>OX155962.1:23530659-24016754 GCA_944548615.1 Micropterix aruncella
AATTATATAAACACCGGAAACTGCGGTCAGATATAAATTGTAACTAATTATATAAGCAATAAGGAAATTAACACAACCGATACGATCATTTTAGACGAATACCCAACTAGACCGAACAGCCTGTATCTGGGCATACGAAATACGCTGCCTTTGATTGTTGAGTAGTACTGAAGTTATTTTACAACTGAACCACTTGCAATAGTAATACCAAAATATTACACATTGATGTAGAAAAGATGAGGCGGACTTTACTATATAATGTATACCTTTGGTATAGCAGTCAACTAGAAAGGTTAAATAAGGATAAAAAGAAGTTTTCTAACAGGAAAGAAGATACGTTTCGTCGATTCCAAAACTTGTCCGGAATAGGAGAGTCGTGAGTATTCACTTACCGCTAGTTAGAAGCCACACGCAAAGCACCTCGACCAATAGCCAAACGACCTTGTGAAGGTTGGCGTGAAGCAAGAGATTCCCAAACTTTTCAAACTTTTCGGGTATGGTGTGGGCGATGACCTCGAAAAACCGCGCGAATGATCAAGTAAGTGATTTCGCGCAGGCACACCTCGCATAACTATGTAGGAAAGTATGATTCTTTTTTAGGAGCAGTGTGTACTAATGATGGGTCCGCGAGACTCGAAATAGAATGGCTAGTGGGTGCGATATTTGTCGGGTTCAAATTCGTAGTAGAATTAGCTCATCCGGTTCTGCTCTTAGCTAATTGAATCGGTTCCGAAATGGGCTCCAATAAGGAGCCGGAATGACACATCGCTACAGTGTAAACTTTTATAATAATATTACAAAAAAAATGTATACATGGTGGGGAATCAATTTAAGTCTCAGATGAAAACACGCTGTTTAAAGAAGCCTAATATAAAATAGATGATTACTTAACTGACAAAGATGCTTGGTGTTAATCAATATGCATATTTTTGAATAATGTGTCCCTTCAATATATTTATATTTGTTGTTTATTGCAATTTAGGGCGATTTTTCTACGATTATATTTTTTTAGTGTTCATAATTGAATAAAGTATTGTTGCCTTAATTGTTTTTCTGCGATCACAAGCGGAAGAAGTCAACGGAAAGAAGTTACATAAGAAAACTCAAAAATCTTATTTATTTTGTATTAATAATAATAGTACTGTAACGGTTAGCAACACGCAAATTTAGCAAATACTTTTAATATACACGTTTAACATTTTTCTCACGATTTCGGTTTGACATCATTAAATAACATAATTAACCAGAATTTGTAGAGCGTCTTTCGCTGTAAGCATTTTTTATTAAACGTTTCTTTCAATGCCACGGTTGTACATTCTGACGTCATTCTTAACATTTCAACGTCAAAATGTTGGTTTTATAAACCGCAATTTTTCATGTATCAAAATCACTCTCAATCACACCACTTCACTTATTAGTAAGCATCTCTGTATACATTAATTAAATAGATAATAAATTGGTAAATACTAATGTTTGTGTTTTTCTACTCTCTTGTCCGCTGAGGTTAAAATCGACGTAAGATTGGAACCCTGGTTTCCGCACACCATCAAAAAGAGCGACCAGGCTCTTCCAACAGTAGCAAAAGAAGTGTTCATCTTTGGCAGTTCTTTCCAGTGGATAAACTCATAGAATCCGCCGGGATACAAAAAATATATAACATAATCTATTATTGCTTTTAACGTTCAGCTTGTATACGGAATGTATTTCAGCTCAAAAAAACGTTTGCGTTTCAATTTTGATTAAATGACGAGTGGAGGTGTTTGACATTAAAAAAAACTTCAAAACTGTATTTCCTCTAAATACATTTATCCATGTTTTGTATCATATAGACATCGAAAAAAAATATAAAAAATACCGTCTGCATGTGTGTGTGCCTATCTGGTGGCGCAAGATATCTTGAAAATACGTGATCCGAGTTCAAAAAGTGTTTTGTTGTTCCGTACCTACAACTGATCTCGGAGTGGCCATACAAATGAATGACTGTAATGTCACATATTCAGCCGTATGATCACCATCGTTTTAACTCTCCGGCTAATTAAGCGAAGCTAATTATAGATTTTATTTAGGGAGCTAATGGGCCCCGTTGTAGTTGGCCACGAAGATCCATTTGTTCAGGGTCGGTCATACTCACGGGTCAACAATTCCGGCGGCCTCCACGCATCAAGTGTGAGCCCGGGCAGAACTCTGGCCTGATGGCTAGTTTCCCCTAGGAGTCAATCTTCTGGCGCTCCTGGACGGTTTGAGCATCGTGCGGCGTCAGCCAATCGATTGTGCATTCTGACTAACAGTCGGGGGAGTCTGGATACTGTACTGTCTCCAATAGAGCGCAGGTAGTTATTCACCTCACGGCGACTGCTCTTGAAACGACCATTGGCTACCCGATTCCGGGTGAACAGCCGGGCGAAAAATGCCGTGGTCCGCGATAGATTCGGTAGACACCGTTTCCCCGCTACGTAATGGAGAGGACCGCGCAAGCGACCTCGAACTCGAAACCAGTCGGGAGACCGGAGTAATCTGGTTTCAACTGGTAGTAAGGGAGTGTCGGCCCGGTGGGTAACATATCTGGCTATCTCGCGGATATGACGTTGGCCTCTTACGGGCATGTGGCGGAGTTTGACGGTGGACTGTTTTGTCCTAAGTCTTCTGCGCTCACCTCCCGGGAGACCGAACGATAAAATTTCGTTAAAACTTCCTGAGGTGACGGGTTCGTCCATTGTAGTCGACAGCTTTAGTTACAGATTTTATTAAAAATTAGACTACCGGTACTTAAGTTCGAAAAGTTGAATCCAAGGTCTTAACTTTTAAACTTATTAACTGATTTGAAAATTCGGCAGTCTGTAATACTCTGACGAGTGGTGTTTAATTTTATTTATTATATTATTTCCTTATAATACTCTGACGAGCATTATGTCGATTATACATTATTTTATTTTATTTATATGTTTATATAATTGCGATTGTCATTTTTCTTTCATATTAGTATTTTTCGATTTACCGTGGATGAATAATATAACAAATAGGAAGATTCCACTAGAAGCTGTCATAAAAAAGGCCCCAGGGTAGTGCCTGCATCTTAAAAAGTACGATTTAACTCTCTGCTACTTGGGTACATCTGCATATAATGTTTTTGATCTGTTCATAAGACCAGGAATTTCGAAGTAAGCTTAATGGATTCGTTCAAAAAGCTATATAAGACGAAATGGTCCGTTGGAAAACGCATGGCGTTGGATAAACTTGTAACTCAAAATACACGTAGAATAATCTATACAAAAAACTCCTAATATCCAAAAACAGGTTTTTCAGAAAAAACTCCATAAAAATCATTTTTCTTCTTAGCGTCACTAACAGAATTACACCGTATTGTGTGTCGTGTAGTCGTGAACACCCTGAAATTAATACTTGAGATTTAAAAAAAAACTTGCATTTATATCATGTCTAGCATAAACCTGTTCTGTTATAGCAAAAACGTTTGGAAATATATGGCGACGTCATCTTGTTCTGGGCACGAATCGTGGGCTGAAATTCCTTCGGTTGGTGGATACCTGAGCCAGGACACGGTCTCTGATCGCAAAAGTCGTTAATCCACTCTTGGACGGAGTATTAGCAATGGAAATAAAATATATACTGCTCAAATATTTATGCGTATAACGGAATATGTATAATAGAGATTCTCGGAGTTAAATTTAAGATTTCCCATTTATAAACGTCTATTTTTAAATATAACTATTATAATATATAAATCAACAACATGGTTACGACGTTATGGCTTTTCTATTATTTTTGAAAGCGTTGAATGTAAGATTGGTGGAGGTTATAGGAACTTTAAGAACTTCATGGAAGGTCGAATATATATTTTTTTTATTATTTTACCTATTTAGGTAAAGTAACAGCATGAACTTATAATTCGATACAGTATTCTTCAAAAAATATGTTCTTATGCCGATTATAAGTTATGCCATGAAAAATAATTAGACACATACATACTTTGTTAGTTATAATGTTATTATTTAGGTTATATTTAATACTTAAAACTATTATTATATATGTTATTAGTAGTAATAACACATATAACATAGATGAACTATAAATACAAATATTTAGATACATAAAAAGCGATAATGAATATGAACGTCCGATGCGGCAACATGCAAAGGAAGAATATTCTTATGCCGACAATAGAATCCACTCAAAAATAATAAATAGTAGGTATAATATATAATAGTACAAAAATAATGGAGACGAAATAATAAATAGTAAAATAACAATAATATAAGCCGACCCGAAAATAGACAGAACTTAAAGAAGCAGATGAAGGAGATCGTTTGATAGTAATTAAGCAATTTGAAAATTTAAAATAGTAAGACTGCCAAAATGGATATACATAACAGTCTTAATAAAATTGATAAAAGTGTACTGACTACCGATATGGCTGTCGTTACCGATCTAATCCTTAAGGAAGTGAGTCCTAATCTATGCAATTAATTAAATGAAATCGAAATTGTTACCGTTGCCAATAACAATAAAAATCTTTCTCAGGATAATGAATGAGTTTAATGACATTATTATCATGTGTCATAACAATGAAACTCTGTTAAGTGGTGACAAATTAATTGGTCAGAATGTGCTGTTGTATAATCGTTTGCATTTGTTGTAAAATCTTAGGAGGTACCCTTTTGTTGAAAAAAACATCTCAGTTGTTCATTTTTCAATGCCGTAACTGGCATTCCGCAGGTTTGGGTCTGTTACCCAACTTTTTGCGGATTTAGCGGTACGCGCTAAGCCCGGGCGTAACAAAGGGCCCTTGCTGGCGTTGGAATGCTAGGTGGTAAGGCAATGGCGTTTTTGTGTCCCGTCTGCTCAGGGATTTTCCGTATGCTACGTAATACTTGTAAAATAGGACGACATTTCAATATTTCGGGATTTGAACTGATGTAGGGTTTGAAATAATATTCGCACCTTGGCGCCTGTTAAAATGTGAGACGGACGACACCGTCCGTAATGGCCTTATTGTTGGAAGCGAAAGTGGTAATTCAGCAAACGTCAAAGATATTTCAAGCCGCTCTTTGTCGCCTTTACTCTGTTTGGGGTATTAGAAAGTATTAAGGCAGTGACTGGAAATAATACGAAAAAATCTTCCTGTCCTAACCGCGACGTGCCACCCTCCCCCCCCCCCCCCCCCTCGCCGCTCTCTGTAAGGTTCTATAAAATAAAAACTTCGGTGAGTACAGACTTCTGATTCCTGTGTTCATTGTTTATCAGAAAAATAGCAAACGAGTTTCAGTAGATATACTCGTATCATTCCTCCTCCAATGAGGAAGTACAACTCAAAAATGTTTTTAAATAAACAAATTTATTATAAAATCGAAGACTATCGCGGTTGTTTGACATTATAAATAGGATAGAAAACGAATTTACCGCGTGAAATTTGTAGGACTCGACGTTTCGGTGACGTTGCAGCCGCCGTTGTCTAGGGTAGACTGAAGAGCTGTCAGTCCGTTGTTTTGCGGGTAGGCCGCAAACCGCTGCCGCCACTGCGTAGGTTATAACGGTGGTGGGGGGCCGGGCTCGGAGCGCGGGAATTTTTAAAATCCGTCTTGCACACAACACTCACTGTATCCTGTTTTACGTCTTTGCGTTCGGCGTTCGGCGGCGGGAACATTTTAAGAAGAGGGTTCCACGTAGAAGAGAGTTTGTAGCCGTCATCTCTATTGAAGTTCGGAGTTCTTCTTATTTCAATGGCTTCCCGGATCATGCGAGGAAAGTAGAATTGTTCCTTGGATAGAACAATGGGATTTTGAAACTGCATCCAGTGCAGCACACGATCTAATACGGACGAAACTCAAAAACCGAGCAGATAAAGAGCATTCTTACCATACGTCAAGGGCGTGACTGATCGAATAAGTAAGATGCTAAACAGATTCGATATAAAAACGATCTTCAAACCGACCCAAAATATAGCTCGATTTTTGAGGCCTGTAAAGGATGTAATACCACTGCAAACCCCGGGTGTGTATAAAGTCGAATGCAGCTGCGGTCTAGCCTACGTTGGACAAACGAAACGGCCCATAGCCACGCGACTGACAGAACACATCAAAGCTGTTAAAAACGTTCAGCGAGAAAAATCGGCGATCTGCGAACATATATTGGATAGCGGAAGTAACCACTAAATGCAGTTTCAAAATCCCATTGTTCTATCTAAGGAACAATTCTACTTTCCTCGCATGATCCGGGAAGCCATTGAAATAAGAAGAACTCCGAACTTCAATAGAGATGACGGCTACAAACTCTCTTCTACGTGGAACCCTCTTCTTAAAATGTTCCCGCCGCCGAACGCCGAACGCAAAGACGTAAAACAGGATACAGTGAGTGTTGTGTGCAAGACGGATTTTAAAAATTCCCGCGCTCCGAGCCCGGCCCCCCACCACCGTTATAACCTACGCAGTGGCGGCAGCGGTTTGCGGCCTACCCGCAAAACAACGGACTGACAGCTCTTCAGTCTACCCTAGACAACGGCGGCTGCAACGTCACCGAAACGTCAGGTCCTACAAATTTCACGCGGTAAATTCGTTTTCTATCCTATTTATAACAAATTTATTATTATTTTTTTTAAAAGAATCACAATATTAGTATCTGCAACTAGAGCTCTTAACTAAAACGGGCGAACCCGTCACCTCAGAAAGTTTTAACGATATTACATCGTTCTATCTTCCGTGAGGTGAGCGTAGAAGACTTGGTAAGAAAACAATTCACTATCTAGTTACGCCACTCGCCCGTAAGAGACCAACGCCACACCGCGAGATAACTAGATTAATCACGCATCGGGCCAACACTCGCGCCCTTACTTTTCAGTTGCAACCAGATTACTCTGGTCTCCCGACTGGTTACAGGTTCGATGTCGCTTACGTGGTCCTCCCCTTACCTAGCGGTGATAGGGTGTCTATCGAATCTATCGCGGACCACGGCATCCTTTGCCCGGCTCTTCCCCCGGTATTGGGTAGTTGAATAGTCGTTTCAAGAGCAGTTGACGTAAGGTTAACAACTACTCCCGCTCTATAGGAAACAATACTGTTTCCAGACTCCCCCGGCTGTCGGTCGGAATGCAGAATCGATAGGCTGATGCCGCACGGTGCGCAAACCGTCCAGGATCGTCCGAAGGTTGACTTCTAAGGGAGATAGACCCTCAGCCCAGAGTCCTACCCGGGCTCGCACTTCTGCGTGGAGGTCGCCGGATAGGTTTTGACCAGTGCGTTTGGCCGACCCTACGCATGGGTCTTAGTTGTCAAACTGCAACAGGGACCATTGGCTCCCCCTTGTATTATCTGCAGTACGTTAGCTTTATTAGAGGCTTCATTCTAAACAGTAGCAAAAAATAGAGCACCGCATCTCAGTATATTCATTCAATCAACGCCGCCTAACTGGAACTAGGCCCGTAGTAAAGCAAGCGTAATATGTAAGCCTCGCCACGCATAAATACGTATATATCGTCAGACATATCCATACTATTTTCTTGAAGAAGTGACATTGTATTTTGCAACTTTGACCGTTCTGAAATTTCCGATAACATTATCCAGTCCACCCGCGCAAATGGCGCCACAGCTGATAAGACCAAAAAATTTTTTTGTTTGTTTATTGTTCTTATTTGTTTGATGCTCTGATCGTCTGGACATTTGGCAAATATATCGGGAATGTCGGGATACATGGTTCAATAGCAATGACAGTTTCGATATATCATCATGGTGGATTACAACCCTAACCGTAAGACAGGATTACAAAATATAACTTGAAATAAAATAAATTAACTTAAATTTTCTTACATTTATGAGTTTTTAACCAGCTACTGCGCAAATAAATGCTTACCTGAAACAAAAACAAAAAATATTATAAAAATTGAAATTTGTAAAATTCCACTACTTACACATAAATGACAGGTATTAAATGCATTGTGCATCAGTGTCTAGGCGAACTAGGCCAGGTATACAGTGGCTTTTACATTTTTTACTTTCCTGACGACCTATCGGAAAGGAAAGTATTGTGATCGCGCTAAAAAAAAATTTTGAGATGAAGATGGGAATACATATTTTGAGACTCCCTGAGACGATTGAGACTATTTCCAGACCGATCTCTGTCTGTCTGTATGTCTGTATGTCTGTATGTCTGTATGTCTGTATGTATGTATTCTTCCACGATAGCGCCCAGACGCTTAATCGGATTGAGCTGAAATTTGGTATATAAGCTTCTGTTAACCGTCGGAGGAACCCATTAGTTTTTGGAGTCCCTACGCCCTACGGTTGTGGTACCTCCCATACAAATTTGGGGTTCCCGGCGAAAAAATTGTTTCCGCGATAGCGCCCAGACGCTTAATCTGTCTAAGTTAAAATTTGGCATAGAAGCTTCTGTTAACCATCGGAAGAACCTATTAGTTTTTGGGGTACTTACGACCAACGTTTGGGGTACCTGCCATACAAATTTGGGGTACTAGAGTAAAAAATGTCGCTGTTTTTTCGCACCTCCCCGGATACTAGTCAGGAAAGTCTTGGGGTGACACAACCGATTTTTTTATTGTGTGTCAGTTTTCATACAGATCATTGCTGTGCTTACCAATAATTCCAGAATGTACGAGGAAAATATTTCTTCGATTTCACTCGGCTAATTATCGACTCTTTCATTGCATTAGCTGTTCTATACTAAATTCTGTACCTAATTACTGTACTATATTATATATAAATATGATACATTATTTTATATGTTATAACATATGATATTATATTATATTGTAATATGTCATATTATATTATTTATATTATATTATGCTAAATTATATTACGTATTGTTTTTTATGAGACAGAAGAAGGACAGCAGGCAAGGCTTACAGGCTCAGCAAATAATACCACAGAACTTTGTATCCATCACCCCAACACAGGCGTATACCTAGTGGGGTGATATAATACTGACAAGTTAATGCCCTTTCGCGATCTTCATCATATGTATTCTTTTAAAATGTGTTAAAAAAATGAACAAAATCTTTTTTATGTAACTATAAAAAATATGATAAATAAATAAATAAATAAATAAATAAATAATTGTTTGTTTTGGTACAGGATTTAGCCTAGAACAGCAGCGGTTTGTTTGTTTGTTGGTTTCTACTCTTTATTTTGAAATTTCACAATGGGCGGGTTTATAATCATACGACAATCTCTTACAACCAACGCTACTGTGGAGTGATTATATGTATGTGTGCGTGTAACATGTGTGTATGTCCTGTTATTGCATTCGATCGACAGAAATGATGTACGATTCCGTTAATTTTATCCCAGCGGAAAATGGTTACCCAGTCGTGAACCGAACCCGGAACCTTTCAATGTAATATCAGGTAACCTAGCCACTAAGCCACCGGGCTGTGTATGCCCGTTAGGAAATTAATTCAATTCAATTCTTTGATATGGAAATTACACAGTATTAGAGTGAATAATAACAAAAAAATATATAGGTAAATAAAAATAAAACCGATGACGAATTTCTAGATGATTACTGTTTTTTTTGTTTTTATACATCATTCATATATTTTTGTACATTTAGCCAGATTGCAATCAATGATATAAGTAACTCGGAAAAATTTAACACGCAAATGCGGCAAATGCTCAGTGCCCTAACTATATAGGACTAAACTGTCCCGTATCAAGGCGGATCAGAGTAAATAATTAAAATAAGTAATTTAAATTATGTCGACAATATAAATTATAAATAATAATCATAAGTTTTTTTATTCAAAATAGTACAAAATCGTAACTTTTTGACGTCAATAATGCATACAAACATACATATATAAATGATATAAAAATTAACTTATTGTGACTTTTGACAAATTATTGTGACATATAACGTGATATAAATCATCGAGGTAACCATTTTATTTCCAAGGGTCTTTGTCATCTAGATTCTAGATAATCATTTATTTTATAGTAGCCCTTTGAGTACAGCTTCTTCTTAATAAATGAGTTAAATTGTATAACAGATAAATTTTGCATGTTTATTGTAGAAGCGTATACATTGCCCTTTGAATGATTTTGTGGTTTTGGTGAGTCGACTTTTATGGTCAGCAAGTTAATTTTTATTTCTAGTATTGACACCATGCCTATCAGAGTTTTTTTTAAAAACAGTTCTTTGTTTTTATGCACATACATTAAGTTTTCATAGATCTAATGACATGCAAGTGTCAAAATATTGATTTCTTTAAATTTTCCGCGTAACGACTGTCTAGCACCTAATTTATAAATAGCGCGGATGGCTCGTTTCTGTAGTATAAATATTTTATCAGCGTCAGCAGCATGACCTCACAGCAAGATGCCATACGACATCAAGTTGTGAAAATAGCTGAAGTAAACCAGCCTCGCGGTGTCTATATCTGTTAAATTACGAATTTTTTTACAGCATATGCCGCAGAACTTAGCCTATCGGCCAATTTCTTAATGTGTGGACCCCATTGTAGCTTTTTATCTAAAGTGTTACCAAGGAATACAGTGGAATCGACCAGTTCTAGGCGCTCATTTTTTATGATAATGTTTGGCCCTATCTGCTTTATATTTGGAAGTGAGAATTTTAAACATTTTGTTTTCTTTTCATTTAGTAGCAGATTGCTGTGAACCATTCCACAACATTCGAGATAGAATCATTCACTCGTCATAATTATGTTGTTGTCTACCTACTTTAAATAGCAAATAGGTATCATCTGCGAATCTCACGATTTGGTTTTACTGTGTAAGGTAAATCATTTATATAAATAAGAAAAAGGAACGGTCCAAGTATTGAACCTTGTGGTACTCCCATGTATACTAACGAGCCGGATGATCTCTCTCCGCCAACATCAACCTTCTGAACCCTATCATTTAATATGATTACGTTAATTAGGTTGAAAACTACTTAATAAAACTAAAATACCTAAAAAACTACTACATACAACCACACTTGGGTTTAGGGTGTGTGTATGAGTGTGTTAAGTATGTGGGTGTAGAGTGTGAGCGTGAGCGTTAGTGTGAGGGTTATGTATTTAGGATATAATCTAAATAACCAACCGTCTGTTGTTTATTTAGATTACATTTTAAATACCCAACAGAGTATATGGGTATTTAGAACCCATATACTCGTGTGGTTATTAGAATGTTCGATAATAATATGCAATAATAATAAAAAAAGTTCTTGTGTAAATAATAATAATAATATAAAACATGAATAATCATTGTCACATAATAATCATTGTCATGTTGACACGGAAGAGTAGAGGTAAGGTTCTTCTTTTCATATAGTTTCTATTAATTTATACTACCTACGGTCTTTCCATCCAATTTCGTCTCAGTAATAGATTTCGATGTAACTGTTTAACGAAAGTCAAATGACCCAAAACGCAATTAATATAAAAGAAGAAAGTGTTCAACAACGTTTAAATATGGTAACCGCTGTAACAAGTATGAGTACCCGTTCCAGAGTCCGAGTCTTTGCAATTGTAGCCCACAATAATACGAATGCATGCCTCATTAGATAAGCTTAATCGAAGGGAGACGTCCGTTACGCGGGAAACCAGAGTCATGCATTGAAATGATTGATTGAACATTATAATTAAAGTCGGGATAAGCTGAGGAGGGGCCACTTCGTTCGTTACGAAACAGAAGCGGACAATAGGAGCTTCTGTCAGAAGTATTTCTAAAATGAGCGATTGGATAATTTCGACACGAGATGTGTGGAAAATTGAGTAACACGTGTGAATACAATATGTCAATATGAATGAACTGTTGTGCTTTGCTCATGCTCGTTAATTATCATCGCTAGAAATGTAAATATATACGTATTTTAGACAATATATAAATTTAGACATTTCAATATATTATAGAGTCAGAGTTTTCCTCTCCGATCGGGAATCCGTAATACCACGTACACGAGGGGATATTAAAAAGAGTCCAAAAACGTTTTAAGAGACAACTCAACTACCGTCAATGCTTGGGACTGGAAACGTACATGATCAGGCTGAATCACTTCAATATTGCCCTATTAGAGAACCGCCGGATATGTTACTATTACATAAAAATATCAAAAATAATGTGGACAACCCGTATTTTAAAGAGACACTGTCATTTTACGTACCATGACGCATCAAAATTCCATCACATAACGTTTAATGTCTGTCTATTAGAATGACCAATTCCAGACTCAGGAGTTTTAGACTTTCGACTTATTCAATACGAAGGAGACTAAATTTAAAGAGAGCATCTACATAAACTTTGATTGAGACATTTAAAATTGGATATTTATGTTTTAGATGACTAACTGATTTTATTTTATATTTAACATTCTATTTTACAATATTTATTGTTTTAATTTTTAAGATGTCTACTTTAATAATAATGTATTAATTCATTTAGTTACATGATTTAGGAATCATTCTATTTGGTTTTCTGTGTCAATTTTTTTATTTTTTTTTGTTTATTATAAGATGATTTAAAAGAATTGTCCTGTGTATTCTAGTTATTTTTCTATTTATATAAAGTTTTATATTTTTATTCTGCGTTGTTTTGCATATATTATAATATCTCAACACCACCCATTCCTTTCGTTTCTTCTCTTATTCTCTCTGTATTTTATTATCTTATTCTCTCTGTATTTTCTTCGTATATTTTATTATCTTATTCTCTCTGTATTTTCTATGTTTTGAATGTGTTTTCTTTTAAAACTTGTATTTGTTTAAAATGTTTGCCCTAGAACAAGTTTTTACTTAGTTGGGCGACATAGGACCGATCTTCACTATAAGCGTGACACAACTTGCTGTGGGTTTTATTTAAAGTGTAGATATAAATTATGATTTGTTACGCTTGTTGCATATTATGTACATTACCATAAATAAATAAATAAATAAAATATATGTATTTATTTATTGATTTATTTAATACGATATACCTCTACTATTTATTTAATACGATAAATTTTAAGCATCTATAATTCTAAAGATTGCATCTAGTCTTGTGATACGATTCTTCTTCACGGATCTGGTCCAGTACCTTTATTATCTTATTCTCTCTGTATTTTCTTCTCTTATTCTCTACTGTGGGTACTGTGTGTATGAGAGGCTTAATTCATTGAAACTATTGTTGAAAACATGTCGTCGGCCACATATATTGTACGAGTATCTGTTGTAATTGTATTATCTTTTGTGGCGCGGTGTTTTCCTTAATAAATAAATAATAGGTAGGAAAAACAAAATGAAATTGAATGAAAAACCCTCAACGAAAGCAAGCTTATCATGTAGGTATTTTAGGGCCTGTATATGTTTTGAATGTGTTTTCTTTTTAAACTTGTATTTGTTTAAAATGTTTGCCCTAGAACAAGTTTTTACTTAGTTGGGCGACATAGGACCGATCTTCACTATAAGCGTGACACAACTTGCTGTGGGTTTTATTTAAAGTGTAGATATAAATTATGATTTGTTACGCTTGTTGCATATTATGTACATTACCATAAATAAATAAATAAATAAAATATATGTATTTATTTATTGATTTATTTAATACGATATACCTCTACTATTTATTTAATACGATAAATTTTAAGCATCTATAATTCTAAAGATTGCATCTAGTCTTGTGATACGATTCTTCTTCACGGATCAGGTCCAGTACCTACCTATGAATTACTTGTTATCGTTACTCAAATTCGTTACTCGCATCGCTTTATTCAAACGCGTTTCAAAATCACAGATCGTTACGTCGCTTCTAGACGATCGTAAACCGTCTACGATAACACTAACTGCGTTTTACTGTGAGGACTTAATTAAATATGATCATTAAATAAAGCGACTGCGACCAGACATCAGTCGTTGTGCCTGTAGAATCCACTGGGTAATAAAATCCGAGTATCTGCTTCTGTTACTTTCACCCCGCACTCCATTCCGCAAGGATTAAGCCTTCCCGTGTATCGTAAATTCCCTTATCCCGTGCGGAATAATCTCGAGCGACGTTAAATTGTAACGTCCTGTCGTAAAAGAATGAGATCCTTTTATAGATGCAAAGGACGTTGCCCTGGAGCAGCTTGTTTTGTGCATACAGATATTCGCAAGCTCGTAACTAATACTCGTATACCAGTGGCAGAAATGCTATTCTTATTTATCATAAGTTGGCAAAACTGTTACGTATCACGGTAGCAATGGAGTTGTCGTGTAAGTGCACTTATAAAACCGCAGCAGCGACAGGGGAACGGTCGATAACATTGATCTGAGCTAAGTATCAAATATCATAAACGTTTCTATGAAGGAACCGCGTACGCTGGCAGATGTATGGAATCCGTTTATAACCGACCGAACGTGCAGGGTTGCCACACGTGGTATCGCCTAGAAATATAACAGTAATTTAAAATTGTATTGCTAAATATTAGAACTGTATCGTAAAAGAGTGGTACTCAAACAAGTGAAAATCAATGGCATACAAACAATGATGCCATAAATGTCATTGGTTGATATCCTGAACGTCAGGCAATGGACTGTATAATTTAGAAAAGGTGTGGTAAAAGGGGTGGATAGCCAAGTGTGTCTAAAAGCTGGAATGAGAAAAGGAGTACCACGAAAAGCCGCTAGTTCCCTATTTTCATTAGCTGCTCAGCTGATGGGTAGCTACTACAGACGTGTGTGTGTTCCCGTTGATGAACTCCCGAAATGCACGGCTCTCGTGATCCAGATGTTAATAATTTTCTTCTGTTCCGAACAGGTGAGCAAATCACGGTGGTATGTTACGAACAAGCGCGCAATTTGGACTGAATTCAATCGCATATACATTCTGTACCTCGGAGGTAACTTGTGCTAAGTCCATTTTCTCGCTTTTTATTTATTTATGTCCAAAATTGTGGATTCTACACAGCGGCATATTACGATGTATTGATAGTATTATAAATGCATTGTTAGCCAATTGGAATATTATGTCATTACACTATGTAGATCCCAAGTAAGCAGATTTATGTCTCACTTAATACATTCTGATGAAAAATTGTATTTAATGGTTTGATTACTCGTATTTCTGCAACCGTCAGAGATTGCAAAAGCTGTTAATAAATTCATCGATTATTTTACCCAAGAATTACACAATTTATCCGTCCAGTTGGTGATAACCCTGCGCTATTTCATGGGCAACGCCGGCCCTTTCCTTTCCCATTTGCAGTAGTTGCTCAGCTGCGTAACTTAGAGGTTGATTAGACTCATTACTACCAGTCGCCAGCACAATATGCTATTATGGCATTACCACGAGAGCAGGCCCTCGTCATAGCTACGACTAAATCTGGAACATTTTTGGGTTGACAAAATTATATATTTTACGATACAACGATGTAACAAAAACATAGGTGAATCGTGAAATCGTGTTTTAGTGAACATTTTATGCCAAGTATAAAAACACATTTAAGTTACATCTTATCTTATAGGTAATATCGTATTATTATATTAAAGAAACAAAAAATAAAACAATCAAAATCAAGCTATAATCAACCGAAAATAAAAATCAGATATTATCAAAAAAATAATTATTACAAGCCAATTTCGAAACTTTAAACCGATTGATAATACTTATTTAAGAATTAATCTATGGAAGTAAATTTATTTGACCGATAAAGATAGTCGAGGGAAGAAATAAATTGAATGGGAAAAGTGGATTATAATATTATCCAGAATAATCATGAATTAATTTGAATACAGACTGGCAGGCAAGTCGAATGTTTTACATGTACCTATCCTAATATCTAAAACAAAATAAAGGTTTTTACCTTGATACTAAAAATAGTACGAGTATATCTACTGCTGTCATTCGCCATTGTTGCTCTTTGGATAATAATTATGAATATCAAATGCAATCGTTGTAGTTAACATTCAGCACAGCCAGATACAGACCTTATAGGTCTAGTTGATTGTGCGATTTCGCCTCATTTCGGATATGCTAGTACATTTATATGCATAGAGCCATGTTTTCTCTATACTAATGTTTATTTTTAACGATTCTGCATATATAACAGTATGTATGTCCATGTCTTTTTTGTACATTGCCTTATACAATAAAAATAAAATAAAATACATTCTATAGTTTTCTGTCACTGTTACAATAATAATCTTATAGCAATAAGGAATTTTAGTCATTGACTAAATGCTGTCCTTTTCACGACAATCTTTGAATATGTCACTTTACTGAGGATTTTCCTAATATATCTTCTCATGATCTAACCTAATACATATATCCTAATATAGACCTGATATATTTTCACAGATCCTAATAATATGTAATACATTTATTACACCATCAAATTTAAACTTTTAACTCTATAGACGTGTAATATGAACTCTTTAGAAATCTGTTTATATAACTTAAGAAAGCTATCGTTTATGCTCCAAATGAGCATAATAACATCCTCGAAACCTTCAGTGGAGCATACCTTCTAAAAGTCACAGGTATACCAATAATAAAACAGTCTGAAGATCTCAGCTTTCATGGCAGGGATGCAGGTACCTAAGTGACCCATCGTTCTTAGACCCAGCATTAACACCTACGGATGTTTACTTGAGTTAATCGCAAAGAGAGCTTAGCATAGGAAAAAAAGTGGCGCCATACTGACCTTTCGTTTCAGAGAATAATCTACAAATCTACGTTTTCTACCTGGATAATTGAAATAGGAAGAAGTGTGAAGACAACACACCGATATTTTTAAATTCCACGGTATAAATTCGGATTCATGGCCTGGGTACTGATAAAGATAAACGATGTTGAAGTAGGTAATCATGAAGTTAGTTGTTTCGAATAAAAGTCGTATTCTCAATGCGGATATATACTCACTTCACTTCAGATAAATCAAGTCTCTGACTTCATATCTGTTAGAGACCCGGTATTGCAGCGGTGTCCAGTTGCAATTTGGGGTTGGCGAAAACGTCTTGTTAGTAACAGTTATTTTTATTATAAATAGGAGAGAAACGAATTTACCGCGTGACGTTTAGTGGCAATACTCTCTGACATACGTTATATGGGAAGCCCACACATACGGACAGATATTTCCATGCAAGCTCACGCCATCATCCCTACCATCTACGTTCAGTGCAAACGTCGCTCGTGAATCGAACACGCGATCTATGCGACGTTGAGCATTTTCCGCAGGAGATGGAACATGTCAATGATGTCCTCAGGAGAAATAGATAAAGTCGGATACCTATCTGCGAACATATATTGGATAGCGACGAGACGACGACGACAATAGAGACGACGGTTACAAACTCTCTTATACGTGGAACCCTCTTCTTAAACTGTTCCCGCCGCCGAACGCCGAACGCAAGGACAGGATACAGTGAGTGTTGTGTGCAAGACGGATTTTCGAAATTCGCGCGCTCCGAGCCCGGCCCCCACCACCGTTATAACCTACGCAGTGGCGGCAGCGGTATGCGGCCTACCCGCAAAACAACGGATTGACAGCTCTTTTAGACTATCCTGGACAACGGCGGCTGCAACGTCACCGAAACGTCGGGTGCTACGAATTTCACGCGGTAATTTCGTTTCTATCATATTTATAATGTCAAACAACCGCGATAGTCTTCGATTTTATAGTTCTTTTTATTGCCATTCATTACATTGTATTTTCTCGATTGATGTCACTCAACATTGGGTTGTTATACGCTATATTATTAACAATCGTTGACGGCCGTAGATGCTCTTCAAATAAAATAAAGTGTATTGTCTTTAAAACCCTATACATAGATGTTTAGACAGTACACAATACTTTATAAACATAATACAATATAAATTAATTATAAACTCCAAAGAACAAACAAGTGATTAACGAATCGATATAATGTATTAGTAGATAGCCGCTTAAGATAAAAATAATTCAAAAAAATCGATACGAAAGGTTTCTGAAAAGTCTGACCACATAATTTATATTAATCGAATTAGATATTTACAACTGCAAAGTCAATCAGATATTATTTGATATGATCTAGTATGAAAAATATTACAATACTAAATTGGTTTAGATTTTTTTTATCGAAATAGCAAATATATTGGTTCTCGGGTTCTTGTACTTGAAGTCTTGCTGTTTGATATTGAATCAATTTGATTGATAACCGAACTAGACTGAAATAAATCTCCGATTGCTTCCAGATTGTTGATAGTAGCTACTCCGATTGTCTCTGATTATCCCTACTACTCCGAAAGCAGTCCCTTATACGAGTATACTGTTAACCTTCTTCACATTCAAGTGCAATGGTCGCGAGAGCGCTTACTCGTATTATTCTTAGGCACTAAGGATATTACATATCGTTTGGGATTTAGATTACTCGATTTTTATATGGTTTCATTTCTTTTACCGCAAGAATGTTTGTGAATACATAGTTAAATCCCACTTCGTAAAGTCAACTACCGGAACGCAGTTACTAGGTCATTATATAAAAACAGTTGACGTTGGCATTTTATCCTTAACACTGTGAAGTCGAGCAAAACGAATGAAATCTCTTAAGTCATCGTATTTGTTATAGCTTCCACAGCCTTGAGACGATTTTGAAACTTCCTAATAACCAATGTCAAGAAATGTCTCTGTATCCTGCTCCATTCAGACAACACTTACCTTGAATCAAACGAAGAACGAATTGACAAAGCCTCACAAGTAATTGATTTAAAATTATTGTTGTCGTTATAAAAAAGATACAAACTAATTCGTCGCGGGAAATGTATAGCATCCGACGTTTCGGATATATTGCAATCGCCGTTGCGCAGGGTAGACCCGACAACGGTGGTTGCGACATTGCCTAAACGTCGGGTGCTACAAATTTAACGCGATAAATTCGTTTTTATCCCATTTATAATGTCAAACAACCGCGATAGTCTTTGATTTCGTATGACTATCGTTATACAACCAAATAGAACCTTTCTCACGATTGTAAATAAGTAAAAACATAACCTTTACCTACAAGTTACACCGCGGCGTTGTCGACTTCATCAAACACAGAAGTAATTACTCCAGTGCTTCGTTAAAAATCACGTCCCGTTACGTCAAAGCGCTGGGAGAGCGTAATAATGTGTGATTTACGATAAAACTAACGACGGTTTTGTAACAAATGTTATTGTTTGAGGCGTTTTAGTCGTAATTTTCCTCGAGTGACGTACCGCAGAAGTATCTTTTTAAAATGTAATCTTTTTCTGTTATTTTTTTTAGTACACAAATGGTATCTATAACTTTAATATATATAAAATGTATGAGAAAAGAATAAAAAAGCGATGAGCCACCTTAATTAAGGCAATTACCACTAGGAACCACTGTTTTGTCAGTTTTAGAGTCAATAGCAGTCAGTGACAGCTTGATATTGCGGTAATTTTAAAAATATAATTTATAATCTCCATATCTTTGCCAAATTAGATATGGAGTCAGTTTTGCAATGTTTTATTTCCGTTATTACGAAAATTAATAATTACTGTCTGTATTTATTCATTGGGTGAATGTTACTCGGATATTGCTTTCCTTACATAGATGGAAAAACTATAGAAAATTTGTTATACGAACTATAGAAACAGTAGGAATTTGTTATACGAATTAGGAATTATATTTCGGATATTTTGAACCATCCTCCCGTAAAAAAATACATTGTCTGGCCTTAGTGTGGGACGCATAAGAGCGAAACGCCCTATGTTAAACCACTGGATAGAGAGAGATGGAGAACATTAAACGTGTATGTGACTTAACGGCCACCATAGGCGTAATGCAACGGCACAGTATACTGACAGAACAGTAGACGCACTCTCAAGCGATAGGGTATTGCGGGGATAGGGTGCGAGTAAAGTGCGCAGAGGGGTACATCTCGACGAACGCCTTTGGCTAGCGTTACGAGCGTGCGATGGTCGGCGAATTTCTCAAAACGTTTGAACATCTGCGCTCGCGTAGTAGTAGACATGTGGCGGTTTTATGCGAGCCCTTGGACTCATCACGTAGCTCGCCTACGCTTGATACGCTACTGTCTGGTATACTCTGACCGTACCATATGGGAGATGATAAGTACACTAAAATCCCTAACGCATGGTTCTGTCACGCGTGTGCCTACATCCTCTACTGACTTTCAAGATATTGACCTCTAAGTTACTGTTTTATGACACTGCAAAATTTTTATTCGTGACGTTTTGTATGAGGAACTACCCCTTTATTGGCACTGCAAGGACTATAACAACGCGCCTGGCTATACTCCCGTCCTTCTCTAACTCCAAAGACTCGGCGAATGGGTTTCCCAATATCCTAATCGTCTGCTCTTCTTCATCTACGGGGTTTCAGTGGTAGAATCAATCATCCTTGCGATCTGAGGCCGATCCGACGTTGGTAAAAATAAACAAGACAGGCCGATACTCGGCGATAAGGCACGTAAACAATAAAGGTGAAATTGAGGAGGGGTTCGCCGGGCGGTGGCAACGAAAGAGGCAGCTCTCGTATATCACGGCCGCGAACGCCGTAGTACAATTTGCAGGACGCTTAAATAATGGCTAACGAGCCGAGACCGGCGGATTTACAAACACTAGTATTGTAAGCATTAGCGGACATACTTAACACCGTACACGCGGAAATATTTTTGAAAATCGATTTTCAGTGTTGCAATTATTATTTGAATTGTTTATGTAAGTGGCCAGTTTCTAAAACTTTCAGTGTGCCTAATATAAGGCCCAACATACGTGTATTTTGACATCGAAATTGATGTCGCTCGATTTTTAACAGACTTCAAAAAATGGAAGCGGTTATCAATTCGGTTGCATTTCTTTTTTAATGTTTGTTACCTCAGAACTCCGTCATTTATGAACCGATTTGGAAAATTATTTTTTTTAAAGGATATACTTCCAGATTGGTCCCATTGGTCCCATATCAAAATCCTGTTCTGATGATGGGATCCATAAGGAATTGAGGGAACTCCTCAAATATTATCATACGAAGTTGAAAATTTACATGTTGATTCAATTCCGATGACAACGTATTTTTATGGTAAGCATGACCTTATTCTACACCCAGGGTTGGTTCCTGACGAGGGTACTCCTCAACGGTCAACATACACGAAATTTTGTATACGCATTCAGTATTATAGCCCGTTTTAAGCTTTGCCAAGAAATGGCTGCTGCACTCAGGGTTGGCTCCCGACGAGGGACTCCTCAACAGTCAACAGCACAGACAAAACATTTTGTATATGTATTTAATTACGACAGCCCGTTGTAAGTTTCACCAAAACAGGACTGCGGCACCCAGGGTTGGCTATTAACGAGGGAACTTCTCAACGTTCAACAGCACATACACGAAATTTTGTATACGCATTCAATTATGATAGCCCGTTCTAAGTTGTTCTTCACTTATAAGCATTTTTGGAGTCGGGTTTTTTTATTTTTCATTTTGTATATTATCCATTTATTTTTAAGTTATGTCAGGGAGATACAAATAATCCACATATAAATAATTTGTAAGGAAAATGACTTTTTAATAACGGAAATAAACATGTCTAATGACCTCATTTGCATCTTTTACGACTTTTATTAAAGCTACAGTTTTTCGCTTCGATAATCTATTACTTTTCCGTTCCGCCCAAAAATGTTTTTTTTTTTTGAGATGAAGACGGATATAAACATTTTGACCCCCCCCCCCCCCCCCCCCCGTTCCCTTCCCCCCGAGACGATTAGGTCCATTTTCAGGTTGAAGTACGTCTGTGTCTGTGTGTGGGTGTGTGTGTGTATTCGTCCACGATAGCGCCCTAACGCTTAATCAGGATGGCATGAAATTTGGCATGAAGGCATCATTTGGTCGTGGAAAGAAATAAAAATATTGTGGTTAAAATCGGTACACCAGAGGGCGCGCTAGTCATACTTCGATCTCGAAATATAGGACTTAGACACTTAAAATTTGGTACACATGTGAGTTGTTGGGCCAAAATCACATTGTAAAATTTTGGTTGGAATATCTCGAATGCCATACAATAATTAAACAGTAAAGCCCTTAAAAGCGCGACGCTTGCGATGCGTGGCTTTTTCGAAATTCAAATTCAAAGGCTTACGGCGACCTGCGTTTGCATTTTGATTTTTAAATTGAATGAGATGACGCGCGTTCGAAAATCTTCATTACGTAAAACTAAAATGAATTGATCCACCTCATCGATTAAATGAACTGATTTGTCTATGATTTCCGTCTGATCAATTTGGCGATGGACATATTTTGAAGATAAAGGGGTGTTTTTTCTCCTCATCTCCAATCCTAACCTTGTCAGTATAACTTCCTGAGCAGAAAAGGAGTATCCCTTTCCCGAAATCACAACCTAACTGCGATCGCCAACAACTCGTGAGTGTACGTACTGGTGGATAGTTCCATTATTCATAGTTTCTTAAATTCGACTGTAAACTCATAATTATGCGGCGACAGAAGCTAAATCTGTGTAGTTTTTGTTACATAAAATAAAATAAAAAATTACATTATTATAGTAACCTACAGTGCTCAAACGATATAGCATATGTATGAACATGACTTAGTAAACGTGCGTACGCCACGAGCGAAGCGAGCCTTGACAGATTTGTCGCTTTAGCCTATGGATTGTCAGCATCTAGATTTACATCTCCCATATTTGCAGCAGTCAATGCAGTCGGTTTAGCAGTACCGATGGCAATCTTCCAAATTTGCAGCAACACGAAGTCAAATCAAAGTGTCTTTATTAATACGTATCTTATATCTAAAGATACAAACTATTTATAAAATCGAATATTATTTTTTGGAATCTTTTCATTGTGGTTATTACACCGACCACTAGGATTTCGTATTCCGGAAGGAGTTCTTTTGTGGCATTAGATTTCTTGTCCTGCGAAGCATTCAGGCTTTAAAGATGGTAAAATTGACAAATTATAACTCTTTTTACAATACAAAATGAAGTGTCTTTATTAATACTTATCTTATATCTAAAGACACAAACTATTTATAAAATCGAATATTATTTTTTGTAATCTTTTTATTGTGATAGATTTCTTGTCCTGCGAAGCATACATGCCTTAAAGAGGGTAAAATTGACAAATTATAACTCTTTTTTGTATATATTACAATTCGCTAAAGAGAATAGGCAGGCTTGGGCCAGGATAAGGATGGATATGTTTACAATCTGTTATGTATACGAATAAATACAATTACAAAGAAATGTTCATATTTTTCTGATTTCTTCTTATTTAACAATAGTAGCATTAACTACATATAATAGTTTTCATTATATCGTCATAGTGTTGATTTCTTGATTTATTTACCGGTAGGTACATTTTTTTTTGTAAACCTTTATCTTGAGATATATTTTCCTAAGTGTACAATTTTTGTTACGTGTTTTTTGTGCTGTGAATTAATTATATTAAAACGTAAACATACGGCTGTTTTTAAAATACCTTGTTTATATGTTTTTTATTACAGGACATATTTTAGGTAGGTTTTTTTGATATGATAACTACTAATTTATGATTATATCAGCAATATAAATAAGATAAAAACGAATTTACCGCGTGAAGTCTTCTAGGGTAGACCAGTCTACCCTAGACAACGGCGGTTGCAACATCGCCGAAACATCGGGTGTTACAAACTTTACGCGGTAAATTCGTTCTTATCATATTTATATTGTCAAACAACCGCGATAGTCTTCGATTTCATATATCAACAATGCTTTGACATCCCTACATTCTTGTACATGATTATTTTTTCAGGACCAGGCTTATTTCGAATTCTTACAAAACCATTAAAGTACAGACTGTAACGAAAAGGATTTACCAAGTGAAAGAAGTACGTATCATCCTCTCGCATATAACCCTAAAGTATTTCCAACCTTTGAATAATCTTTTCTAGATCCCATCTGGAAGTGATATTTTCTTTACAATTCTATGTAATGTGAAAAGTATGTAATTTAAGCGCTCGACGAATGGACACCTAACAAAACATTCCTATGATAGTATAATTACAATGTTTGCACATAGGTAGATTGTTTTTTGTTTAGTTTTGTTTATTTCCTTACATTAAATACAAACTTCTTATAAAATCCATCCAAGCCCTAGGCTTACCTGCTGTAAAGTAGGTCGAGCATATTGTCGTCTTTATTGTGCATGAAATATGTTAATCATACAATGTTTTTTTTATCTTTAAAATACAACGTTTGAATAACATCACCTAGCCCTAGGCTTTTCTACTAGAGATTTTCATATTATTTCTAGTAAAACTTGTGTGGCTATATTGTCCATATTATTATATATGAACTGCAGTTGCATTGGTTAAGATTAGTCGGCACAGTAAGTGACTCTTTTGATAATGTTTACAAAAAATTACGTTATTTATGCTAATATAATATGTATATTGTATGTACTTATTTGTATCTTTTACAAGTATATTTCACTTTCACTTATTTTAAATTTAACTATTTATTTATTTATTTTGCATTTTTCATATTTTTTTTGTTTAGAGGAATTTGATTGAATAAACGAGGGATTACCCAATCTTTTTTTTGTTGCGAAAAGGAGGCTGAGTAGCCGTTCATTTGGTATCAGTCTAGTGCTATGTCTATATTGAATAAAAATTATAGGTAGGTAATTTACAGTACGAAGGTAGATAAATTGCAAGTAACTTGAGACTAGTCTGCGCTAAAAGTCACTGTTTTATTTTATACATATACACTTCAGTAGCTAAATTATTCTTAATTGCTGTGTTTGTTTATAGTTTTTATTAGAATACCTTATTAAATATGTGTTGATTAGGTAATCCTTTTCATTTTTCCTTATGCATTCCTAAGTGACTGTTACTGGATTATTTATAACAATGTATAAGAGATTGTCTTAAAATTATAAACATCTACATACCTTATAGAGAAACATATTACATACAAACAACAACCAGTATTAAGAAATATTATTAATTTTCCTTTGTATTAGTAGGTATTAAACATTAGTTTCCTGGAGATATATATATAAAACATATCGTTTCATTTTCAGACTTCTTCTAGAAGCCCTTTACGAATTTCTTTTGTATCCTGACAAATTTCGTATATTCTATTACTCTTTTCTATACTTATATAATCGTTTTTATAATCGTATTTGTAAAATGTGTAAAATGTTCACATCTACATAGCTTATAAAGGAAAATATAAACATTACATATAAACAACAGCCAGTATTGAGAAATATTTTCAAGATTTAATTGTATTAAACTTTAGTTTCCTAGAGATACATAACGAAATAAAAATAAATCGTTTCATTGTCAAATTTCTTCTGTATGCCCTTTACAAATTTCTTCTGTATCCTGACAAATTTTGCATATTGTTTTACACTTTTAAATAATTATATAATCCATTTAAAATTCTACAAAACTGTGGAATCTCTTCAAAATATTTAGTCCATTTCTGAAAAGCAGTTTGTTTGAGAATTTGTGATACCTACGTATATGGACAATAACAGCAATATTTACTTTTCCAAGTTTCACATTTACTTCGCAATAAAAACATCAATAAATGTTACATAGATATAAGTCAGGATACACTTCTAATATTTTTTTGTAAAACTCTAGTTAAGTAAAAATATTTTTCTTTTTATTAAATAATATACTTATGCAAACTTTCAGGGTGTCTGACTGGCTGTTGATATCAAAATAAAGAAACTATAAATAGTGTTAGACCACGTCATGACAGGAGTGAGATACAATTTCAAGAAACGCCTTTGAGAATGTAGGAGGGCGAAAAATGTGTAGACAAACGCTGAGGAGAAATTATATGAAAGGTCCTTTGATTTTAAAATTATGGTTTGCTCTTCTTCCTTGTCAGCAAATACAGAAATGAATACTGACCATAACACAATTCAAAATCCAATCAGCCACTGCCGAAAAAGTTTAAACACAGTCAGAAACGTAAGGCACCTTTCGGAAAAGTCACAGTTCAAAGCATTTTTTTTTTTGCAAAATTAAACACGCGCGATGTATTTCGATTTCAAAAAGCGGCGCGAGACCGAAAACCGAACACAGCCGGCGTGCTCACGCGCAGGCCGAAACGTGCGTACTGTTGCTCTCTTGCTTGCTTTGCTGCTGGAGTTTACAAAATTACAGACTGAGTTCAATGAGTGAAGAGAAGCGAACGAACGGAGAGTAGCGGCGTTGCCAATGCGTTATGAATGATGGTTCATTTAGAATTTAGATGAATTGAAAATAATTTTAATAATCACCTATTATACCGTAATAGGTAACCATATTGGCATGAACCGTAATCGTATGAATTGAAAATGATTTTATTAATCTATACATCATATATTACATAGTCGTAGATGCCATGTCTGGATACATTGATATTTTATATACATATAAAGATATGAACTTTATTTATATATAAATATATTTTGGGAGAGGAATTGGTCAGATAAGTGTGTAGGTCAAAATGGCGATTATTGGAATTCACGTCTGTATTATTGTTTGTTTGTCTCCTTGGTACCTAACACTACCGGCAATCGAGTAAGTCCTTCCAATCAGTCAACCCATAATCTTTCTCGCCTTTTCGTCAAGTCAACACCGGGTACCACAGGGATCAAATACTGGAGTCATGTTGTTTTATCGATATACAAAGGTTAATCATAAATTAACGATATGTTTTCGATTATTTCGAAACTATTTAGTTATTGATCAATTTAAATTAAACCCCGTCGGATATATTGTAGGTACTTTAGCCAAAGTCGATACAATTCTTGAAATCATCTCATAAACTCGGGTTTTACACGGCTGTCCAACAATAGAGGAGTGTAATGTGTTCAGGGTTCATCTATGTATGTTTTCCGTTTCTTTATTTCACTCTAACTTCTAAACGCTCTAACCGATTTGAAAATATGTGGTATTGTTACAACCGTTATGTCAATCCCTAGTGTCATAGGGTACCTTAACTGTCAAAATGTATTCTATTTGTCCAAATCTCCAAATGTCAATAAAGTAATCTAAATATATCGTGTTTAATTTAATTAAAAGGTCTGATTGAGTAGATTCCAAACATATGTATTTATATATATGGTTAAATACATAAACCATAAATATTTCATAAAAACAGTTTTTTTTTTAATTATGTGTAGTTCACTTTTTGTAACGGCAGTCGTGTTTTTGATTTTTGTTAATATATTTACTTGTTGAGATGGTGTTTAGATGCTCCAGCATTTTTTGTTTTATTTCCACAATGGTGTTAAAACGTTGTACTTTCAATGTTTTTCATATCTTTGTAGAGAACGAAGTCACAGAGAGCTGTTACGGTTGTAGTGCTGTTGTCTTGTTTTTTTGTCAAAAACGATCGAATAACCAGTCAATAGTGAGCTTGAGCATTTTCGTGACGCAAAATCCACGAGTTGTTAGTCCATAAAGATAGTAATATTTTGGACCCAAGACTGTTGTACATTAAGATAGCCTTGATACACGCAAAATTCAAAATGCCACTTATTAACGCACGAGTGAGACTCACCAGAGCTGCAAAGAATTATGATTTGATAGTGCCAAGAACTCGTACGACTTTCGGACAGAGAGATTTCAACTGCATAGCACGGAGAATGTACAACTACCTGCCTGATGTCGTTAAACGCATTGAAACCAAAAACAAATTTAAAAAATCGGTTTCTAGGTGGCTTATTACAGAAGGCAGGGAAAACATCAATGGAATGTTGAATATTGTATATTAATTTTTTGTATTATAATTTTTCGCATTATTCTTCAATTTTAGACATATATTTTTACTTTCAAACATATTTTTACTTTTACTCTACACGTTAATAATTATTATCAAAGTAATAGAATTTCTACAAATTTTAATTGTTTTAATTTTTTTTTTTTTATATAATAATTATTTAGTAATTTGATTAGATACATCTAAACAATATTTTATAAAGTCTGCCTTAGAACAGGCCCTGGCCTAGTTAGGCGACTTTTTTTCATTACTCTATCTCCTCGAGAATCAGTTTTTTGCTAACGTCTCATATATTATACATGATATGGTAAACTGTACAAACGAACTTGTGTAATACTATAAATAAATAAATAAATAAATTAAATAAATCATTCTGGACTTTCAAGTCGGATATTCTCACGCAATCTTCGTAATACGTTAAAGTATTACTCCTTATTCGCCCGTACGACCTCTTGGCAAAAATTCATTATGAACTATACCTTTGTAATCACAGAAAACTGTAGGGAGAACTTGTAGTGTCGTCTGGTAATGCCAACTAGAGTTGCCAACTACAGCGGGCGAGCCCGCCACCTCAGGAAGTTTTAACGATTAGTCGTTCTTTCTCCCTGAAGTGAGCGCAGAAGACTTGGACTAAAACAGTCCACCATCAAGCTCCGCCACAAGCCCGCAAGAGGCCAACGCCTTAACCGCGAGATAGCCAGGAATGCTACCCAGCGGGCTTACACTCACGCCCTTACTTCCAATTGCGACCAGATTACTCCAGTCTCTCGATTGGTTACGAGTTCGAAGTTGCTTGCGCGGTCCTCTCCCTTACGAAGCGGTGAAACGGTGTATACCGAATCTATCGCGGACCACGGCATCCTTTGCCCGGCTGTTCACCCAGGATCGGGTAGCCGATGGTCGTTTCAAGAGCAGTCGCCGTAAGGTCCGCAACCACCCCCGCTCTATAGAAAACAGTACTGCTTCCAGACTCCCCCGACTGTCAGAGTGCGCAATCGATTGGCAATGCCACACGGAGCGCAGACCGTCCAGGAGCGCCAGAAGATTGATTCCTAGGGGAAACTAACCGTAAGGCCAGAGTCCTACCCAGGCTCGCACTTCATGCGTGGAGGCCGTCGAATGGGTGTTGACCCGTGAGTGTGACCAACCCTGAACAGAATGGGTCTTCGTGGCCAACTTAGCAAGGGACCCTTAGCTCCCTCTGGTAATGCCAACGCGGTCTAACTTCGTCAATACTTTAAAGTGAGTATGCAAAATTGCATTTCTTATTGAATTCGATAATGTCCTCAGATCGTATGGCCTGAAAATCAGGCCATACGATCTGAGGACATGTCCATTTGCAGCGGTTGTAATGTTACCATGTGGTCAATGCCATTATCTAAAATATTTGATATTTCACGTAATTTTAATTTTTTTTCTGCCAATATAAACACTCTTATTGGCAACACCAAGTGCACGAGAGCGAGCGAACGACACACACGAAGGAGAGAAAAAATAATGCATTCAGCTGCATCGCACGCGCGCAACATTAGCGCGAGACAAAGACGGAGGGCCAGTCGGAGAGGGACGGGCGATAGTCCATTTTTAAAAACTGACATGTTTACAGAACTTGATCCCCTTTCGTACCATCTGAATGTTGCATTGACGCCGAAAGCGTGCCGCCCGGACGCTGAAACGAGCGCCCGAAAGCTGAAAGGGCCACTTAGGTCGATTTCAAAAGTGGAATAATGGAATATTTCAGAAGCGCGGCCGAGCTATTCCTAACGCTCAGCATTGGCTGAAATGCAATTACATCGACAGCGCAATGCTGAAGAAATAGTGCGTTGGTTATGATAATAACATTTAAAATTGACAGAGTGAGGAGAGAGTTTGAGAGATCGAGATTTTAATAGAGTTTTATGATTATTTGCAGCACAAACTCTGGCAGCTGTGCCATCTATTTATGAAACGATCCGTTTGCCATACGACCCCGTGTGATATTGGCTGGCAAAGGGCGCCACGGTCCGCGATAAATTTGAACTGAATTACCGCTAACGACAGGCAGAGGCCGCGAAAGCGACATTGAATCTATGACCAGATTGTAGGATCGACATCGAGGAACGGATGGACGATTAGACATTTAAAACAGGCTATCATAATTGAATGCGTATACAAAATTGTGTGTCTGTGCTGGTGGACGTGGAATAATAGCCTCGTCAAAAGCCGATCCAGGGTGTATAATCAGGTCATGCTCACCATAAAAATGCATTGTCATCGGAACTGAACCAACATGTAAATTTTCAACTTTAAAAGATAAGCGTAAGTGGTTCTAATTCAGCTTGCAAGATTTGACCTAAACAAATATACATACTAAACATACGACGGTTAAGCCGCCGATATGTATATTATTTTAGTTTTTATTTTTATTTATTTTGGTTTTATTATTATTTTCGTATACATATATGTATGTGTATGTGTGCATATATGGATATATATTTTATTTATAGATGTATATGAGTATCTATAGTTGTATATGCGTAAATATTTATAGTTTCATATTTGTCGATTTAAAAATGAGTACTAACATATAGTTTAAGTTGACAGTGTACACTTAATATCTAATCGTTAAAAGTCTGCCTTAGTACAGGCCTAGGCCTAGTTAGGCGACTGTGTCAAACATTAAAAATAATGTCGCATCAATTTCTTGCTAACATCTTACTTACAAATATGACATTAATTGTTTACTAGATGTGTTACTAAAATAAATAAATAAATAAATAATAAATACGAGTAAGGTAAATAAATGCAAGGTAAAAAAATGCTTGTAAAAAAATAACGATTCGACGAAAGTGACAAACGTTGCCTTTCGTTAGCGACTGTTATCTTGGGAGTCCGCGTTCGTTATGCATTGATAAATGGACATACCTACTTAAAATCACGTAAAAGCAGATCTCTCCCCCGTCTCTCTATCTCCCTCTGTGCGTAACTAAATAATAATAATCTCGAAAACTAATCAGCAATGCGCCTATATAAATTGTAATTGCACTATTATCATCACGTGCCTTTTATCTGTTATTAAACATAGAAAAAAATAATCTAAAAATCCTTGTTATATATCCGGAAAATGCGTCACTTAAGTCAGAATAATAATCGCAGACGTTTAGGTCAATGCCTGCGCATCGACAGACATGATTTTTTTAGCACGATATATCTTTGCTTTTCTGCTTAAAATATTCTAACGACACACATTGCATTACTGAATATAATTTATGTAATACGGCAGAGTTAGCCATTCATTCATGACTACGTAGATTACGTATGAGATTGCATTGTATGTAAAATGTCGCAATATTAATTTTCTGCGTATCGAAAATACAGCAAGACTTTCTGGGTTAGTAACGGTTTTATGCATGGGTAACACTAAAAGACTTGTATAAATAGCTTTCTTAAAATATATACAACATATGAAAATGGAACTCTGGCTGTAAAAAAAGTTTGCTTCGTTCAACTATCAATGGTTTTGTCATTGTAGCGTCATTTAAAAAAATGCATGTCTGCATTTAACTCGTGAAAATTTTCGCTGTATAATTTTCTACGATTTTAAGTATAATTTAACATCTCAGCACAGCTAGGCTCGGCTTTAAACTGCTTTAGGTGACGAAGCAGCAGGCAAGACGACAACTAAAGCTGTGGAATACGATGGGCGAACCCGTCACCTCAAGCAGTTTTAACAACAGTCTAGTTACGCCACCTGCCCTTCAGAGGCCAACGCCTTACGGCGAGGCACCGGGAAAGGTACCCAGCGGGCAGGATGTCTCCGTCTGGAATTAACCTTCAGAATACCTTCTGCCTCCCGTCTGGTTACAGGATCGAGGTCGTTTCTGCGGTCCTCTCCCTTATGAAGCGGTGATACGGTGTCTACCGAATCTATCGCGGACCACAACATCCTTTGCCCGGCTTATCCACCCGGGATCGGGTGGCCGAATGGTCGTATCAAGAGCAGTTGCCATAAGGTTAACAGCTACCCCCCGCTTTATAGGAATCATTACTGTTCCCAGACTCCCCCGGCTGATTTGTTGACGCCGCACGGTGCGCAAACCGTCCAGGAGCGCCCGAAGGTTGACTCCAGCGCCAGGCCAGCGTCCTACCCTGGCTCTCCTTTCTGCGTGGAGGCCGCTGGATGGGTGTTGATCCGTGAGTATGACCGACCCTGAACACATGGGTCTTCGTGGCCAAACTGCAACAGGGCCTATTAGCTTCCAAGGCAAGAGGACAATTTATATCTAGTTTGCAAAATTCAAACGCGTTCTTGTCAATTCCAGCGACGAATTTCGTGATGGAACAACTAAAACTAGCCATCGCTGTCAACAACAAAAACATCGATGCTGTGCGCCGTATGATCGAAACAGAGAGACATGTGACCTACTATAAGGCAGGCATAGACAAGAGTCAGGTTCAATTAATCCTACACAAACATTTGGCGGTGGTAAAGCTGTGCTCGCGGTGAAAACCACACAATTGGACTGAGGCTCAAAAAACAAGACGCGTCACTTAGTATAATGCCATGCGTTCCAGAGTCAAACAGATGACGAAATATGGACTAACAGCTACGACCCCGAAATAAAGCAGCAATCAAACATTTGGGTGTTTCAAGATGAGCCGAACCCAACCAAAAAGGCGCGCATCTAAAGTGCCGCGAAGCGGATGATTGCTTCTATTTTTAGAAAAACTGGACACTGTGCTACTGTTGCTTTGGAAAATTATCGTAGCCTGATTGCTGACTGGCACACAACCATTTGTTTCCGAAAGTTATTGACAAATTCCGTAAAAGCGACCGTAAACGCTCCATCATCTTCCACCATGACAATGCCAGACAGAAACGGAAAGACAGACAAACGAATTTAGAAGGCGAAAAACATAGAACTCCAGAGTCATACAGTCCCCATCGGCACCTTATGACCCTCTCTCTAGCAAAAATTATGAATCAATTAAGCGGTCAAGGGTTTTCATCGCTAGAAGAGGGTGTCGAAGAATATGAAAAACATATTTCTAAGTTCGCGACGGAGGGAAGGATTACAAGTTACGAAAATTGATTTGTACGTATGAAAAAGTGTAATAACGCTCAAAGAATATTTTAGAGGAAAATAAATTGCTTATTGGCCATTCTGTTTTGATTTATCTTTTATTTTAATTCTAATTTTATTATTTCCTATTTTTATTATTAGTTATATTTTATTTCTATTGTTTGTGGTATTATAAACATTGTTTTTTTACTTTTCGAATATACTCGTACGTACATTAAAAACTAAAGAGCTCGTTGCCTTAGAACAAGTCCTGGCAGCAGTAAACATATACTATATCAGCCGTGTTCAGTAAAAAATATTGCGTATATCAGCGTTTCTACTCTTTATTGTGAAGTTTCACAATAGACGGGTTTATTGTCATACGACAATCTCTTACAACCAACCATACTATAAAGTGTTACATGCATGTGTTCGTGTAACATGTGCGCAAGTGTGTGTCTTGTTATTGCATTCGTTCGACAGAATTGAAATGCAATTCCGTTTATTTTATACAAACGGAAAACGGTGACTCAGTCGGGAATCGAACCCGGAACCTTACAATGTAAGACCAGGCGACCTAACCAATATGCCACCGAGCCGTGAAAATATGAATAAATGTAACAATCATAAATAGATATAATATTAGTATGACAAATATTCTCTGTAAATGCGTTAATTAATTAAATAAAATTCACTGCATTTTTTTGTTATTCATTTCAGAAACTTTCAGTGTGACCTCGTGAGCCTCGTGGCAATATACAGTATTTTTCGATTACTTGCTCGTAACGGACGCATTGTTCTCGCGTGACAAACGTATCGCCTTCGAAGATGAGTAATGTATTGATGAAATGAGAACTTCGCTATTTTTGACGTGAAATCGTCTGTAAAATCGGTTTGTTAGGCAGGTCAAAATTTACGATTCAACGAAATTATGATAGATTTCATTAGACGATAACTTGAATGAGTAATAAACCGATAGCAACCAACCGATTAAACGAATAACTTACAAGTGTAAGATTCTAGCTAATGAGGCTACTGAGGCGGCAGACGGAGACGGAGACGCAATCTCGAGACTCAGACGCAGACGCGAGCGGAGACGCAATCTCGACGCGTGTATTATTTATAGAGAGAGACAGAAATATAGCGGAGAGAGAGCAGAGAGAGAGAGAGAGAGAGAGATGCAGAAATATAGCGGTACGTACACTTAGCAGGCAGGCTCGCTAACGCGTGAAGTTAGGATGCCGATCGAGAAGTTGTTGAAAGGGGATTAATAAGCTCTACTTGAACCTGAAGCAATATCCTCCTTAGAACAGACTATAGCATAGTTAGGTAACATTAAATATGAACAATGGCAACAGTTTTTGGTATATTATGTTATCAGTTTTTTGCTTCTGCGTATTTTTTATGAATTTTTAATTGTGCATGTTTTTTATTTTACTGTAGATTATTGTGAATTACAAATTAAATTAAAAATGTAATTTACATAAACAACAATTATCGAAATTTTTTAATTTTTACAATTTGAAAGATCGTCATTTTTCAAGAATCTCGCCATAAATGAAACTACATTATAAACAGAATCGACGTTAACGATAATAACAGAAAAGAGCAGCTTGAGAGGAATTCAAAAAAGCTCCCAAATTCTAGCACCGAGCGATCGAAAGACAACGAGAGCGCTGAAGAATAATAGCGGCGGAGGCAAATTCGACTGCCAGCGCTCACACCGAGTCCGTCGCCTCTACCATTGGGGTAACTTAGGATGGTGGGAATGATTAATAAAGAAAAAAAAATGTATCGAAACAAAGACATCTTTTTCTTCGTCTAAAATCATGCAAAAGAACCGGAAATTGCCATGTTTTAACATCTCAGATACGACGTAGCTCTACCCATTTTATTTATATTGTTTTTAGATTTGGTTAGATAACCAAAAGTGTACGCCAATGAATGAAGCTAATAGTTATGGTGTCCATAGTAAAAAAGGAAGAAAAATAGCTTTACTGACCAAAACACTAACAATGGTAAAGAACACTTTAATGCTATTTTTAATTTATAATGATAATGATATTTAAATTATAAGTATGATGATAATGTGTCTAGCATACTATCGAAGACAAAAAAGAAATCTAGAGCATGTCCCAAGCTAGAGAGTTTCGTATTCAATTCGTTTGGCATTTCAATAAGTTTTTATAAAATAATTTTAGATATTCTCGAATTACATATTGACGATAATATCATAATTCGAAACACCATAGGTATGCAGATGATACTCATGTGTTATTCTCCATCCTGAAATCTCTCTAATATGTATGATCTCTCCAACACGTCTCCATACATAGTCATTGGTTCCTAACACCATCTGACTAAATTTAAATCCATAAATCGTACCGACATTGCTATCGATCAAATAGTCATCTGCCCCCGCGCAGCCGTCGCTCGTATTGTTGCTTAAACTTTGATGAATATCTTTCCTTCGACTCACATAATAAATTAAAAACTGAATAATGTCTATAAATAACATAAAAACTAATTTACAACGTAAAGTTTGTAACACCCGACGTTGCAATGACCGTTGTCCAGGGTAGACTGATTGCAACATTGCTGAAACCTCGCTCGGGTGTTACAAACTTCACGCGGTAAAATCGTTTTTATCTTATTTATGTTGTCAAACAACCGCGATAGTCTTCGATTTTAATAGAGATTTTCTCGACTTTCTATATAAAATCACAAAATACCTTCATTCGGATATTAGGATGTTCCTAATCAAAGCCCGCATATTACCGGTCCTTAATTATGGCCACTGCGTATATGGCGTCGCTATAATTTAATATTTAATATTTGCTATTTAATATTTAATATTTAATATTTCACCTGTCACCCAACTGGGACCAGCCCGTTCTGGGGTGGACAGGGCTCTAATACTACAATAAATTATGTCAAAATTTTTGAAAAAAAAAAACAAATTACAATTTCGTCTCAGCATTAAATAGAACATATCATTTTGTTAAATAGAGTTTGACAAATACAGTATAGATACTTAACACTTAAATAAAAACAAAAATAAAGTTATAAGCAACAAAAGAAAGAAAGTCACAAGAAACATAAAAAAGTCTATTATATTTAATACTAGCTGACCCGTGCCCACTTCGTTGGGCGGTAAATATTTTTACTTGTGATGATATTATGAGTGTGGTTCGGTTAGTACTGAGTGCTATGATTTATTTCCTGACTGCCAAAAGGAGGGTTTTATTTTTACTACAATTTGGCTATATTGCCGTGTTTCAAATGAGTGAATGAAATGATTATGATTGAATAAATTATGTTCATTTTAATTGTTCAAAACTTCTCTGTATACTATATTAGATGCAATGTTATTATTTGGTACCAAAATATATTGTCTTTCAGGAGTTCCAACCCGAGATACGGTCGCGGTTCTATACCTAGGTCGTATTATCTTTTTAACAATTTATGCAGTAAAGGGGAAAGTTTTTGTTTTAAACACTTGAGACGATAAATTTACTTATTTTGATAAGAATTCATAATTGTTGATAATATAACCCATAAACATGACCTAACGATTTAAATTATTTTTTTAATATAAAAAACTACTTTTTGTGACTTAAATATAAAATTTAGACGTATGCTGTCGCTGACTTTTTTGTAGGCATTACCAAGCCCTACAACTTTTCTCTAGAACTCAATCATATATCTCAGTGTTAAGCCAGCGTTCGTAAGAAACGTTTTCATTCGACCGTTTTTTCTACGACTTACTTTGCAAATCCGACTACCACGAAAAAGTCTTTTCATTTTTCGGGTTAATTAGCCTATGATACTCACAAATAACGTGGCTTTCTATTGGTAAAAGAATTTTCAAAATCGGTTTAGTAGATCCAGAGATTACTCCCTACAACCTCACTAACTCACAAACTTTACCTCTTTATAATGTTAGTATAGATATGTTAAGTAATATATAATTAAATATAATAATACGTAGTCCAAATAAGTAAAATTAATTGTCTAAACAACATTTAAATATTATATGTCTCGCTTACGATTTCGGCACCTGTGTACCGAATTTCAAGTCTCTAAGTCCAATATTTAAAGTCTGAATTATGATTAGCGCGCCCTCCGGTAGAACGATTTCAACTATAATCTTTTCAACTCTTGCCATGCCAAATTGCAGCTCAATCGGATGAAGCGTTTGGGCGCTATTGTTGAGGAATATATTCACACACCCACACACACACAGACAGAGACACAGACACAAAAAAACACAGACATACTTCAGTCTCGAAATAGTCTTGATCGTCTTGGGGGTGTCAACATGTATATATTCGTCATCTCGTTTTTTTTTTGCGCGTTCACAATACTTTACCTCTTAGTCGGTTGGTGGACCGGTAAGGTAAAATATAGGCAAATACTGTGTACACACAGTTACAATATCAAAGCAATCAGCGGCGGAGCGTGTTATTCCAAGTCCCCCGAAATATTCCACGGCCGGTGATCAAAGCTGGCGAATTATAGGGCTAGAATGAGGCCCCGGATCAAACGGTGCATAATGTCAAAACAATATTGACCTGAATCATTTCGGGTGGGACGCGACGACCTAGTTTTCCCTGTCATTGCACAAAATAATACCACGGATGACGCGACGTGCGACTTGGGCGTCGACCGCTTGACCGAGCGGCCAATCATTATAATCTCATCATGCGACTATAGAAATCGCCAAATTGGTCAGATCCTGTTACAGAAGCACAAAACCTATAAGAACCGAAATGAAACACGAAACGTCGATAAAGCCTGAAAAGACCACATTTAAAGTAACTAAATTGGTACACTATTTTATTAAATGGGATATTTACTGATGAACTATTAGTAATGATAAAACGACCCGGTGATGGTTTCTGCCTAAGAGTCGTTGGAATACGAATGCTCACTCGTGTTGTGGGTCGCTCACTTCACACTATACTGTGTACCAATTCGACGCAGATGCAACCTACAATTTTATTGCGCAAACATTTTCCATTAATAACAAGGAAATATATTTAAAAAAGTATAAAAAATATGACTGCTGTTAAACAAAGCGCACTTTTGTTTTTATAATTATTTTTACTACGGATTTTTAGAAAATATTGGTGGGTTATGTATTTATCCGTACAGATACATGTTTATTTCCGGAATGTACTAAATCAGACTTTTCATTTGACACTAAACCACGATACATTTAGGTTAATTTATTGACATTTGGACTTTAGACAACTACTTACTTGATATTTGGACAGTTATTGCACCCTATGGCACTAGCTATGGCGTAATGATTCTAACAATACCACACACTTCTAAATCGCTTCAAGCGTTTAGAAGTTATGGTGGAATAAAGAAACAGAAAACATACATACATACATACATGAAAACAGCCAATGCGTTATCGTCTAAGTTCCACGTTTTTAAACCTACACTTGTAAAATATTGTACCTACCTACATTTCTCCACTCTTTTAAAAATGTCACTCTAGAAAGTTTCAGTAATTTTATCAGACACCTCATACTCGTACAAAGTATACTCCAATTAACGTTGCGAAAATTGGGAGGTTAAATATTCCCACCGCGCCTGTTCGAGGGAAGCGTTTAAAATTCAAATAACCTTTTAAAAGTGTAAGCAAAATTGAGGCAACTTTGTGGTCTTGGCAGAGCGGGTGTCGGCGAATTATTTTCCTTCGGGTGAATGCTCGTCACGAGCAGACGCGCTTCGGAAGTAATATAAAAAAAATAATCTGAATTTTTGTTGCTAAAATTATGAAGCATCATACATATTACAGGCTCAGACAGGGCCGTATTTAGGACCTGTAGACTTTTAGGTTGAACCTCTGGGGGGATATTTTTGAAAGATAACACGCAAAAATGGAATTTTAGAGCAGTTTTCTAACTAAAATCTAAAATCACAAATCAAATCGAGATCAAAAGAAAAAACAAACAATTGTTTGGGAATTTCGTAGATTTCACAGTATTGTATCAATATATTGTTTTTTTTTTATTAATCTAGGCACTGGGCCCGATTGCGTTTCTTTGTGAACTGAAACTGATATTAGCTCAAGCGAACTAGATGGAGCAATACGTTAGAGTTGAATATGAAACGAACGATCGTCGATTTTCCCGCTTCAAAACTACCTGTCGAACTTATACTCGTCCGAATAAATTTGAACACATTTCGTGCGGTCTTAGATGCTTTATCTTTAGTAGGTCGTTTAATGCAAAAGAGTGACAACGGTTCATTTCACATTCCGCTCTAGCTTATTGCCCTGTCTCGTTTACAAGAACTAATTTCCGATTTTAGTTCACGAAGAAACGCAATCGAGCCCAGTGTCAGGAATAAGTTATTAGAGTATCATGGCAAACTTCCAATAAGAAAAACTAAAACGAATTATGTTATGATCTATATTACTATGACGATGGCGACGATGATATACGATTTCAAGGCATCAGCGAAAAAAAATATTATTTATGATATGGCCAAGTTAAAAGAAGAATTCACAATACCTATTGATGGTACTTATCAGGAATCTAATGAATAAGAGACCGACATCTACCTTACTTTAATAACAACTGGGGAAAGACATTGAAAACTAGGATATAAAAAAGGAGAAATGAAAAGAACCAGTTAAATAAAAGGAAACTACACGATAATCCCAAAATGTAGGATTTAGAAAAGTGGTAGGGTGTTGCGCAAAATGCGATTCAAACTAAAAGGAAGAACAAAATATGCTGGTCTTCTTTATCTCATTTTCTAACTCATATAAATTTCCTACGTTGTCTTCAGGTTGATTTATTATATTGTATTGACTATTTCTATTGAGACATTTCTAATTGTAATCTTATAATTGTGGTATTTCTGATTTGACTATTTTATAACTGACTATTCGTTTTTATATTTTGACTATTTGTATTTTTTATCTATACCTACTTATGTATTTTAGCACCTCAAATAGTTTTTTGAAGAATCTTATATTTTTATTGTAAAATTATTTAAAATTTGTCTTTTCCGTTTAAAAATATAGTGAAATGAAATGAAATGAAAAATGAAATGAAATGAAAAATACCTTTATTGCACTAACAAATATAATTACATGGGTAAAGAAAACTTAAATTCTATTTTAACTTAGTACAAACGGCGGGATTATCGTTTCGCGATTTCTTACAGCCAACCGTGTAATAATAAATAAAAGGAACAATACAGCTCACATACATAAACATATACACATAAATATACATATACATACATCCAAACATACATACATATACATACATACATAAAAAATATAATTTATAATATAACATATGTATATTATAATAATAAATACATAGAAACTACAGATAAATAATAATAAAAATAACTGCTTATATAAAATGATAGATATTACAAAGTTCTTATACTTCTATCCAGTCAACAACCCAACGAAAGGGGGAAGGAGGGAGGGTATAGGGGGAGGGTTGGTTCTTAGTTGATATTTTGAGGGAGAAAATGTTTTTTCAGTAACGCATTGAAACAGGGCAACGATGTTGCATGACGAATAGCATGCGGAAGCTGGTTCCAAAGTCGAGCAGAATGGACGCTAAATGAGTTAGTGAAAAAAGAAGACTGATGTAGTGGAATTGCTATGGTGTTGTCCTGACTTGACCTGAGTGGAACCCCATGACTTCCTAACGGGAGAAAGAGGTCTTTAAGGTAAGGAGGTGCTATGGGACTATTTAGGACTTTCTAAAGGAGTGAGAGGGCATGCAGATTTCTGCGCCCACGAATTCGAAGCCAGTGAAGTCCATCGCGATATTCGCTTACGTGATCAAATTTACGCAAGTCGAAGATATATCGTATGCAGATATTTTGTAGCCGTTCGAATTTATCCAGTATCTTCTCTTTAATATCTATAGTACCGACATCAGCATAGTCTAGAATTGGAAGTAGCAGTGTTTTTACTATAGTTTGCTTAGTTGCTGCTGGAAGGAATCTCTGTAACCTTCGGAGGCTATGAAGGCCATTGAAAATACGACGACTAATTTGGTTGTTGGTTGGCGTGTGCCTGCCAAGAAAGAAATTCGTCTATGACTATTCCAAGATTCTTGACAGTTTTGGTATACTCAATAATATTACCGTTTATTTTGAGGGGTGACATTGACGTTTTGTTAGTATTAGACTTGAGTTTCTGGCCACCAATCACAATCGCTTGTGATTTGGCTGGATTTATGTTTATGCCATGTTTTTCGGCCCAACTTGATATGTGTTCTAAATTAGAGTTCATAGTCGACACGGCAGAAGGCAGGTCATCAGGTCTGGCATGGAGGTAAATTTGAAGGTCATCAGCATATAAATGATAGGATGTAGTTAAGCCCTTGGCAATCGGGTTAATGAAGATAGAGAAGAGCAGTGGGGATAGGACACACCCTTGCGGGACACCAGCTGTGAGCTCGAGCAAGTCTGATTGGCCCTCAAACGATTTAACACACTGGTAGCGTCCGCGCAAATAGGAGTCAAACCAACTCACCACTCCTCTAGAGATATTGAGCGATCGGAGTCGCTCAAGGAGAAGTTCAAAGTCGACAGAATTAAATGCGCTAGTGAAATAAAGCAGCGTGAGAATAGTTAGTTTTCTATCATTCATAGCGCGTCTAATGTCGTCGGTAACTTTGACTAGTACAGTAGTGGTACTGTGACCAGGGCGGAAACCAGACTGAAGGGGATCTAACAATTTGTTGTCATCTAAGAAATTATTAAGCTGGGTGTAAACAACCCGCTCTAAAACTTTGGAGAATATTGGTAATATTGAAATAGGCCTGAAATCTTTAGCAGAATCTGGCGATTGGACTTTAGGGAGGGGTATGATAATAGCCTGTTTCCATAAATTTGGAACTACTGAATTAATAATATATAGTCAATCTGTATTAAAAATAATTATACCACATAAGGTATAACACATTATCTTGTATAAAGAATTTGAATACACCAAAAGTAGGGATACCTACCAACTAATTTATTTTATAAAATAAAAAATAAAAATTGTCCACGAAAACAAAAATGAAAAAAAAATATCGCACGACAATGTTGTCGATTTAATAAAATTTTTAGGTCACATTTTCAAGTCACTCGTATGACAAAACTGTCTGAGCCTCTAATCATTAAAAGCGACAAAATATACGATGCTGATGTCAGATTTGAAATACCTACACGAGTATTGCCATATCTCAAAATTTAAATAGCAACCCTCGTATAATTTGTAGTCAGTCGTAATTCATTTGTAAGAATTGTACCTCGAGTCATTTATAAGAATGGTAATGTCGCTCATGCGGGAACTACCTATTGCCTGTCACTGGACCTCAATAATCGCAATACAATACTGAACATACATAAGTTAATAGTAAAAACACATTTTTTAAACAAGCTTTTATTAAAATACTTTGTCCTGTGCCAACCCTGGGTGCAGCAGCCATGTCATAGTAGAACTTAGAACGGGCTATCATAATTTAATGCTTATACAAAATGTCGTGACTGTGCTGTTGACCGTTGAGGAGTCCCCTTGTCGGGAGCCAAACGTGGGTGCAGCAGCCGTGTCATGGTGAAATTTAGAACGAGCTATCATAATTGAATGCGTATACAAAATTGTGTGTCTGTGCTGTTGACCCTGGAAAAGTAGCCTCGTCGGAAACCGATCCGGAGTGTAGAATCAGGTCGGTCAGGTCAGGTCAGGTAGAATCAGGGAGTTAATGGGCCCTTGCCGTTTCACCGCTTTGTAAGGGAGAGGACCGCGCAAGCGACCTCGAACTCGGAACCAATCGAGAGACCGGAGTAATCTGGTCGCAATTGGAAGTAAGGGCGTGAGTGTAGGCCCGCCGGGTAACACTCTCGCGGCTAAGGCGTTGGCCTCTTACGGGCTTGTGGCGTAGATGGTGGACTGTTTTGTCCTTAAGTCTTCTGCGCTCACTCCAGGGAGATAGAACGACTAATCGTTAAAACTTCCTGAGGTGACGAGCTCGCCCGCTGTAGTCGACAACCCAAGTTGTAGAATCAGGTCATGCTCACCATAAAAATGCATTGTCATCGGAACCGAGCCAAGAAGTAAAATTTAAACTTCATAGGATAAGAGTAAGTGGTTCTAATTCAGCTTGTAAGATTTGACGAAATAAACAAACTAAAATACTGACAAACATTGCAAGGTAAATAAAAGCTTGTAAAAATGTGCCGAAATGTAATAAATGTGTGTAGAAAACTCTCATTACCTGTAACTGTAACTACTAGTGCCTTATGATGGGAAAACACTTACCTTCATAGTAACAGCGCCCTGTCTCGTTACCACAGTTAATTGAATTAACCTCAAAATTATTAGTCGGTGGAACGCGGCGGGAAATTCCCTCAAAATCGATTTCATCCCCTGATGAGATGGAGAATGTTATTTCGGAAACAGACGATACGTTTTTATAAAATCGAAGACTATCGCGGTTGTTTGACATTATAAATAGGATAGAAAAGAATTTACAGCGTGAAATTTGTAGCACCCGACGTTTCGGTGACGTTGCAACCGCCGTTGTCCAGGGTAGACTGAAAGAGCTGTCAATCCGTTGTGTTGCGGGTAGGCTGCATACCGCTGCCGCCACTGCGTAGGTTATAACGGTGGTTGGGGGCCGGACTCGGAGCGCGCAAATTTCGAAAATCCGTCTTGCACACAACACTCACTGTATCCTGTCTTACGTCCTTGCGTTCGGCGTTCGGCGGCGGGAACATTTCAAGAAGAGGGTTCCACGTAGAAGAGAGTTTGTAACAGTCGTCTCTATCGAAGTCTGGGGTTCTTCTTATTTCAATGGCTTCCCGGAACATGCGAGGAAAACGGAGTTGTTCCTTGGATAGCACAATGGGATTTTGAAACTGCATCCAGTGGTTACTTCCGCTATCCAATATATGTTCGCAGATCGCCGATTTTTCTCGCTGAACGTTTTTAACAGCTTTGATGTGTTCAGTCAGTCGCGTGGCTATGGGCCGTTTCGTTTGTCCAGCGTAGGCTAGACCGCAACTGCATTCGACTTTATACGACTTTATACATACAATTTATTTATTTGTTTAATCATTTATAGATTTAATGATGTACCTATTTTTATATTTAATATTATTTATGTATTTACCATTTATTTTTAAGAATGAATGAGTGATCTGATTGATAAGAAAAAATATATAAAATAAAATAAGATTGAAGTCCCTATGTTACAAATACTATCATCCTAGAACATATACATATACAGGGCGGTGGCATAGTGGTTAGGTCGCCTGATCTTACTTTGTAAGACTCGGGGTTCGATTAACGGCTGGAGGACTATTTTTCCGTTGGGATAAAAGGAATGGAATTGCGTATTATCAGAAGAGATTATCGTATATGAAATCGAAGACTATCGCAGTTGTTTGACATTATAAATAAGATAAAACTCCTACGGTCTACCCCTACTGTCAGTCTACTGTAGACACGGCGGTTGCAACATCACCGAAACCTCGGGGGTTACAAAATTCACACGGTAAATTAATTTTATCTTATTTATAATATTGTAGTACGACAATAAACCCGCACATTGTGAAATTTCACAATAAAGAGTAAAAACAGACAAACAAACAAAAAAAAAACTAGTAGGGTGATAAAATCCACGGAAATGGCATCTTATCTCCTTCGCAAAAAAAAAATGTTGTAAAAAATATTATTGTTTTTTGCCAAAATATATTTGTATATTGGATAACCTATACTAATATTATAAAGAGGTAACGTTTGTGAGTTTGTGAGGTTGTAGGGAGTAATCTCTGGATCTACTACACCGATTTTGAACATTCTTTTAGCAATAGAAAGCCACGTTAGTTGTGAGTGTCATAGGCTATATATTAATCTGAAAATTGAAAAGACTTTTTCGTGGTAGTCGGATTTGCAAAGGAAGTCGAAGAAAAAACGGTCGAATGAAAACGTTTCTTACGAACGCTTCCTTAACGATGAGAGATATATGATTGAGTTCCAGAGAAAAGTTATAGAGCTTGATAATGCCTATAAAAAAGTCAGCGACAGCATATGTCTAACTTTTATATTTAAGTCACAAAAAGTAGTTTTTATATAAAAAAATAATTTAAATCGTTAGGTCATGTTTATTGGTCATATTATCAACAATTATGAATTCTTATAAAAATAAGTAAATTTATCGTCTCAAGTGCTTAAAACAAAAGTCTTTTCCTTTTTACTGCATAAACGGTTAAAGAGATAATATGACATAGGTATGGAACCGCGACCGTATCCCGGGTTGGAACTCCCGAAAGACAATATATTTTGATACCAAATAATAACATTACATCTAATATAGTATACAGAGAAGTTTTGATCAAATAAAATAAACATAATTTATTCAATCATAATCATTTCATTAACTCATTTGAAACCCGGTAATATCGCCAAATTGGCATGCAAATCAATACATTCATATGCAGTAAAAACATAACCCTCCTTTTGGCAGTCAGGAAATAAATCATAGCACTCATTACTAACCGAACCACGCTCATAATTTCATCACAAGTAACAATGTTTACCGCTTAACGAAGTGGGCACGGGTCAGCTAGTTTTATAAAATAAAAAAATAAATAAACATAAAAATCTAAAATATCTACGCTACTTCATGTTTAACGCCTGAATGTATTCTATGTAAAAGCAACCTCATGACGTAGCTACACCGTAAGCATTTTTGAGCGACGTGAATTGTATCTTTTGAGCAGGGACCGTGAAGAAAGTAATTTTCAATTTTGACGCACGGGATCGGGAAAATATAAACGTTTCCCGCCTTCATAGTTGGGTTCTTCTTTGTGCGATTTTGTCGCGTCATTTGAGTTGCCGGGCACGAGGCGGGCACCCTAAGCAGACTCACCAATTTTTTTTTCTGACTCACCTTGTGTACTTCAGAATGTCACCTAACCTACGGAACCTGTGCAAGTTTTTACGAACATACATTATGTAATCGAATATATACTGACTATAAACCGTCAGAATATTGATCTCTTTAAATATCGCTAAAAGAGAAATTTAAAGAGATCAATATTCTGACGGTTTATAGTCAGTATTTATTCGATAACATAATGTATGTTCGTAAAAACTTGCACAGGTTCCGTAGGTTGGGTGACATTCACAATAGGAACACCAGGTTCAAAAATAAACTAGCCATTACGGGCTCTAGGTTAGCAAAAGTGAGTAAATCTTTCATTGGAGACCGTGTTCGCTTTTATAACACTTTGCCTGAAGAAGTAACCCTTTTACCAGACACTAAATTTAGAAAAAATGTTAAAGATACTTTGTGCTAAATTGTTAAAGATAAATTGTTAAAGATAAATTGTTAAAGATACAATTGAAGATTTTTTAAGCGATACATTGGTCTGGTCAAGTCGTTTTTGTGAAACATAGCTATGAAAACCATCTGTAAAATGTTATTTTATTATTATTATTACTATTACGTAAAGCCATTGATTATATAGTGTAGTAATCAATGGTAAAGCCTACAAGCAAGGCATAAATGTCTAGAAACATAAGACGTTCGGAAAGTACTGTAAGTCTACTTAGAATAAAAATCTATCTAATCTAATCTATTACAGATCGGGAGAGCTAACAACTACGCAGTACGAAATTCTACGGAAAATTTATTATGATAACTGGATTGCATGGGGTTTCGTTTTGGGTCGAATAGCGCAATTCAACAGGTGTTTACGATTTTTCAGGTAAATTCAGGGTTGAAATATGATTTTTTGATAAATACATTCGATTAGCGCCCTCCCTAGCCCGTTGGATGGACCATGTTGAGTTCCATTGCGACACCCTAGCGGCGCGGTTAGTTTATCGGCTAAGGGCGCGATTGGGCCAAGCGCTTACAGATGGCGTAAATATTTAATTAAAATGTGTGACGGTATTGAAATAATATTAGTGTAGCTTGTATATGAGATATTTCTACCAAAATTTCACGCTGTGATTTAGGCATAACAGGGTATCTGTTTACCAAATGTAAAATCTCTAAGACCAATATTTCGAAATTGAAATATGACAAGTGCGCCCTCTGGTGGAGCGATTTTAAACAATATTTTCAACTGATGACCAAATGACATGTCATGACAGAAAGATTCCTGCATACCAAATTTCAGATCAATCGGATTAGGCTTTTGGGGGCTATCGTGGAGAAATATACACACATACACAGACAAACATACAGGTAGACAGACAGACACACATACATACTGCAATCTGGAAATAATCTTAATCGCCTCAGAGGGGCTCAAACTAGATATTTCCGTCTTCATCTCGAAAACAAAAAGTCGCTTTCACATATCTAGTAATATAAGGAAATCGGTAATATAAAGTAATATATGGAAATCGGTAACGACAGAAAATCCGACTATTAAGCGGGCTCGACGAGCTCGCGGTGCACTTTGAATGTATGAAAATAGCTAATTATTGTGAAAAATAACTTATTTTAATTGTACGATTTAGTTTGTAGGCCAATTTAGCAGCTGTATATAGCCATTAGCTAAGAATAATATTATAATAAAGTAATGAGGCTATAGAGATCTTTCGTAAATAAAAAAAACAAATAAGGATAAAAAACAAATATTCCGCATAGGGATAGAAAAAATAAGTATAAAATAAATATTCGTATAAGGATCAAAAACAAATATTCAGCATTTTAATGTCTATGTTAAATAAGAAGGCTGAGGTAGTACAACTGCGAAGCTTCATTTTATAATTAAATACTATATCTTGGCTCGAAGACCCAGCAAATAATAGTACCCTGTTACTATAAAATACAATTTGTTCTCGACATTTGTGGACCATAAAATCCAATTTCTTCTCGAAACGGCCCAACTCACGATTCAGCTTCTATTCAGAAGTATCCTCGTGTGGAAGGCTATCCCGGGTAAGACTCTCGCGTCTCAGGCCACATGGCTGGTGGAACGATTTCTCCGGGGTGGGCATCCCGGCCACTGGACGGTTTGCACACCATTCGGCGACGCCTATCGGTTGTGCACTCTAACTAATTGCTGAAAGAGTCTGAAGATTATGGAAATATACTGCCTTCTAAGCAGCGAGTGTGGATGTTCACCTGTCGTCAACCACTATTAAAATGACCTTTAGGCTACCAGATCCTGAATTCAGAGCCGGGAAAAAGATGCCTTAGGTCCGCGATAGATTCAAATCGAATCACCGCTAAAAATACGGCAGGTAGAGGTCGCTCAAGTGACCAGTCGTTGGTTGGAGGTATCCTGAAGGTTAATTCCAGACGGAGATATCCTTCCAAAACTGGTAGACAAGGGGCGAGGCTCGTCGTAAGGCGTTGGTCTCTGTCGGGCAGGTGGCGTAACTAGACAGTGGATTGTTTTTCATACCAAGTCTTTTGCGCTCACCTCAAGGAAGACAGGACGATCCAACATCGTTAAAACTTCCTGAGGTGAAGGGTTCGCCCGTTGTAGTTGACAGTTCTAGTTGATGGGAACCAGTGAACGCAGCTACGGACGTTATATTTACGGCTATGGACGTTATTTTTCCATCTTCTATAAACGCCATCAATGAGCTGCTAAAACTCATTTTCTAGTCAATGTTTCATAGCGAAAACGCCCTAATGAAAAACGACCGATTCTATCCATATTAAATATCAATCATCGCGATCTGGCGATCTGGCTGCCCCGCAAAATTTTTGAACATCATTCGCAATTTTCACGACTCCATGTTGGCTAGGGTGCAGTTCGATGACAGCCTTTCTGAGGGCTTTCCGGTTACATGCAGTGTAAAACAAGGTTGCGAAATGGCCCCTACACTTTTTGCCATCTTCTTTGGAGCCGTTATTTCTCATGCTGCCCAAAACTGTGTCGACCCTATCTCTGTAACAGTACGCAGTGACAAAGGAGTCTTGACCTGTCAAGGTTTCGCGCAAAGACTAAATCCCGTCAACTGAGAATCCTCGACGCCCTATATGCTGACGACGCCTGCTTCATGGCTGACAGTTCTAGCGCACTCCAGTCGTACCTTAACCATCTTTACGAATCCTGCAATAAATTCGGTTTGACAATCAGCACGTCCAAGACCCAGGTAATGGCTCAGCCTCCGCGAGGAAGTCCACCTGAAGAACCTAACATTCGCCTGGGTAACGGTGTCTTAGAGGTAGTATCTAACTTTCGCTACCTAGGCAGTGAGATTAGGAATGATAACCGTCTGGACACTGAAATCCCAGTACGCATAGCCAGAGCTGCCTCCGCCTTCGGCAAACTAAACCAACGTGTCTGGAAATCGCATGATCTGAAACTGCAAACAAAGCTGGCCGTCTACAAAGTGATTGTCCTACCCATATTATTATATGCATCCGAAACATGGTGCCTCTACAGGAAAGATATTAAAAAATTAGACGTCTTCCGCATGAGGTGCCTCCGAAACATCCTGAGGATAACATGGGAAGACCGTGTGTCAAACACAGAAGTGTTACGACGGACGAAAATGCAGGGCATGGAAGCTATGCTCATGAAAGCTCAGCTGAGGTGGTGTGGGCATGTAGTGCGTATGAAAGACGACCGCCTCCCGAAAGCCGTGTTTTATGCCCAACTCTCAAAAGGCGCACACAAAGTCGGCGGACAGCACCTACGCTACAAACCTAACCGCCAGTGGTATTCCACCTGAGAGCTGGGAGAGGGCTGCTCACAAACGCAGCGAGTGGCGCTCCACGGTGACCACAAAAATTAAAGAGTTTGAGGAAGCCCGGCTTGTAAACCTTGACTCAAACCGCCAACAGCGCAAAACTCGTCCGAAGCCCACGTACACATACACTTACAACAACTGCGGGGAACTCTACTGTAGTTGTTGTAATCGGACCTTCAAAAACAAACTGGGATTCACGAGTCACTTCCGCGCGCATCTTCGAAGAAGTCCTGTCAATCAAGAGGTCGCCGTCGTCGGATCACGATGGAGGAGGACATCATCATCAAATATCAATCAAGCAAATGTCAATGACGCTATATGACCACAACATGATCTTACATATATTTAAACCTACCGAGTTGAACCTGAAGTTGTTTAAATCCATGCCTAAACTGAACATCTTGTTCAGTATTAAAAAAAGCACCTCAGACAAGCTTTATTCCTTTTGAATTTCAAATCATCGCTGAACGATTTTGAGCCTCGCTAGGGGAGGCTTTTTTGCGGAGGGCGACGAAAGATGTCCCTCGAGGCGTCGGCAAAAGTGGGACTGTATTATCTTAAATTAACTTTTATTCCCGCCGAGCCGAAGCGCGGTCGTCCTCCACCATAAATAATCAATTCTGCGATCTCGATTTCCAAGCGATTTTGACGGGGGAAATCTCTGTGCTATTCATGGCAGCTAATGGGTCGAGTACGATTGGGCCACTATGATCCATTGTGTTTAGGGTCGGCCCAATTCACGGGTCAGCCTTCCATCCGGTAGCCTCCTAGTATATGTTCGAGCGCGGGTAGGACTCTGTGCCTGGTGGGCCAGTTTCCCCTGGAAATAATTCTTCGCGCGCTTCTGGACGGTTTGCGCCCTATGCGGCGTTAGCCAATCGAATGTGTACCCAACCAGATAACCGGAGGAGTCTGGAAACGGTTTACTTCCTAAGAAGCTGGGGTGGATGTTGGCCTGTCGTCTTCAATTATTGAAATAACCGTTTGGCTACCTGATCCTGAGTTCAGAGCCGGGCGAAAGATGTCATGGTCCGCGATAGATTCAAACTGAATCACCCCTGAACATACAGCAGGTAGACGACCGGTCAAGCGACCCCGAACCCGTAACCAGTCCGGAGGACACAGGTATCCTGATGGTTTAATCTAGACTGAGATATCCTGCCAAAACTGGTAGTCATGGGGCGAGGTGGCCCGCTGTGTTACCTTCTCAGTGTCTTGCCCTTAAGGCGTTGGACTCTGACGGGCAGTTGGCTTTGTTGAATGGTAGATTTGTACTCGTTTTCAAACCTTCTACGTTCACCTCACGGGAGACGGAACGATCATTATCGTTAAAACTTTCTGGGGTGACGGGTTCGCCCGTTGTAGTCGACACCTTCAACTGCTCTTCTTCACCTCAGGGTTGTAGAGATGCGTTTGTAGTTTGGCGGTTGTATGGAATGGGTTGAAAGTAGCATTGCGATCGAGATCAGTTGGAGTATTTGAAGATCACTATAAGAGTATATTATTAAAGTAGGTAAGATGTTGATTACCCCAAGAATTTTAGATTTTATTTTAGAATGTTAGAACTCGGTTAGAACTATTGTTTTCTCGTTTATCTATAAATTTTATGGTGATGATTTTATGTGAAATATTTTGACTTTAGTTTTTGATTTATTTCATTTTGTTTATTAAGATTTTTATTTATTTGATTTCGATTAATCATTTTAATTTCATTAAACGGTGGTTTCCTGAATCAATACTAATTGTGTCCTGAAGACCAGAGTAATAGATATCCTGAGGATGTCCCTAATTTGCAGCGTTAGTGGTTTTATTACATAGCTTTGTCTATTCACAGTGTTAATTTAAAATTTTGTTTTTTGATGTATTCTTTTTTTTGGTGTATCGACAGCTGCAAGAAAAAATGTTTTTTTTTTGTTATTATTACATTACTGTAATTGTTACAAAAACTGGGCAATATAATCGATTTAAAATTAAGTGCCTTATTATTTTGAGTTTTGTTCATATTTGAATGGCTAAATGTTTAAACAATACAAATTTATTTCCATCCGAAAACAAGGTTTTGACATTCTTGTATTGAAGCACTTTTAGCGGTGAAGCACCAAGCAAGACGACAATTTATAACTCATTTACAGAATACAAAAGCGTTCGTGTCAACCCAGTGAAGAATTTCGTGAAGGTCACACGCACGCCCACCGCTGTGAACAACAAAACCTGAAAAGATGAATTAAAATGAAAAAAAATATATACATATTTATTACATTCTGGGAATATATATCAGTCGTTTTTTGAATATCGCAACTTTGAGCACAAAATAGATCACTAAGTATGTAAATTTCACCGTATTCCACAGTTGGATTTTGCAACATTCTTCTCTTTCTCTGTGGGCTTCGACTAAACTTTTTTGGACATTTGTGACCTATTTCCAAAAAAAATATTTAAAATTAGTCCTCTGCGAAGCAGAGCAATACCGCTTGCATCTTGTAAAACAGCCGACGCCTTTCTCTTATAAAACAATTATTAACGTCAACGGTGATCGGACAAAACAAAATCGCCAGAGAGATGGGTCTACCGCGTTTATGTATTTTTTTATGTATGGTATAATAATTGTAAAGTTATAAAAACTACACTCTTTCTCTGTGCATTATACAGAATAATATTACATTAAGGACATATTACTATTATACATAACAACATAATAATATAAATAGGATATAAACGAATTTACCGCGTGAAATTTGTAGCACCCGACGTTTCGGTGACGTTGCAGCCGCCGTTGTCCAGTCTACACTGGACAACAGTGGCTGCAACGTCACCGAAACGTCGGGTGCGACAAATTTCAGACGGTAAATTCGTTTATATCCTATTTATAATGTCAAACAACCGCGATAGTCCTCGATTTTATAACAACATAATGTTTGTAAGGTGGGTGATATTTTCTAAAATATCAGTAAATATCTTGGTGAGAAAATAAACATTTTTTAATATCAGCCGTCGCCAAAATACAGCGAAATAGCCCTATAAAATGTACTTGCTTCAAGCGATACCCTATCGTAATTTTGGAGCGAGCTACTTGACTTAAGGAAAAATAATGCAGGGAAATAAAAAGGCGAAAGCGACTGAAGGAGACATTTTATTATTTCTTCGTAAGAAAAAGTGACGCCGGGGGTAAAATTATTGGTAAGGATATTGTAACTGAGTTGGCAGAGAAAGCTAATTTTAATTAAAGAAGAATGGAATATTATTCTGGAATAATAACTTAACTTAAGCAGAAGCCCATTTAACTTCGGGTAGGAATAATATTTAATTGTAAAATATTTTTGAGGTAAAATCCTTTCCAACCTCCATATTAGGAAAAATTTCGTTTAAGTTAATACAAAATTAAATTTAATTTAAAAGTAACAGACCCATTTGAAGATAGGACCAATTGACGCAGAATAAATACCATAATAATTTCATAGTTGACTTTGTGGCGCTTAAGTCATATCTCCTTTCTACCATAGATATAAATCTGCATCAATTTGGCTTTTGCTGTACTAATATGTAAAAAAACATGTAAAACATGTAACGTCAAATATAAAAAACTAATTTGCTACTCCAGGAGAGACAAGACAAACCTAAATATTAAATCGACATCTTCCTAGTTTTCTTCTCGTTGCTCTTTAAAAGTTTATAGCAATGTTGCCCTAATAAATATTTTTATCTTTTTATAGATTCAAAATAAACCCCACCCTTCCATTTACATATATTGATTGAGTCTAGTTTGCCATGTTAGATATTACTTGCGATTCAGAGGAGTACGAGTTTGTCTTCAATAGGGTGAGGTAAGAATTTTTTAAAAAGATACACAATTGAAGGGTCACGGGGAATAATAATCAATTACGTTTTTGAAATTTTTGGTAATTCCACTTTCAAAACGCAATATAATACCATACAATTATATAATGACATAATATAATAACACAATATTATAAAGTAATATATTGACTAATATAATAGCTTAAAAAATGACATTTAACAAGAATTCGAGTGAGAAAAAAATATAGTTTGGCTTAAACCAAATATATTTGAGTTTCTGACCGAAAAAACATTTTACTTTAATTATACCTCAGAACAAAGCCGAAAACTTTAAGAATAATATATTAATAAGGATAATTGAGTTTCTAAAAAAAAATGTTTTACTTAAGTTATATTTCAGAAAAAAGCGAAAACGTGGATAAGTCATTGGCCTTGATCAGTATTTGACGTCACAGCTCCTACTCAGCATCAACCAGAGTATCATCGAGGTATTTCACCTCTGAACTTAACAGAAAAGACCGATGAAGGTCCACCGTCCTAATGTTCCTAATGTGCCACCGTCACCGCGTGGACCTTGATCAGTCTTTCAGTCGTTTTTTTTCTCCCTTCATTTAAGGGCAGACTATGATCTGTCTTTCCAAATCGATTCATGCTTCGTTTCGTTAGAAAATAAGCCACACGATGGCATTAGTATCTTGTAGTCTCATGATGACGAATAAAGTAGCATTAAACCATAGTAAAACAAGAACAGTATAACATCTCCATAGTACGCACCGATTTCGCACTCATAGAAGCACCCGTTGTCCGTACGCTACCACTATATAGATTCTCGGGCGCCTCGGTGGCAGCCAGTCAGGGCTGCCGCCCGACATCTAAGTATACAAAAGTGGAATGTTTTCTGTACAGGCTGTAATGCAACCTATCAGAAATTACATTTACGAGTTTTAACATTTACGTTACGAAATTACATTTATGAGATAACGGTTATTGTTCATTTGCGTAGGTAAGTATGTGTCTAGGTAAGTAGGTGCGTAGGTATGTACGTGCGTAGGTAGGTAGGTAAATGCGTATTTGTTAAGTACCTACTTGTTAAGTACCTTTCACTCACTAAAATGTAGGTATTTCGAACATATGCAACAAGTGATGCATAATGCTGTCACTCATATATTTTGTTACAGTAAAATTTTGGGAACCGTCTCTTGATCTATAAACTAAAAATACATAAACATACATATTAATTATAAAGAATTGCATATCTGCTTTGATGGGCTCACTTGTAAATTGTGTATGTGTTTGTGGCAACCCTGGTGGTTCGGCGAAGCGTAGGTACTTATTTCAAAAACGGGCTCGAGATGTCCTACTGTTCTTATTTTATTACGATTAAACTCAACAGACATTTCGATACCTCCTACGTATAGTATTGTAACTATTAAAAATGGTATTTCTGTTTTTTTTTCATAAATCGCATTTATTTATGGTATACTTAAAACTAATTTAACGAAATTCCGGTTTTCAAATTAAATGGTACTTATAGTGCGAATTTCGGAATTTTGTTAAATTAGTTTTAAGAGTATACCATAAATGAATGCGATTTATGAAAAAAAACAGAAATACCATTTTTAATAGTTACAATACTATATGTAGGAGGTATCGATTTCTAATTCCAAGATTCGATTGACGCCATTTAACCAGCAAAATTGCTTATTTGCGTGACTTCTCTTTCAAAGAAATGATAATTTCACTTTTAAATAATTCTTTCTTGCGTTGCAATTTATCAATGTATGGAAAAGAGCTTCTTTTACAATTGCAAACATTAATTCACATGAAAAATACCCCACCTAACAGCAGATCTACCGATATATAAGCGCGTATAGGAGTATTTAGCTTATTTAATCACTCTCGTTTGACGTTATCAATGGTAAGCCCCCTCTTCTATTAACTTCTATTTGAATAATCAAATGGTCTAAGCATTAAACATTGTGTTTATCCTACCGCATGTGCCCCGAGTGAACTAGATCGGCGTTGAACTAGAACTTCACAACGTTGGGCTCTGATCATATCGACAACGCACGCCATCAGAAAAACCCTACAACAACATTTTCACAAAAAAAATATACCCTTATTGTTTTTCTCCGTGACCCTTCACTTATTTTTACGAAACATTGGAAGGATTTTATTTTACAGATTCTCAATTCCTTCACATAAATATTATTCAGCCCCGACCTCCTCATCATCCGAGAGAACTTTCTTTCTAGATAAGTATATTTTTAGTTTTGTGAGATAAGTATGTAGAATCGCCCTTCGTTAGCAGCAGATATGGCACTTTGAGAGAAGAGCTTATTTTCCAATCCTATCTAGAATTTTCTAGACACAGGTTGATTTGCAGTTTATTCGTTTGAAGTTTATACAGTTCAGCAGCCTCAGACTGTCAAAGAGATTATAGCGCGACGGATCTCTTTGATATTATTATATTTGAACGCCTACAATCCTAAAGCAACTTGAACGAACGGATAAACTTTGAATAATTTTAGCAAATGCTACGTAAGCTAAGATGCTACGTAAGCTAAATTGCTACGTAAGCTAAGATGTAATTTGCGCCAATACTATTAGTACCTATAATAAGTCAATAGTAAAAACATATTTCTAAAAACAAGCTTTTATTCAAATGCTCTAACCCGAGCCAACAATGAGTGCAGCAGCCATGTGATAGTAGAACTTAGAACGGGCTATCATAATCGAATGCTATACAGAATTTCGTGTTTGTGCTGTTGACCGTTGAGGAGTCCCCTCAATGAAAGCCAACCCTGGGTGCAGCAGCCCTATCCCTGATACTTAGAACGGACTGTCATAATTGAATGCGTATACAAAAGTTCGTGACTGTGCTGCTGACCCTTGAGGAGTTCCCTCGTCGGGAACCAACCCCGGGTTCAGTAGCCATGTCATTACGAAACTTATAACGGTCTATCATTATTGAATGCGTATACGAAATTGCGTATCTGTGCTGTTGACCGTTGAGGAATCCCCTCGTCGGTGCAGAATCAGGTCATGCTTACCATAAAAATGCACTGTAATCGGAGCTGAACCAAAATGTAAAATTTCAACTCCACAGGATAAGAGGAAGTGGTTATAATAAAGCTTGCAAGATTTAACCTAAACAAACATAAGACAAACATTGCAAGTTAAATAAAAGCTTGCAAAAAGGGACATAAAAAAAAGAAATAATAAAATCTAATTGATCGAAATATTATTTACAATTATCGTAGTAAAATAAAGTAATAAAATCGGATGTATTACCCCAAATCTTTCCCGGAATGTACTTATAGAAGGATTATATTTTTATTTATTTTTATTTTATTTTATTCTGGAACCAAACAGAACTACATACAATGCAATAAAAACCTATTTAAAAGTGACAAAAATCCATTAATGTGATTCCGAATATAAAGTATACAAAATGAACGCGATATAATTTAATATTGTTTCCGCTTGAGAATGGGGGGAATCAGGATGGGAAGTGAGGTGAAAGGACGAGACAAAATAGATAAAAACATGATTATGTATGTATAATTTTAGTTATGATATATAGGTATTATAATGAATATACTTGAGACAAAATTATGTTCATGAACTAAATTAAATGAAATATAATATGCATAAATGTTTTGTAATCATCTAGATCAGTGATTCCCAAAGTGGTCTATATAGACCCCCAGGGGTCGATTTCGAAATTCAGGGGGTCCATGTCAATGAAAAAAAAATGGGCGGGCATAATATGTAAATGGGGGTTTACGTACGCGGATTCCATTTAGGGAGGTCATCATAAACATTTAGTTGATCAGTAAATGTCTTATTACACCTAAAACAGTGTGTGTGTACAGCATAGTATTTCAAAGTTATATTAATCGCAATAAACAAACGAGCATGTTTCGTGTCATGGAAGGTAATCAACACTCAACTCAAATTGCATCACTAGTCGATGGAGGAGGCCAGCGTACATGACCAACGAGGGTAGGTGCGAATGAGATATGTGAAAAAAAACCATTTCAATTGGTATTCGTGCGAGAGATAGTGCTAAATGTGCAGTTATGTGCGGCTTTCTCAGCTGCTTCATACTTCTAAGTCGCGGACGCTTAGAAATTAACAACTAAAAATTGTAATGGTTTTTAATTTTTAACAACTGTGTACTTTACCAAAAACCATATATAAGTGACCAGTACTGTGCCAGCTGACAAAATCACATTTAACGGTTTAGGAAAATTCAATATATAATTTTTAGGCGGGAATCTACGTAAAACAGCAAGTGGTCTACGTGACAAAATAGTTTGGGTACCTCTGATCTAGATAGTCTTTTATTGAGTTCTTATAAGAGGTTTTTGATGAGTGTAATATGTCCACACTTAGCGTGTGATAGCCTCCTTCCCGCTATCAGACTTTTGAGTGTGATAGCGTGAAGGAGGTTGTCCTGATTGAAAGGCATAGTCGGCGACGAGGGCGGATAGTGAGAATTCAACGCATTAAACACGTTCGATTCAATTGTTTACGCAAATATACTGACCGGCGAAAATTCAATGTAACTTTGGGAAAAAGCCAATGGGGGCCCTATTGCAGTTTGGCCACTAAGACCCAGTTGTAAAGGGTCAGTCAAACGCACGGGTGAGCACTCATCCAGCGGCCTCCACGCAAAAGTTAAAGCCAGCGTAGGGCGCTGGCCTGAGGGCCAGTCTCCCCTAGGAGTCCCTCGGGCGCTCCTGGGCGGTTTGCGCACCGTGCGGCGTCAGCTAATCGATTGTGCATTCCGACTAACAGCCGCGGGGAGTCTAGGAACAGCAATGTGTCCTATAGAGCGAGGGTAGTTGTTAACCCTACGGCAACTGCTCTTGAAACGACGATCCGGCCATCCGATCTCATGCGAACGTGGAAGGATGTCGTGGTCCGCGATAGATTCTCTAGACACCGTATAACCGCTACTTAAGGGAAAGGACCGCGCAAGTTCTCCTACCTCATATAAGTCCTATCCTGAAGGTTAATTACAGACGGAGACATCCTACCAAACTGGAAGTCGGGGAGCAAGGCTGCCCGCTGAAATCACCTTTCCCGGTGCCTCGCCGTAAGGCGTTGGCCTCTGACAGGAGAGTGGCGTAACTAGACAGTAGACAGTTTTCGTCCCAAGTCTTCTAAGTTCACCTCACGGGAGACAGAACGATGCAATATGGTTAAAACTTCCTGAGTTGACGGTTTAGCCCCTTGTAGTTGACAGCTCTAGTTGTAACCTTGGTCCGACAGGCATCTGTGTACCAAATTTAAAGTCTTTAAGCCCAATATTTCAAGGTATCGACCACAGCCTTTCCAACTTTCGACAAATGATACCTGCATGCTAAAGGACAATGTATGTAATTTCGGTAAATTAAGGTAACAAAGGTAACAAAGGTAACTTCGTACCGATGAATCGATCAATTACCATTTAATTGTTTTTCAGAATTAACTGTAACTTATTTCAAAAAAAATTAATTTTTGTTTTGATAATTTTTAAGGATATTAATTTTTGTACTGATAATTTTGTAAATCATGAGATAAACGGCGCATACGCAATTATTAATTAAGCATGCGGAGTACGTATAAAATATTATACTCTATTTACAAACAATGTCAAAATGCTAGCGATAACCATGTATTATTAGAGTATTGTTTGCGTAGACAGTTTTCGTCCCAAGTCTTCTAAGTTCACCTCACGGGAGACAGAACGATGCAATATGGTTAAAACTTCCTGAGTTGACGGGTTAGCCCCTTGTAGTTGACAGCTCTAGTTGTAACCTTGGTCCGACAGGCATCTGTGTACCAAATTTAAAGTCTTTAAGCCCAATATTTCAAGGTATCGACCACAGCCTTTCCAACTTTCGACAAATGATACCTGCATGCTAAAGGACAATGTATGTAATTTCGGTAAATTAAGGTAACAAAGGTAACAAAGGTAACTTCGTACCGATGAATCGATCAATTACCATTTAATTGTTTTTCAGAATTAACTGTAACTTATTTCAAAAAAAATTAATTTTTGTTTTGATAATTTTTAAGGATATTAATTTTTGTACTGATAATTTTGTAAATCATGAGATAAACGGCGCATACGCAATTATTAATTAAGCATGCGGAGTACGTATAAAATATTATACTCTATTTACAAACAATGTCAAAATGCTAGCGATAACCATGTATTATTAGAGTATTGTTTGCGTACCTATTATACTAAATAAATAAAATAAAAAGACCCACGTACTGTAATGTAATCCCCGACTTCATGATTATGAAGCTAGAACAGTTCCTTTAGCTGTAAAAACTTCTGAAAATATTAATTTCGAAGTAGAACCAAATGTGAGATATAAGTACCATTATCTGAGTTACGCTCCCGAAACTTTGTCTCGAACTTTAAACGCTTTTTTCTCGAAACTACTTTTTTCAAATTGATTAACATGATATCTCAAGTAATACTTAAACGATTTATTTGAAATTTGATGAAAATCATCTTTGCTTATCCCTCTATATCCGGAAACACAGATTAAAACATTTTTTTTTTAAATTGCAAAAATAAAAAAAATGTGGCAAAAAGATTTTCTTTTCAAATTGTCCCCATTTTTCGTAAAAATAGAATATCTTCCTTTCCAAAGTCTAAGCCATAGCGACGTCCTTACTAATTAGGATTTTTTAATTTTTCTTTGTTTCATAACAATACGAGGGTTGGAATCATGTCAACCAGGACGCACCTTTTTATTCGCCCCCACTTCACTAGCCTTTAACCCTTTGCATTTTTGTTTTTTTTTATGTATTCTTGAAACGTCAATAAACATTTTGTAAAAACAGGATTGTAAAAATGTTTGATTTTTTTTAATCTTCTCTGAAATACGTCTCCAATTGAGGCCTCTAGACCAGAATACCCCGTTAACTAAGTTAAATAAATATTTTATTTCTTAAAATCATTCATATATGCAAAACTTCAGCTCGGTATAATTCCAATAAGACATGGATTGCTACACTAGTTGTTACACTCTGGGTACACATAAATGCCCATATCTGGGTACGCATAAATTTCATACATAAATGCCCATTGTCCTTTCAGCTCAATCGAATTAAGCATTCGGGAGCTATCGTGAAGGAATACACACAGACAGATAGCACACAGGCACACCGACATACAGACACACAGACACATAGACAGACTTCCATCTGGAATGGGAGGGCTCAAAATGTATATTTCCGTCTTCAACTCGAAAAAATATTTTGAGCGTTCACAATACTTTCCGGGAGGGCCGGGAATGTAACATAATTCGCAGAGGAACGTGATGGGCATGTCAGAAAACGCGAATTAAAAAAAAACGAGGACTGGATTATTTGTTGGCGTAAGTTTATCGCATTAAATAGGGCCTATTTTAAAGGAGAACAACATAAATTGTTAACAAAATAAATAAGCCAATATTTTGTGAGTTATCAAAGAATCCCCAGTATTTATTATACAGTCTGGTACATACGCATAACTAAATGGATATTACTGTGAATTCAATAGGAGAATAAAGCGGTTGACATGGTTGAAAGCTTTGGAAATGTCATAAAAACAGTTTTTCTGGTAGATTATTCAAATTCATGACGCAGACTGGTTAGGCCATTTTAATTATACCGTGTCATATATATTTATTTCCTACCTACTCTCCCAATCAGTGATAAATTACGCGCCGGCCGAAACAGACGAACTCCTGTTTTGAGTGTTCTTGTTTATCGTGTTGTGATATAGTAATTTTCGCGTTCGTGAGCTGGCCAGTTGAAGATTTCAAAATATCCGGAGAGCGGAGAGTGAAAATTACGGCAAGGAATCGCGCCGAAAAGACAAAGGTGTGTAAACTTTGATTCCTTCTCGTCCCTATACTACCCAAATAATAATGATGCCTATAATTTCATAAAAATAACCGACATACCTTACAGTCCACTGTCTATATTATTAAACTTAAATCTAACACAGACCATTATTATTAAATTGCTTAATCCATAAATAAATAAATAAATAAATAAATAAATAAGAAATATTAAGATCACGAAATATATCTGCTCGGTATATCCATTAATTATAATTGAAATAATTTTTTTAGCTCCGTAGTACGATTTGGCAATCATTCTGCGCTTGCAAAATGCGGGTGACGCTAATAGCATTGACGGCCAAATTAATAGCAAATTATTTGGCCATCTATAATAACATTGATAATGATTATTTTTTATAAAGAACTGATTGATTACAATTTCCTTATAATTTACCCAATAATAACATTCAATTATTAGTGCCATATCGCATTTTTATATAGGCTGATTACATCATAGAAACAATATGGAACGATAGAGTGCCATACATTGGTCTATCTGAACTTTCAAGTGCGTAATTATTACGTATTAAAGCCTGTATAACAAATTAAAAATTGACATATTTATGTAAATGATATTATAATAATAAAAGCTATGATCTAAAATTTTGTTTGTTTTAAAAAAAATATATACCGTATATAGGCGTGTTTAGAGCGCCGTCTACAGTGCGCCACCATACTGCCATACCACGAAAGTCGCCATATTGAGCCTAATAACAGAAGATTAATATTTTTTTAAAACTTTGAGTGCCATCTACACGTTGCGATTCGTAGTTAAATCTCGGTTGCTAAATCGTAGTATGACGTTGAGCAACCGCGCGACCGAGCAACCCTTAAAGAACACTGCGCAGCATGTATCAGCTAACGCCCAGAACCTCATGCAGAGCATACTTCAGTAAGGCAAAGATAATGACCAAGTATTCGGCGTTCATATACCAGTGCTTAATGTATGCCAGACAGCACCTAACAGAAACCGCAACTAGAGCGGACATTCACTCTTACCATACACGCGGTAATTCCCTTTTATGCGTGCCCCGAACAAGACTGGCAAAAGTACAGAAGAGCTACTTATACCTGAGCATTAAATTCTACAATTTACTCCCTACCACTATCAAACAACTGGAGGACAAACAATTTAAAAGAAACATTAAGGAGATGCTGATAGGCCACCCTTTCTATAATCTGACCGAATTCGAGGGCCATGACTTTGCAAATATTGCGTGGAATGATTTTTTCTTATGGGGACACCTCAAGGGAGTATACGAGAACAAGCCCCGAAGTCTGGACGAATTGAAGGACGCAATTCGCGTGGAAGTCGCCCAAGTTGAAAGAGCGATGTTAGAGAGTCTACGCGAATTTCCAAGAACGCCTCCAGCACTCCATCAACGATTTCGGCCACCACATGCCTGATGTGATTTTCCCCACTTGACTGTCTCAAATGCTATTTCCTTGCGAACCTGATTCCATCAATAAATATGTTTTTGAGTGAAAAATAACTATTTTATGATTTTTTTTAAAACCGTCCATCCTCACTGCCGCAACCTGTATAACCTTATATGCTAAGTAATCAGTGGTATAACCCATATTATTAAATTATGATTTAATGTACCTGCAATCTTCTTCTCTCTCATCTTCCGCCACAGCTGTTCGGCCTTGCGCACCGGCCAGTTCTCCACCTTGGCGCTGAAGCTCCTGAAGAACTTGTATTCCTTGAAGTGTGACATGCGCCGCTCCAATTTGGAGGGGGGCGTGGGGGTGGTGGGGGGGTCGGCGGGAGCGCCGCCGCTCCCAGCGTCCAGCGACGACTTGGACGAGTCGGCGCTCATTTCGACGTCACGTTACAACCACTTCGTCGTCACAAACACACTTTCGCAACTTTCACAACTGTCGCTGAAAACTTCGGCCTTGCCGTCAGACCGCTTGTCAAGCGAAACGAATCGCGCACATTTTCCAACTTTCGCGAGTGATTTTTTTTCAGTTTTGGCTTGAGGCACACTTTAGAGACAGCATGAAGTACACACTGAATGCTGATTATAAACAAGAACAACTTATAAGTACATACTCGTACATGATAAATCATAAGAAAGAAATTAAATATGTTCAAGAATACTGAAGAAAACATTTATAAACCAAAATGTTTTCTGTATAAAAAATGGTGGAAATGTGAATTTTAAAAAATGGGTCGTCATTAATACAGGGTTAGTTTCGAAAATACAGGGTTCAGCATATGTTCGTTGACCATTTGTAACGACCGAAAACATAATGGTATAATACCGTAAGGTTAAAATTCCTTTGTGTGTATACGGCGTAGTATATGCAGAACGTAATATACACAAATAATCTTCAGTTAGCCAGCAGCAGTAGTGCAGGCAACATATCGACGTATCGCCAGACTATTATTGACTTGCATTTTTCAAGGAAAGAAAAACTGTGAATTAGTTCGCTAATTAAAATCTTCAAAAATTACAAAACAATTGGTGTCAAAACTAACTATTCTTTACAAGGATCTTTATACCGTAGAAAACCGTCTCAAGACTAGCCGCTTGCTTTCAGCTACTTTAGCAAGGAATATTAAAAGTGTACGTGCTCGTTATTCAGAGAAACCCGTGTCGTTCGTCGAGAAAAATGGCTGCAGAATTATGTATAAGAGACCGGTCTATTCGACGAATATTAAAACAAGAATTTGGATGTAAGGCCTATAAAAAACCACCGGACAAGTTCTATCTACGACGCAGAAGAAAATAGACTAGTTCGATGCCGGCGACTAAAAACTCGACTCGCAAACAACAACCACGAATTTTTTTTTTCCGAGGAGAATCTTTTTTTTTGTCGAATATATATTTTCTATGATACCTAATGTATGTAATATAATTGTATAAACCTTTACCATATTATAAAAAAAAAACGGCTATAATCAGGCCGTTTTCACACGCTTTTTGTATACATGATTTTTAACCGACAATCGAAATCTATAATGCCGTCGCGATTCATTATTTTAAATTATAAATAAGATAAACAACGAATTTACCGCGTGAAGTTTGTATGTTTAACACCCGACGTTTCGGCGACGTTGCAGCCGCCGTTGTCTAGGGTAGACAGTCTACCTTAGATAACAGCGGCTGCAACTTCGCCGAAACGTTAGGTGTTATAAACTTCACGCGGTAAATTCGTTTTTTATCTTATTTATAATGTCAAACAACGGCGATGGTCTCCGATTATTTTAAATATTTCTTATCCGACAAATCGCAGAAATTAGTATGCCGTTAATTATTATTGTTTCCTTGGCTATTTAAAATGTTTTTTGGTAACCTTGGATTGCTTATAAATGTTGCTTTGATTATTTATTAGAATATTAATATTTATTATATTTTTGATTATATTTCATCGATTATTTTTAATGGTAACTGTAAGTAAACCCTAAAAATACCAGTTCAAATTAATAATAACATATATGAAAATTACTCTATTACTCTACACATTTCGCAGACACACACAAAGGAAAAATATAATAAGTAATAAGTAGTCAGTTTTCTGTGGTAATAAGGATGTACTTAAAATTGTATGCATTCTGGGTAAATTTTATTTCTGGCCAAAAACTATTTTGTACCAAAACATCTGTACTTCTAACATACAGTTATATAGGTACGTTAAAGATCTGTCTATCTATCTATCTTTGTAACTTCATTGTTAAATTATTGTGAGCATATTTAAAAAACTGTGCACAGGTGGCTTCTGATTGAAGATCGGCATCTTAGCCACTAAATATTTGACCTTCTTATGTAGATATATAAATTTTAAATAAATTGTACTATTATTATTTTCTTAATTCGCTGTTGTTTCTTTTATTTCTTTTTTTAATTGAATTATATTAAAATATATTTTTTAACTTGTAACATGGACATTTTATATATAACTGTATCCTCTGACTATTTCAATTTGATTCTTTATCTATTTATTTCGATATTATTTTTCCATTTATTGCGATTCGTCATTGTTATTAATTACTATTTTTTTATTTATTACAATATTATATTATTATTATTCAATTTGATTATTTCACCATATATTGAATGTTATTTTTCCATCCGTAATGATATTTACCTATTCACGTGTTATTAAAATTCAATTACAACCTATCCTTTTATACATCGGAGGACGGGTATGTTTTATATAATACTAGCTGCGCCCAGCGGTTTTACCCGCGTGGTGATGGAAAATTGTGATAATGATGATAGAAAACCATTTATCTTTATAAATTATAGCCTATGTGTTATCTGATGTGTAAGCTATATTATTATAAAGTTTCATCAAAATCCATTCAGTAGTTTTTGCGTGAAAGAGTAACAAACATCCATACATTCATACAAACTTTCGCGTTTATAATATTAGTAGGATAGTAGGATAGAATTTAAATTTCGAATGTCAATTTCTTAGATTTTTTTCCTATTTACTTGACAGTTATCGTTATATTTTAGATAATTCACACTATATCTTTATAAATTATAGCCTATGTGTTATTCTGATGTGTGAGATATATTATTGTAAAGTTTCATCAAAATCCATTCAGTAGTTTTTGCGTGAAAGAGTAACAAACATCCATACATACATACAAACTTTCGAGTTTATAATATTAGTAGGATTCGTAGACTGACAGACTAAAATACGCATTAACATGTAGATGATTTAGTTTTTAGATTAATTATTAAGTTGTACCTACAGTGTTTATTATTATTAGTTAATTTTTAATATTATTTGATGCCTAGCATATTTTTTTAAATTAATAACCCCTCCTATGGCGCTATGGCAAGGTAAAAATTTCTGCCCGGGATAGTTATGCGCATAACTTTTAAACTACTATACGGATCGTAAAAAGAATAACTGCAAAATGATCGCATTGAAATTTGAAATATTATAACGTTACAACATTATCTCGTAAAACAATTAAGATAATAATGAATAAATATTACAGTTAGCACAGCGCGGAAAGCGTCTAACCAAAAATGGTTAGCTCACATAGGAAGGGGTAGTCTAACGTATGCACAAGCCACTGTTTACTTAGTACGCTTGCCTTAGTACGGACCTAGGCCTATATAGTTAGGCGAGGTTGATTTGAAAGAAATGTGGTCTGCGGTGCTGTCTATTTTGCTACTATTTACATTTAAGCCTCTAGTGTTAATGTTGCAATGTACTGTAGTTAAAAATGTACTTTTCATTAAATAAATAAAATACTTTAATGAACGCACTAGTATCATAACTAACTGAAATGAGTTCTCAATAACAACGTAAAATATATTTCGATTAAAAAGCATGAGGTAAATTATACAATGGATGGCGGATTGAGAGCAGACGTTGAAATTGGGTTGCTCTTGATAGAAACTCATAAGCGAATAAGACAAAGACTACTCTTCTTAGAATATTGTTATGATAATGGGAACCTCTAAATAAGAGCGGATAAAAATAGATTGGTTCAACTTAAACTTTATCTTTTACTGGTATTAAAAACTGAGCTCGACTGAACAAATAGACATTTCTCGCAAAAAATACTTCAATCATGCCTCCTTTCGCGTTGCTACCGTATATCGCTGAGAAGGCCACTCAAGTTTACCACTCAAACTCGTCGAATACTTGCGAGAGTGTTTGGGTAGAAAGGACGTCGTCAAGGGCCCCAGGGCCAACTTAACCATTCTCGGCGCCTTCCATATACGTCGGAGGTGCAAACCTTCGTCTAAGACCTTAGGGCATAATGCCGACGTTGAGGCAGCTTTAGTGAGGTAAAATGTCAGTCAAAATATGAGCCGCAGTTAACGGGATACATCGTAAACACGGTGTGCGAGAGAAGGCCGGCAGGGACGCGCTGAAAGCTTTATTTAACATCAGCAGGATAACATATTTATATTGAGGTGACGTACGAGCTTTTTGTTGCTTATGCAGTTCTAGAGCCAGTTCCTCCAATCTTAGTTAAAGTTAAAATAATGTAACTGTTGTTGCCGCGAAGGTCTGTAAAAGTAAGGTAAAATATTAAGTAGAATGTATGAAAATTCTTCGTGGTTTTTAACTTTGAAAAACTTTACAGTTAAACGTTCTAACAGCTTACAATTCATTCAACTTACATTCAGCTTACATTCAACAGATATCGAAATATTCGGAGTTGGAGACTTAGACTCCCGCGTGGCTCTGATAGGGGATGTCAAGAGGATCGAGCCATTTTAAAAGTACAAAATAAATTTGGATGATTAAGCTGACATTTTATATTATATGGATCAATTCCCGAACAATTGGCAGCGAACGGTCCTCGTGGAGTTAGTCCTAATGGCTCAACGAGGGGGTCTTAATAGACCTGCTCGTTATTTTTGGTCAGCTTAACTCACGGTTCAGCTGCTATTCAGTAGCCCCCCCCCCCCCCCGAAGAAGGTCGAACAAGGTAAGGACTCTGTTTCCCATGCCACGGCAGGTGGATCCGTTCCCCTGCGGAGTGGCCTTCGGGCACTGCTGGGCGGTTTGCCCACCTTACGATGTGAGCCAATCGACTGTGCTTTATGGCGAATAACTGAAGGAGTCTCGAAAGGATATACTGTTGAAAGAAATATAAATATCGTTATACCTTCCTGGACTGACGGATTCGCCCGTTGTAGGTGACAGACACGGGCCCAGGGGCATATGTCTGCCTGATCTTACATTGTTCATTGTGAGGTGCCGGGTTCGATTCTCGGCTGGTTTAATATTTTCCGTTGGGATAAAATTACCGGGATAAAATTACCGTTGGGATAAAATGGCATTTTAATTCTGTCGAACGAATTCAATAATATGACAAACGTTACATTCAAACATACATATAAACACTTCATAGTAGGGTTGGTTGTAAGAGATTCACGTATAAACAACATCAAGGAGATGCTGATAGGCCACCCTTTCTATAATCTGGCCGAATTTGAGGGCCATGATTTTTCAAATATTGTGCCCATTTAAATTACTTAAAAAAGTAGAGCCTTATTGTCTGATTATTTTATATGGTCTTATATCTGAATGAAATGAAATGAAATGAAATGAAAAATACCTTTATTGTACTAACAAAAAAAAATTACATGGGTAAAGAAAACTTAAATTCTATTTTGACTTAGTACAAACGGCGGGCTTATCGTTTCACGATTTCTTACAGCCAACCGTGTAATATTAAATAAAAGTATCAATACAGCTCACATACATAAACATATACACATAAATATACATATACATACATCCAAATATACATACATACATAAAAAATATAATTTATAATATAGTATATGTATATTATAATAATAAATACATAGAAACTACAGATAAATAATAATAAAAATAACTGCTTATATAAAATGATAGATATTACAAAGTTCTTATGCTTCTATTCAGTCAACAACCCAACGAAAGGGGGAAGGGGGGAGGGGATAGGGGGAGGGTTGGTTCTTAGTTGATATTTTGAGGGAGAAAGTAGAGCTGTACTTTTAGTTTAAAATAAAGTAGATTTAATTTGATTATTTAACATTTTAATGACAATTTGAATATTACGATAAATAATTTTACTACGAATCTTTTCGAGTTACTAACTACTTCAAATATTAGGCTTCTATTTTGATTATTTATATTTATAGTTTGGCAATCTAGTAGTTAATTCTTGACTAGCAATGTATGTTCAGTAAAGAGTAGTAACGAAACTTACTACATAACCCAATTATTTTGACACGTCCAAGAGCAGTCTTTAGCCGTCAATTGGACACGACGAAAATGTAATGTAATGTATAGTAATAAACCCGCCTATTGTGAAATTTCACGATAAAGATTAGAAACATACAAACAGACTACTCTACAGTGAACAATTACCGGTATTTTGTAAAAAGCGGTATTAGATTGTACCCAATAGCAATACAAGTATTGACATCCGAGAGTTTGCCACCTCCTTCGCCTTGCCTATGTTTGAGTTTTTCAGCGGCCAAAGCGATTTCCAATATTGCATTCTATGTTATTTATAGGCGATTTGACATTTCCAATTCACAAATGAATGTTAGAGCCCTCCGGAGCAGCCGACTTTAAGCAAACACTGAATAATTCCGTCTTCGTTTTCGTAGAGGTACAGTGAGAGGACGAATAAATGTTTTCCGCCGCGCCGATTCTTGAAATATCCCAATGTCGGGTATCCCACAAGATCTCCGCCTGAATTTGAATCGGCATTTCAATCAGGATTCCATTCCCTCGATGTCGTCCCTGCGACCGCTAAATTTAAACCGCCTGCGACGTCTTCCCTACGGATCATTTATTTTCGTATTAAAAACATACTTGAAGATAATTATTTCCCTTAATATTTATCTATAATGATTGATTATATATAGTATAAGAATATTTAACTCTTTAGCAACCCAGTAACGATTTAGCAACCCTTCCGAAATATCGAAATGCAGGTGACACTGATAGCATTGACGGCTAAACTAATAGCAATTTATTTGGCTATCTATAATAACATTGATAATGAATGGTTTTTATAACGGACCGAGTGATTATAAAAACTCGACAGTCTTAAACAGCGATAACAATAATATAATTCAATTATTATTGCAATCTATAACATTTTTGGTTACAATACAATACAGTTTATTCTACTCCAGAAGGTAGGCATTCCTCATTTTGAATGCGTCATTGCGCCTTAGTGATTAAGGAAAATTAGGTATCGTAATAGTTGTGACTATATAAATAAATTTAAGTAATGTATAATCGGTTTGAAATCCTTGATTATGAAAAAGTAATGTAGCAATTAAAGTTTCTGAATAAATAAAGATTGCAATATCTATAACCATAATTACTAAAATCATACTGTGATAGTCAAATCAATAGGCTGTCTAGAGCACAGAAATAATATATAGAGATAGAATGCAATATATTAGTCTATCTGAATTAAAGTGCTCAATTATTCCTAATATAAACCAAATTAAAAATTGGCATATTTATGTGAATAATAATAAAATAGTAAGAGCTATAATTTAAAAATCATTTTTATATTATTATTTTAGTTTTAGATAGGATACCGTAACGGAATAGGTGATTTGTTTTTTATTGTTTTTCGACGATTGGAAGTCTATTTTGAATTTTTAAACTTAATTTGTCAAGGATTGTTAAAAAATTACTATATTCGGAGTTAAAAATAAAACACTTTCAAACATCGCAAGTTCATGAAAATAATTTCGCGGAAATCTAATTTTTCGTACATTTTTTAATTAAACAAATGATACTTTATCGAGCTTGTTATCTATATTTGTATACCGTGTTATCGATTACGCCACATATTTCTATCATCCAGCAGTCATTTTGTATAGATAGCTCTTAGTGTAGTAAGTTTCTTAGTTTTCAAACAACGTGTTAGAGTATGTATAGTCTGTAAGGTTGCCAAAAAAATGTTTTTTTCTCCTTTATTTTCCTTTTTAATTTATACAATTTACTTTAATACAATTATTATATTTACATTAATTTACAATTTACAATAATACAGTTTCAAGATTTGTCGGTCACATGCCATCAAGGCGAATGTACTGCCGAATATCCTATATAAACGTGGTTCATATCGAATACAAAGTCACACACTCGACAGATTCCATTTTCAATGCCCTGGGAAATCATGAACATGCATCCGTCAGACTGCATTAGAAACACAGAAGTCCTTTATCCGGCTAATCAAAATTCATGGCATAGGGCAGTAGTTTCCAATTTTGGTAGGCGGATATTGGGGGGTAGGGGGGTAGGGAGAGGGAAGTGAGGGAACCCCTATAAGAAAGCGCCACAGGGGAAGCTTGGATTATAGATATTAAATATCGATTATATAGCTTTTTTCTGATGTTTTTCTTTAAAAACTGTGTATTATTGTCGACCTTATTACCAAAAAAATATGAATTCATGACATAGGGTCATTAAAAAAATCGAGACCCAAGCGAGCAATTTGACCCCAATATATCGTGGACATTAAGACTGTAAAGTCGTTGTGTAGATTTAATTATTCAGTTTTATACAGAAAAAGACTTTTACACTATGCAGAAACCCGTTTGTCCATTCCAAATGTGGTTTTCACATCGTTCGATTGTCAAGGTGGGGGAAAATTCGCGCAACCCAGTACCTCATAAATTCAAAAACAAATCGACACGAATTTATTTGGACTCGAAACACGTAAAAAAATATCATCAAGTTGCAATAAATGTTGAAAATACTCTCTCTCTTGACAGCGCTCTTTACAACGATCTATATATCGACCAATTTCCGTACTTCATTGAATTTATCCACCAGACGCTTTCTTGTTGACTTTTTTGGCACCGGTACCCCCCGGAAATCGGTTTGAAATTCATTTTGAACTTTGCGGAAACAGTTTGTGCGGAAATACATACGGACAACGAACATTCGGTGAAGTTTGACCATTTTTGACCTACAAACTTTTATCACATAAAAACGTCACACACGTCACAAAGAACGAACCGCGTGCACTAGCAAGTTTCGCCTACTTTAATTTTGAGGAAGAGCGATCAGTGTTGCCACTCGCGCCATTCCGAATTCCCAAACTTTTTTTTTGCTACGCATTTGAACTTTTGGTAGCGCGACTTTTGCCCCATCCCATACTATGAATTAGTACGGGATGTACAATGTCGTAAGGGGTGTACTATGGCCGTACTATGTTTAGATTATACTATGAGCAACTGAAAGCAGCCTCTGCCTTTTCATATATATTCAAAGGCGCGAATTGCCAGAAATGGAGATAACGAGAGATTCGTCGGAATTGAAATAGGGATGAAGAGGTGTTAAGATTACATCGGGGCAAACAATCGAAATGTAATTAGCGATCAGCGGCGGAATGGGGAGGGGGGAAGTTCAAGCGATTTAATTTAGTGACGTGTTCGCTCCGTTTACTCAGTAGAAAATGATGATCGATCGAATCCCTCGAGTTCTAATTAAATGTCACCGGTGAGATGGGATTTAGGGGAGGAAAGGACCGCAAGGATTTTAGCGCAAATCTATATTCATCGCTAAGTGCGCTTGTGCGTGGCTTGTTCATGGCTTGTTCAAACAACCAGGGAGAAACTAAATACTTCCCCGTCCTAGCTTAAAAATTCTTAATACCAACTCTCCCAACTCTCCCAAACTCAAACTTTCCATTCATGCCGTTTATAATATTTATGAATATTTTTTTTGCGCAGAAGCGATATGAACTGCCGTTTAGCTGTTAAGTAGATTTTTGAAATAATATTATTTTTAAAGTTCATTGGCATATAATTAATAAATCATTTTTAAACAATCATTTAAAAGTCTATTTCTATTTGCCAAAATTCAAATTCTGGTAAAGTAACGAAATTTTACGATAATCAACATGCCAGAACGCCGAAGCAAATATAATCTTTAAAAAGACAAAGCACTGCCTTAATAACAGCGCTGATTGTAAGCTGTCAGCGGCGACGCGGCGCGCTCGATAGTCGATAGGCACCTTAAGGTGGTTTGAAAAAAAACGAACCGCTTGATTGCGAATGCCCGCCCGCTCGAGAAATATTTTTACTACAAATTCAAGGCAATATCGTATCTGAACAATGACCCTTCCGGTAACTATAGGTTTTACCGAAAGTAACGTGGGGAAACTCAGCCTGTCCGAAATCAAAAGTTAAGGGGTTACGTTAAAGTAAAAGTAACCATATTTACTTTTACTTTTTCTAGGTTGAAGAAACCGACCCGTAATGGGAACTGGTGCTGGGCTTGCACATGTAAGTGTAGCGCGAAATATTGCCGCATGGGTCGTGACATATCATCGCTATGTCTTCATTTGCGACTCATAAATCCAACCCACTCAGCTTTTTCATGTATTCAATGTGCTATCAAAAGAAAGCCACCGCCAGTGGATATGCGCGTCAAGCAAGGGCACTCTCAATACAACTTCACCAGAATAATTGAAAACAAACAAAAACTTGTATACATTAAATGTGTACAGTTTCTTAAATGTGACTGGTCTATACAATATTTCACGTTCACCATAAGTCTGTCTCAAAGATAAATAACAATTACAATACAATACAATACAATAAACTACTCCAGTAGATAGGCATTCCTACACTTGGATGCGTCACAAAATTAAATACCTAAAATTTAATTATTAAAAACATAACTATCATGATAGTTGTCATGGCTGTAATATTATATTCAATATTACCTACTTACAAATAATCAAAATATACTAATGTCATTAAATAGTAATATAGAATAATATATTAAAATAGAAATGCAAATTCTATGTAGAATAATCAACGTAAAATAATTTTATTGTCAATCCAGCAATATGCCTTCGTATTTTTTAAACATAAATAGATGTGTACTAAATTATATGACAATTAGAATGGCAGCTATCATAATACCGTTATGTTTAAAATTTTACAAATTTTACTAATTATCAACATGGAAAATAAACTCGGAATTTTCAAACTCCCTTATACTATAAATTGGGTTTCTTACCAATTTATTTAAAATTATCTTTTTAAATTGGTCCTCTCCAAGGCTTTTCATTTGCTCTGGAATCTTATTATAGAAGGACAAATTTTGGTGAATAAAACAGTGGAGATTGGATTTATTCCTCGTACCGTGATGATGAAAATCACTATTCACCAGAACTTCTGCTAGGTGTTTACGAGCGTACATAATATTTTGGTAGATGTAGGAAGAAAATAGAGTCATGATTCCTGATTCAACGAACAGCGGCTTACAAGAACTTCTTGGAGAGACTCTATATAAACTGCGTACAGCTCTTTTCTGGAGGGGAAAAATTCTTTTTGAGTTTGGTGCCATTCCCCAAAACAGAAGGCCATACTTTATGAGAGAGTGGATATATGCAAAATAAACGGATTTAGCGGCTTCAAAACCGCATAAATTTCTTATCTTTCTAATAGCGAATATGGCACTGCACATTTTTTTACTGGGATGATTTAAGTGATCAGACCATTGTAATTTTTGATCAATTTCTAATCCGAGAATTTAGTGGAGGGGACATTTTCTAGTTTGTCAGACCCAAAGTATACGTCCATTTCATTGGAATTCGATGACTTTGATATGATTTTAAACAGTTTATAATTGCTTCACCTGAGTAATAGCTGTTATAAAAAAATCGGTTGTCACCCCAAGGCTTTCCCGGCAATAAGCCAAGGAATTGAAAATCTAATCTAATTCGATTTTCAAATCGAATTACAAAAGCGAGTCGCCGTAAAATTTTCCGTTAAACGTTCGAATGAGCGACACAACGCAATGAAGATTTAAATCTCGAACGTGCGTTGCACGCTTTGATTCCTCCGTACATTTGTATGACGGAATTTATATATTATTTGTGCAGCTTGTATATATTCCATCCAAAGTCTCAGAATGTGATTTCGATCCAACAAGGCATCTATATGTGTAACAAATTTGAAGTATCTAAGTCCAAAATTTCGGGGATGATATATGACTCGGGCAGCCCCTGGTGGATCGACCTTAATCCGATTAAGCTGAAACCAAATTTCAGCTTAATCGGTTTAAGCGTTCGGGCGCTATTGTAAAGGATTACATACACATGCACAGTCGCGACACACAGACACACAAACAGACTGCAGTCTAGAATAGATCTTAATCGTCGCAGGGGGGCTCAAAATAGATCTTGGCGTCTTTATCCCGAAAAAAACCTTGCGCGTTCACAATGCGCGCGGGCCGAAAAGTAAATGTCATTGAAGCAAAAGGCTGACGTGGAAGTGATTCACGTTGGGTCTACAAAAATAGAGAATAAGTTAAATGATTGCAATAAATTTTGAGATTTGGCTTTTCAGGGTGTATCTTCTAAGAAATCTATATGAAAATCCCCACAAACGACTACCGTTTTAATAATTATTCTTCCATAGGTAACTTAATATTACTATAATTTTATTTTATTTTCTTATTTGGAGCACATAACAGCGATCAAAAATTGTGTTTTACAAAAATATGTTTGTACAACAAATACGGCTGTAATAATGTCGTCACTATACTGCATAGCAAGGTTAATAAATCTAGAACCTACAGTCAAAATTAATATTATAAATTTGTAGACAGAATGTGTATTTAAATGGGATATAAATTGAGAGAAAAAAATATATACCCACATAAAAAGAAATAAAGCCAAAAGATCAAAATGATATGATAATGACCCTTTTTACACGACTGCCCAACAAAAAGAAGTGTATTGTATTCAGGATGTATGTATGTATAGTATGTTTTCCATTTCTTTATTCCATCATAACTTTTAAACGTTTGAACCGATTTAGAAGCGTATGACATTGTTAGAATAGTTATGTTATCCTGAGTGATCCTAGACTGTCCAAATGTCAAATAAATAATCGTCTAAAAGTCCAAATGTCAATAAATTAAGATAAATATATGTGTTTAGTATCAAATGAAATATCTGATTGAGTATTTAATTTAATTTATTTATTTAATTTAATTCATTTAACAATTCATTTACAATGCATAGGTCTCACTAACAATCATATCAATGAAAAATGTATTAATAAAATTAAAATTAAAATTGAACACGGCCGATATGAGCATTAGCAGGTATGTACTGCTGCTGCCCAACTAAGTGCCAGGACTTGTTCCAGGGCAGCGAGCTCTCTAGTTTTTAGTTCACATATATTCGGCGATTTGAAAATAAATAAAAAGGAAAAGAAATATATATATATATATATATATATATATATATATATATATATATATATATATATATATATATATATATATATATATATATATATATATATATATATATATATATATATATATATATATATATATATATATATATATATATATATATATATATATTACCGTCACCATTACAAATTATAACTAATAATCACTAAATAATGATCAAAATAGGAAATATTTATAACAAAACACAGAAAATAAATAATCGTGTTAATAAAATAAAAATAAAATAAAATAAACTGTCAAATAATATCAAACAATAGTCACCAAAATTAATGAATAAATAATTGTAATAAAAAAAAAGTCCGCGAAAATAATAATAAGAATTGTCAAGGATAGGATTTAATGACGGGAACTGTCTTGGTATATTAATTTGTGAATATTTTGCCGGGTATCATGTTTTAGCCAGGAATCAATCTTGGCTTTAAAAGAAGAAGAAGACTTAGGCACATACATTTTTAAATCTTCGTCTAGCATATTAAAGATCCTGGTGGGTATGTACACAAAATGCCTCTGCCCAAAAGTGGTCTGCATTCGAGGGACGTCGAAATGTATAGTTCGAGATTTCCGCGTGCAGATTGTTTGCTGAGTTCTTATTGCGGACTCTAAATTAGTTTGATACTCACAGAGCGCCGCTTTCACGTATAGTTGTGGTACGTCAAGCACGTTATATTCTCTGTAGAGATCATCTGAAGAGTATCTCCAAGGATTTCTTTTTATAATTTTTAGTACTAGCTTCTGAGCTTTAATCAAGGACTCCATGTGAATTTTCGCTGCACCTCCCCACCCTGTGATCCTATAGGTTAGGATGGATTGGCCCAGGGCATGGTATACTATCTTAAGTGTCCTTTGGTCCAGGATGCCATTAAAATCTTTGAAAACATACGTTAGTTTTCTTACTTTTGCTGACACCTCCATTATGTGGGTGCTCCATTGTAACCGCTAATTAATAAATATACCTAGATATTTAATGTTATCAACTTTATTAAGATTAACACAATTACAATTTACGGGGTTAAGACAATCTCTGTGGAGTTTCAGAGTATGCTCTTGTTTTGATTGAGCTACACTGGTGGCACTAAATGTTATGTACATGGTTTTTTGCGCATTGAGTGATAGTAGTACACCATCTAACCACAATGTTACCTTCTGGAGGCCCAGAGTCGCTTTTTCAAAGGTTTATTTCCAAGTTTTTGCTTTGAAAAGTAGAGCGGTGTCATCGGCAAAAGTAACAACTTGTCCACCAATAGTTTGATTACAAAGTTCATTAATATATATTAAAAACAATAACGGACCAAGGACACTTCCTTGCGGAACACCATATTTGAAAGGCGCGGGATCACTATGGATACTACCTATTTTTGTTATTTGCTTTCGACCTGACAAGTAACTCTCAAACTATTTTAGTGTGATCGAGGTACCACCTATATCGTTACGCTTGTCCAAAAGTTTGTTGTGACTAACCGTGTCAAATGCTTTTGTTAGGTCAAGGAATACATTTGTTTCCTTTGTCTACTGCTTCCACGACAAATTGTGTTACCTCGGCTATAGCTTTGTTAGTTCCTAGTCCTTCCCGAAATCCATACTGATTTGGTGATAAAATATTATGTATGTTTAGATACTCTGTTAATCTTTTTTTGCCGCTTTTTCTGTTAATTTGGAAATACAGCTTAACAGGGAAATAGGTCTATAAATATTGTCATTTTTTTAACACCGTTTTTGAAGATAGGTACAACTAAAGACGTTTTTAAGTTGCTTGGAAAGATACCCGTACGGAAGCTTTGATTTATTAACCAGTTAAGTATATTCCGAATATAATGTATAATCTATATGGGATACACACATAAACCACAAATATTTTATGAAAACCGTTTTATTACTGGATCACCGAGGGCAACCGACTCAGTGCGCGCTATCGTTTCGAGATACTTGCCGTCGCAGTCGCAGCACTGCGACGCAACACTTAGAAAGCCGGGTCAATGGGCCCGCCTCACGTGCAGCCCGCTAAATGGCAATCACCCAGCGGAAGACGTCACAAGTCTTGGACAAGGCCCGTCGGCTGACTCACAGAATGCGCAGTCGTCTTTAAACACTGGATGATTATAAAGATAACACGCGTCCACGGGGCCGTAACAAAGCTTCCATTAATTAAATTTTGTTTCGACTAAGAATTTTATTCACTAAAAAATTTGCTTTTCAGGGCGGAAACATTGTTTTTGATAATTATAAATACGAGATTGAAATAGAGAAGACAAAATTAATGAAGTATGATATAGTATGCAAAATCAGTATGGAGATTACAATCATAGAAGAAGAAAAGATTTCAAGACGTCGATCTGAGGCTAACCCCAGTATTAAAACGTGCGTGTCCACCATTATTGATACAACTTTAGGTCAGTCTATGCCAAAGTTAAAAAAAAACAGAAATTTAATTATTTATCGTTGAAATCGACTAATGTTAACAGCATAAACGAAGTCTAGCAGAATACCATTAAAATTTTCCATCCGGGCGCGTAAAAAAATAACAAGCTGCAACTAGAGATGGATTAAATTGGAGATCATCTGTTATGGCCCTTTATCGATAGTCTTGGCAGATCAGGTGGTGTGTCCATCTCGCAAATTGCCTCTGGAGCAATTTATTTCACGATTCTACGCATCCCACCCGAATATACGGGCCAGCTGCCGGTTTAATGGCTATTTGGAAAAAAAAAGTTCGCAAATTGAGATAAAGATAAATGACATTTTCAATTGAGTGCGGAGGGGCGATTAATTTTGTTAAGTACAATCAGCGATACAAAAATCACTACGATGTATACAGAATAAACAATATATGTAAATGTATACAAAAGTAGCAAAAAGAACCTTCTATTTCATATGATGATGATAATTTGAGAAAAAAAAACGGGTGTGTCACACCAATACTTTCCCGGCAAGTAGCCAAGGACTGCTCTCATCTGAATATTAATTTCATAAATAAATAGATGAGCGCCCTTTCTGGTCGGCGGACGGACCTAGTTGGGTTCCATTGCAACCGCCTCTGGCGGCGCGGTTTGATTCTCGGCTAAGGGCGGGTGTAGGTCAAGTGCCAACATATGGCATTATTATTTGTTTAAAATGTATGGTGGAAATTCAATACTATTAGTGTAGCTTGTATATGAGATAATCAAATGAAAATTGTACAATATAATTTCAGCACAACAAGGTGTGTAACAAATGTCTAGTCTGTAAGTTTAATATTTCGAGGATAATATATGAAAAATGGGCCCCCTAGTGGATCGATTTCAACCAAAATCTTTTCAACTCTTACCATGACCACCACAAGGCATCTGTGTTCCAAATTTCAAGTGTCTAAGTGCAATATTTCGAGATTGAAATATGACTAATGCGCCCCCTGGTGGACCGATTTCAACCTTATCAACTCTTGCCATGACCAAATGATGTCTTCATACCAAATTTCAGTTCAATCGGAACTGAAATTTGTATTCGCATGTGTGTATGTATTCCTCCACGATAACGCGTAAGGGCGTTATCGTGGAGGAATACATACACACATACGGACTTCAATCTGGAAATGGTCTTAAACGTCTCAAGTGGTCTCAAATTGGATATTTTCGTCTACATTTCGAAAAAAATACTGCGTCTACTTTCCTTTCTCATCGGTTGTTGCTCAAAAAGTAAAATAGATATAGAAAGCACAAAAAATGGTTTCTCGTATGCATGCCACTAAACGAATCTGCGGTCTACATTTACTAAGAAGTGAAATAAAGTTTTCACTAGTCCCTCATGTACAATCTGTATTATTTAAATTTAAACATCTGTCGCTCCTAATGAAACCCCTTTACATAATTCATTATACCCTCGAAAATAACTAGAAATAATGACTAGCGACGGCACAGCTACGTATCTACTAATTAATCATGCCATATTTTATTAAATAAGTATCAAATATGTATGTTACTACTTTAAGCCTTTACCTCGTCGTTTGGAGCCGCATGGGAATGCCCTTTGTATACAGAGTTGCAGAAACGCGGGCGAGGGGTATAATATTATTAATTTCAATTTCATGACTAAAGGATGGATGTATTAGGTGTTGTTTCTAAAGTAATCTATGATGGATGGGCGAGGAGGTATATGAAAAGAGAATTTCATAAATATATTCATTACCATCAATTCGAAAAATTCGATAATTCTAAAAGTTTTTATTTTATTTTTATACAAATATATTTTTCATTTTATTTTATTTTATTCGGGAAACAGACAGTACAAAAAACATATTTACTAAATCAAAATATTACAAACATAAACCATTTATATGTTTCCACCTATTAAACGGTCATATAGTACGTTATGCTATATAAAAGAAAAGTTTAAAAGACACAAGCATTTTTTTAAAGTGAAATTATTAGGGTTTTTTTAAGAAACGAAAAATAATTCTGAAAATTAATTGCTAAGTTACTAAACAGTCCAAAGTATTTAAGGATTGAATATAAAGTAAATAGAGCAGAAAAACAAGAAATAGATTCATAAATATGTATAATAATAATATGGTAATAAATGAATTAATAAATAAATGGATGGTAAAAATAAAAATAAAATATATATTTATGTAATGTAACACATTATGAGAACGAAAATTAAAAAAGGAATAAGTTATGTCAATACAAAGATAAGAGGAGAATAAATATTTTCATAATAAACAGATTACTTAATTAAATTGTAATATATTGATAATTAGATTTTTTAATGTGTGGTTGTGGCAAATTTATCAACATCCATAAATAACATGTTGTCATGATGACAAGCTCTATAAAAAAATCATTTTGTGCATAGTTGGAATTGACAGTTGGCAGTTGAAAGGAACGTTGAGAGCTAGCTGGTCGAGGGGGCACGAAAAAAATTATCTGCTCCAAAATTTGACTAGCATCAAAACGATTGGTAATTAACTTATGCAGATATACTGCGTCGATCATGCTTCGGCGCTTTTCTAACGACATCATCTTATGAAACAGAAGCGACTCTGCATACAAAGATGGTTTTACAAAATATAACAAATTTAATCGCTTTGTCATCCGTTTTTGATTGCCTCAATTCGGGAAATATATGTTTTGTATTGCGGATTCCAGATGACTGACGCGAATTCCAAATGACTGTTAGTGAAGATAATCTATCGTTATCACGTGTTCGTTGACGTCGCAGTTAACACGATGAGTTTCTCGGCTTAGCGTGCTTGCAGATGGTGTGAAGCACACAATGTAAGGTATAACGTGCAATTCGTATAATCCACTGCCAAGAATCTCTTAGTAGAAAGTATTCATGGATAGCAATTTCTCAGAATAGTATTCTTATTTAAGGCGACTATTACCTACTGTTTTGACGGTTTGATATTGCGTTACCTACAAATCTGATATTCAATCGTCAATCTGGGCCAAGTTATATACAGAGTCAGTTTTTCGATATTTATTTTCTTTATTACGAGTCTGTATTTATCCTTTAAGTCGATGTTACTTGAAAATTGTATTCCTTATTTAGTCAAGGAAACAAATAAACAGTAGCTAGTTGTCATATAAATGATTATTGGGAACTATCTAAACCCAGCCACGCTTCGCTGTGGCTAAGTCCCGATATGAAACAAATGGGGAACGCGCCGATGTCGAAGATCAGCGAGGATTTTACTGGTGCGGGTATTTTGTCGCGCGTATTCGAATAGAACTTTGTGTTAAAATTTCATTTTACTACAAAAACACGCGTATTCGAATGAAACGTTGTGGCAAAATTAAAGTTTGCGAGAACAAACATACGCAGGCTGTTTTTTTTAATATTTAAAGATTAGATTTAAGATATTTGGAACTATCTTAGTTATAATTGGTTATAAGTTATAATTTGTAAGTGTGGCGGTAATGTATATTTCTATTTCAAATTGTCAAATATATGTGAATATAGGGAGCTCGCTGCCTTGGAACAAGTCCTGGCACTTAGTTGGGTAGCAGGAGTATACATGCTAATGCTCATATCGGCCGTGTTCTATTTTTTATAAGCTTTTATTTACTTTGCAATTTTTGTCAGTATATTTAGGTCAAATCTTGCAAACAGAATTAGAACCACTTGCTCTTATCCTATAAAGTTGATATTTTACATGTTGGTTCAGTTCCGATGACAATGCGTTTTGTTTTTATGTTAAACATGACCTGATTCTGCACCTAGGATTGGCTCCCGACGAGGGGCTTCTCAACGGCCAACAGCACAGACACGACATTTTGTATACGCATTCAATTATGATAGCCCGTTATAAGTTTCATCATGACATGGCTGCTGGGTGCAGGGTTGTCTGCCGACGAGGGGACTCCTCAACGGTCAACAGCACGTCACGAAATTTTGTATACGCATTCAATTATGATAGCCCGTTATAAGTTTCACCATGAGATGGCTGCTGCGCCCAGGGTCGGCTCCCAACGAGGGGACTTCTCAACGGTCAACAGCACAAACACGAAATTCTGTATAGCATTCAATTATGATAGCCTGTTCTTAGTTCCACTATGCCATTGCGGCTGCACACAGGGTTGGCTCGGGATAAATCATTGTAATAAAAGCTTGTTTTTAAAAATGTGTTTTTACTATTAACTTATTTTATTTTTATTTTAATAATATAAATACTTGGTTATTGGTATGCATATTAGTGAAACACGTGCATTGTAAATGCGTTGTTTAATTAATTAATTGAATAAATAAATCTCCCCGTAATAGACTAAAAAAAATATTTTCTGGCAATAGCGCGGGGCGAGACGGAGGCGGAGAGAGAAAGAAACATCGAAAGTGTATGAGCCTTAACGCGAAAGGCCGCCGTTCTTATGGGTGCCGTTCGTGAATATGATTAATGATTTGATGACCACTTTTGCATCACCTTTTTCGAACGAGTTTACTTGGCTTTAAAGCCGCTATTGTTTGCCCCGACCTGAAAAGGCTGACGCAATTAATTTCGCGGCAGCGAAAGCGGAGAAGGTGCTGAAGGCATTGAAAACTCTGGCCGAGAGGAACGAAATATTTGCATAAAAGCAATCACGGCGATTACTGAAAATATAACGGGAAAGGTGGGGCCGCGTTTCTGAATGCGTAATAATCAAGGTGTTACGTGTAAGAGCAAGACTAAGTTATAGACGTTAACAAATGTATAACTTAGAAGTATATTATTTTATTTAAATGTTGCACCAATCAAAGACAATGACTGTTTAATAATTTCAAATAACAAAAAAACTAAACAACGACCTTTACAGACGGACGGTATAAGTATTGTCTTCCAGGCTTCTAACAACTATAATATTTTTTGCGCCAAATTACATGTAATATGTTTTATTAACCGAAGAACATAAAAATATGAGCAAAATGCGGATTTGTTGCCAATAAAAACATCTATCAAAAGCCCTCTAATAAGATATTTGCGCAATTCGTAAACTGCATTTATACTAGTTGTTTTCTATAGTATATTTCTATTATAAAATTGAAGACTATCGCGGTTGTTTGACATTATAAATAGGATAGAAAAGGAATTTACCGCGTGAAATTTGTAGGACCCGACGTTTCGGTGACGTTGCAGCCGCCGTTGTCTAGGGTAGACTACGTTCTACGTTCAGTGCAAACGTCGCTCGTGAATCGAGCACGCGATCTATGCGACACTGAGCATTTTCCGAAGGAGATGGAACATGTCAATGATGTCCTTAGGAAAAATGGCTACGGAAAATATCACGAGACACGCACACGATCTAATACGGACGAAACTCAAAAACCGAGCAGATCAAGAGCATTCTTACCATACGTCAAGGGCGTGACTGATCGAATAAGTAAGATGCTAAACAGATTCGATATAAAAACGATCTTCAAACCGACCCAAAATATAGCTCGATTTTTGAGGCCTGTAAAGGATGTAATACCACTGCAAACCCCGGGTGTGTATAAAGTCGAATGCAGCTGCGGTCTAGCCTACGTTGGACAAACGAAACGGCCCATAGCCACGCGACTGACAGAACACATCAAAGCTGTTAAAAACGTTCAGCGAGAAAAATCGGCGATCTGCGAACATATATTGGATAGCGGAAGTAACCACTGGACGCAGTTTCAAAATCCCATTGTTCTATCCAAGGAACAATTCTACTTTCCTCGCATGATCCGGGAAGCCATTGAAATAAGAAGAACTCCGAACTTCAATAGAGATGACGGCTACAAACTCTCTTCTACGTGGAACCCTCTTCTTAAAATGTTCCCGTCGCCGAACGCCGAAAGCAAAGACGTAAAACAGGATACAGTGAGTGTTGTGTGCAAGACGGATTTTAAAAATTCCCGCGCTCCGAGCCCGGCCCCCCACCACCGTTATAACCTACGCAGTGGCGGCAGCGGTTTGCGGCCTACCCGCAAAACAACGGACTGACAGCTCTTCAGTCTACCCTAGACAACGGCAGCTGCAACGTCACCGAAACGACGGGTCCTACAAATTTCACGCGGTAAATTCGTTTTCTATCCTATTTATAATATTTCTATTAATTTATAATATTTTATTTTTTGACGTTTTATAATTAGTATTTAGATTATTTTGTTTATTAAATTTCGTATTTTATGTGTTGTTTTTTCATCATGTGTACTATTTCTATAACTTTATTCTAATAATTTACGATTTAAATGAATATTTTTCTTTTTATCTTTAAAATAGGTAATAATATACTCAAATTATCAATCAAGCAAAAAACTTTTTAATTGCTACCTATAATAGTGTGTATATTACTACTTTGTATACGAATTTAATGGAATGAACCATTGTGTCCGCTCTAGCTCAAGATTAGCTTAGTGGAGGGTCATGCGACATCGTATTTATATGTAAATACACGTCTATGGGTTATATACATCTTGCAATGGGTTATTTTATTCGATGTATGTAAAGTGTAATTTTAACCATTTTTTTGTGAATTTCCTGAATAAATTAATAAATAAATAAATCCTATACGGCTATATGAGGGTGCTCCCACAAAAATAAGTTTTTTTCTGTAGACAGGAAGGATGGCAATACTACTTCACCCGTTGGGTAAGTTTGCTAGACACTCCGCCTAGTCAGTATAGCAAGCGACATCAGTGTGAAAGTATCGGTGTCTACAATGATTTGTTTACAAAATGTTTTCAACAAGTTTGGCGATTTTTCGACGGTGGACTTTAAAGAGCAACGCGCGAACAATAAATTCTGTTTTATTGCCAAGATGGTTTGAGTCAGGAAATAGTGGATAAACATGGGAGTAGTCAAATGGGAGTAACACATAATTGCAATTGCTAAAAAAGCCAACTCTACTCTCTGTCTAACAAGGAAGGCTTTCCAACATCTGCCAATAAAGGTTTATATCAAGATCTATAAGGCATAAATGAGACCTTTTCTTGAGTATGGCTATCAGCTCTGGAACCCCTACTTATGCAAAGATGTAGATGTCCTGGAAAAGGTGCAGCGAAGGGCAACCAAAATGCCTGTGGGCCTATAGAATAGGAATTATGAAGATCGCTTGGAATTCTTGGAATTACTACTCTCAAAACAAAGAAGACAAAGAAGACAAAGAGGGGGCCTGATTGAGACATATAAAATTCAAACATATTATTACGATGTACCTGAACTGAAGAATATTTACAAATTCAACGTCAACACAAATCTTCGAGGTCACAACAAAAAATCAACCGTACAAAATTTCAATCTAATCCACTTAAGAACGTTCTGCAAAATAGAGTCGTGGACATGTAGAATAAACTACCATTTGAATTGATTAGTGCAAGCTCTGTCAATCAATTTAAAACAGACTTGATTTGTACCTAAAAAACTTCTTAATATTGTTTATATTTTAAATATTATTTAGCTTTACAAGATCTGATCTGGACGTATCAGCAAAGCTGCCTGTTTAGAATAAATAAAAATAATAAATAATAATAATATTGAATGAGTGGTTTGCCTGTTTCAAAAGTTGCCGAATGTCTGTGGAAAATGAGCCTTGTTTGAGACGTCCCTCGACCTCTATCAGAGGAGTCGTCTATATTAAATTTGTTTCTCAGGGCGCGACAGTGAATCACCATTGTTACCCGGAAGTAATGTAACTATTGCGATAGGCAGCAAAGCAAAACGACTGGAATTGCAGCGGTCAGACAAACTACCCTTACAGCATTGAAAATCAATTAGTTTCTGACATAAAACATCATGTCAAATGTTCGCCCCATCTATCCCCTTCAATTTTTCCTTCTTCACAAGAATGAAGAAAAGCAAGGACAACGTTTTGATAATCTAGAAAACGTTATAGAAAAATCTCTGAAGGCACTGAACAGCATAATATTTGTTTTTTTTTTTCGAAAACTTTTACACAGATGACGCTTGCTATACTGATTAGGCGTAGTATTTAGTAAAAATATCCAGCGGGGTAAGGCAGAGGTACCATCCTTCCTGCCTACAGAAAAAAAATGGGTACCCTATGGTAGTATCTCAGTATAAAATTTTATGAAATACTCGTCCAGAAAGGTCTCCAGTTGTTTTACAAAAGGAGCACATTGTTGCTAAACTTTCCAAATTAAACTGTTACTACGGTTCAAAAGTGAATATCCCAGAACTATGCCCGTTTAAATCAAAAGCGTATACCCCGTTGTTACAAGGAAACCGCGACTGTATACACACAAACACGCGCGGCAAAAGCGTAGAAGCGTAGCAGGTGGCAAAGCGCGGGAGCGGCGCGGCGCGGCGGGCGACCGCCGACCCGAGAACGACGCGCGAGATGCAAAGCGTAGCCGCTGCGGCCGCGCTACGTCCGACCGTAGCGCCGCTGACAGTGCGTCTGGGCGGATCGTAGCCCGTAGCGCCTGTCGTAGCCCCGCCCTCGCGCCTCTCTCCGCAGCCTCCGAGAGCGCGCGCGAAACTTTTGCTCAACTGCGCTTTACGCCAATTATTATCGTCTACTTTAATTACGCCGTAAACCTTCGTTAACTCTCCAAGACGTTAGTCAAGATTTGATTAACCCTCATTTATTTCTATTTTATTTTTAATTAAAGAGACAACATACTTAAAAGAATTATTTTTTTCTAAATTCGCCCGAATTTCCACCCGTCACTTATTTCTGAATCGATTTGTTGACCAAATTATAGGTTTCAGAATTAATTTACCACTAAAATTTGTAAAATATAAAACTATATGATTTTGGATAGTCATACGTCTGACGAATTTCGTAGTCCTTTCGTCTTGGATCATTAGGACAGACTATTAAAAAAAACGAATATCATAAAAATACTGGTATATCTTTTAGTGTATCTGCTACTGTATGCCAAAATCTTTCAATTCACCCCAAGATACCTTAATTTTTAAAAAATACACATATAAATAAATAAATAATAGATATGACAAATGATTGAAAGTAGATATAGTTACATATGTGGAGGGATCGTAACTCAAGCTAGCCCCTGTCACTCGATGTCATGTTATATAATATTCCACTCTACCTCTCTCCTCTCGATTGGCAAAATGTTTCGCTTCAAGGGGAAATAGAGCGGTTATGAGGAGTCCCCTTCGGATGCCTTTGTGCAGATGGCTAGATAGGCCGGATGCCTGTTGATTTCAAACGTCCCGAGCACATACCTCCCCTAGGCGGCGGCGTAGCTAAGCAGCAATCATTGAATAAGTTAGCAATAGATTGGCCCTCGAATGTAACAGACGATGCTTTGCTCTGTAGCGTGCTGAATTAACGCCATGTTGAAGATGTAAATGGGAGCGAATAGGCATAATAGAATAAAATGCATTTTCTATTAAAAATTCCTTTAATACTTTTTGGAAGATCGTGTGATTCTGAATGTCTTTTATATGATCTGACAATTAAGTATCTTGACTAACAGTCGTAAGATAAAGTTATATTTATTAGGGGTGTTTTGGTTCATAATCAAAACACCTGAAATAAACATGTCAGAAATTTTATTGTATTTTTATTATTCCAACTAAGATCTACTAAAAGTCTATATAATAATTCCGGGGTATGTTTTATTTTTTAACCTTTTAAGTTTTAATATATTTGACAGCCGCCATGTCGCAATGCGTTATCAGTTTTGGTCGTTTTTCGTCGAATACAGTGTGCATTGTTGGTTTCCATAGCCATAACCAGATATTAGGATAAAATTTAGGGTAACGTACTTGAATTTCTGATAAAAGTATAGTATATACATTCACAAATTGTGTACTAAATAAAAATATAAGGCCTATCGCACTAAAATTAAGATATATTTTCATTTATATTCTGGTATTGGAAATTAATTAATTCCAATCGAAAACCTATACACGTAATTAAAATATTGAAGTCATGGAATAATGACAAGAGACCGTTTAGAAATTTTAACGAAATGGCCCATGAAATGGTCATGTAACCGTATAATTTCGAAACAATTAGTATGTATAATTAATATTTTGTTTAAACAAAAATAAAATAATAGGAGATACAAGCAATAAAGAGAAAGTTTATATGAAATCACAGCTGCAACAATCAGTATTACCGATTCCAAAATACGGGCACTGCGAGTTTTTCGAACCCCTGTGATTTCGAAGACTATCGGGGTTGTTTGACATTATAAATAGGATAGAAAACGAATTTACCGCTTGAAATGTGTAGCGGCCGCCGTTGTAAGCGGCTGCAACGTCACCGAAACGTCGGGTGCTACAAATTTCAAGCGGAAAATTCGTTTTCTATCCTATTTATATCCCCCGTGGTCTGTCACCGTGTCATACTTAAAGAAAAGTCGATGGAAATCGCCTATCTTTACCTTTTCGCAGTCACTGACAAACGGTTAGCAAAAAGGCAAAGAGACAGAATGAGAGAGGCAGATGGAGAGAGACGGCATGTGTCTACCCTATATTCCGAGCTTAAAAGAAATCGGAGTAAACATGCTAGAAACCTGCTACGAAATTATTTATCGCAACAGAGAATAATAATGTCGACGGGCGAATAAAATGATGCCAGAGGGATTTATTCGCGACATAAATATGTCGCTCAGATCTCTGTACGCTTAAATTATAGGTATCCCTTTACGAGTATAGTAATACGCTTGATTCGTTACAATTCGTTACATAACACAGAATTCACAAATAGAAACCCAAATGGTAAATATCTATTAAACATATCTATTATCTATATTATCTATATTATATAACTTTTATATTACTATTATTTACCTATATTATATATTTTTTTAGGACACGGCTGCTATTAGAAAAAAAATACTAGACTACTGCCTCGACACAGGCCTAAGCCTAGTGAGGCAGAATAATCCACATAGGCCTGTACCTTTTTTTGAATTAATGATGAGTTAAGCACTTTACTTATTTCTACTCCACTACTAGGTTTAATTAATAGTTAGTAATTAATTATTTATGTATATGTTATGGATAAATATTACACATTTGAATAGTAACGCTAATTATAAACATTTGAATAGTAACCCTAACCCATTGACAGATATACCCCCCCCCCCCCCCCACTCATTTCCTTACGGGTACTGTGACACAGGCGGGCGGCCTCCTATTGCCAATTTGCCACATTTTATTTATCAAAAATATTAATTTTTAAAAAATCTTTCGATACACTCTTCCACATTTCGTCTTGATGAAGTGACATACTAAACGCCGCTGTTTTATGTATTAACTATATTTTATATAATTATTTGTGTGATAATTCATTTATATATTTCATAGCCATTCAGTGCCTTCTAGCGGTAGGTAAAATATTGCGAATAAACCAATTTCGTGATATTATTTTACCAACCGCTAAATAACACAGCGCGCTCGACACTTTTCATACTTAAAAATAAACTTTTCCAATTAAAAAGTAAAACGAAAATTTTTTTTTTTGTTGTGTCCACAAAATATTATCAAAAATTGCTTATTTGCTCGTACTCGATTCACCCACTTCAAGGATGATGGTTAATTAAAACTCATCCTGTACTAACACTAATTAATTTGTCACTTTTCTAAAAACTTTTGAGCAATTCAATTTTAAAGTTGGGCTTGTCACCCCAACCTGTTGGTTTAACTTATAAATTGTGAGAAAACCAAGGCACCGCTAGAAAAATCGGCATTAAAATGGGTTTAATAGGTTTGGAGGCCTATTCTAGCGATAACACGACGCCCGCTATTCGGGACAATTTGCTACACGAGTTGCTGCATGGCTTGTGAAGGCAAATCGTAGCAGGCCACATGTGAATCCCAGCAACTCATCAAAAGCGACTTATAAATTGGATTCCTTACTAGCAAGTCGTTATTTGTTTCATAAAACATGAATTATGGGAATTTTGATACCAGTTCCTTTTCACGTAGAATAAGAATGGCAGTGTTTATTTATTTATTTATTTATTTGTAACGAAACAGATAGTAGGTGGTACATTTCAATAATAACATAGTGCCTTACATAATATGCTCTAACCTACTATCCTATAATATTGTTACAATGCATCCGTTAATAAGGCTCTAATCTAGATATTATATATATATATATATATATATATATATATATATATATATATATATATATATATATATATATATATATATATATATATATATATATATATATATATATATATATATATATATATATATATATATATATATATATATATATATTCAAATTGAAATTATGTATTAATACTAAATAAATTAACGTATAAAATAAATGAAAGGAGACTTATCTGGTTTGTGTAGACCAGGAGCGACTCCACGCCTTTTTTTTTTCGACACGACTCCACTCCACTCCAGGAAAAAAAAAAAGGCGTGGAGTCGCTCCTGGTCTACACAGACCAGATAAGTCTCCTTTCATTTATTTTATACGTTAATTTATTTAGTATTAATACATAATTTCAATTTGAAAATAATAATATACACTTATACTAATCAAATATATATATATATATATACATATACATGCATATACATATATATATATATATATATATATATATATATATATATATATATATATATATATATATATATATATATATATATATATATATATATATATATATATATATATATATATATATATATATATATATATATATATATATATATATATATATATATATATATATATATATATATATATATATATATATATATATATATATACGTATATATATATATATATATATATATATATATATATATATATATATATATATATATATACATACATAAATATATACACACATATCCACATATACATATACATACACACACATACATATCTACATATATTTTTATTTTTACATATTATATATATTTTTATTTTTACATTACACTAATATTTTAGAGTGTATGGACTTTTTGATGTTCGCAAAGGTATCATTGAATATGTCGATTCCTTCGCAGTTCATATCGAACGCGCGACACATCCTACTTATAGGTTTATTATACGATAAATTATTTGCATGTAATAGTTTGGCAAATGTGTTATTATTTCTGGAATGCCTCTGGGGAACGCGGATTGGAATTTTAGCTAAGCTGGCCGGACTGTCTAGCTTGTTATTAATAAGTTTGTAGAGACACGAGATGTCTGCACTTATTCTACGTTCCTTTAATGACAGCATTTCAAAATAAGACAACCGATCCTCATAACTGTTTAGCTTATTCCCAAGGCCACATTTGTACGACAGCATGCGGGTGAATTTCCTTTGGACTTTCTCGATTCTATCGCCGTGTACTTTGTAAAGAGGATTCCATATTACTGTACCGAATTCTAGTATAGATCTAACTACAGAGTTGTAGACCAATAACATAGATTTCGGATTACGAAACGGCTGCATAATCCTGCAGATAAACCCTAGCATTTTATTGGCCTTTTTAATCATCTCATTGAAATGAATTTGAAAAACATATCTTTCATCGAAAACAATACCTAGATATCGAATATGGTTTACTCTAGAAAGAGGTGCGTCGCTGATGTAATAATTATTACGGAGGATGTTTTTGTTCCTTGTGAATGTGATGACGTGGCATTTGTCTATGTTAAGTTGCATGGCATTGCGTGTGCACCATCTGCTTAAGGTAATTAAGTCGTCCTGAATTTTGTCGCTATCCAGAGGTGCACGAGATTCTATTAAATATTTTTAGGTCGTGAGCGTAAAAAAGATGTAGACATTTGAGTTCATTGCAGAGGTCGTTAATGTAATAAAGGAACAGTAGGGGTCCTAGGTTTGAGCCTTGCGGAACCCCAGAGGTAATAACGGCCGGTGCAGATTTGAAGCCATTCACATTTACCAGTTGTGTACGATTAGATATATATGACGACAGCCATCTCAGCAGATTTCCATGAATTCCGAAGCTCCCCAATTTTTCCAGCAGTATAGCGTGATTGACTTTGTCAAAGGCTTTGCTGAAGTCAGTGTAAACTGTATCAACCTGAATGCGCTTATCGAGTGACATGCATAAGTAATCCGTGTATTCTAAGAGGTTAGAGATGATTGACCTATTGTGCATAAAGCCATGCTGAGTATCGCTTAGCGATGGTTTAGTGTACAGGTATAGATGATCTCGCATGAGGGATTCGAACACTTTTGAAAAGGTACATAATATGCTTATCGGCCTATGATTCCTGACATTGGTGGAATCGCCGCTTTTGTGAATCGGAACCACATCGGCTGTTTTCCATTTGTCTGGAAAAATTCCTTCCTGTAGGGATTTATTATATATAACGTTGTGTTGACGACATTATTGTCAATTTTATGTAGACCTTTTTATAAGACTTTTCATAAAATGGTAGATACGGTAGGTATGCCGATTTATACTAGAGACGTTTGTTTGTTGGGATTTTTTAAGTATGATAGAGTTACTCTTAATTTTTGATAGTGAATTGGTCTGTGAGCAGAAGTTCATGGTTTTATTTTTTATGTATTATTTTATGATAAAGAAAAGTTTTTTTTCAATGACATGAATTACAATTAATATGTGTGTACATATATGAAAGTAGAACCATTAAAGTATGTCTTGGAGTTGCTTCTCACTAGGCTTTTTAATTTTCTTTCGATGCGTTATATACAACGCACAAATCCGTCACCCCAGGAGAATATAACGATATGCAATCGTTATATCCTTTTGGCTTTGAAATGTGGAAAACGGAGGCACCTATCATCGGCGGTAATGAAGAAGTTTCAAGTCTCCGCGGTATAAAAAGGATATAATGTAGTTGTGTTGCGGGCCGATAAAGGCAAAGTAACCATATCTGATAGTATCAACCGTATCTAAAGCAATATTACTTAATACTGCTGATTAGGAGGAAAAATTAGGACGCTTCAACCCCACGGCCAGAATTACCAGGCAAACAAGAGAAGTAATTAATTAACATGTTACTTCCTCCCAGAAATATCTCACCTAACCACGTAAGTACTTGCTTAGATGGGAGCAAAGGGAAAGTTATATGGCCCTGAAACTTGCTATGGCGTACCAAAAAGTCTTGTAAACCTAATGCTCAAACAAATATGTTTAGAACAATCCGTCAACCATTGGAACAACGCGCCATGGTTGAATCAATCCAACGCGCTAATTAAGGCTTACGACCCTAACACGGCCCGTGAGGCCTTATCGCTAAATAGGAACAATCTACGCATACTGGTGAGGGCGCTCACGAGGCATTGTGGCTTTAACAAAGACATGTACAACCTCAAACTCCTAGACACAAAAATGTGCAGGTTCTGCCAAGGGGCAGAGGAAACTCCCCTGCACCTCATGTGCGAGTGTGGCCCGCTGATGGGTAAAAGATACATCCACTTTGGTCGTCATGCAATCAGGCGCCAAAAGCCTGTTGCAGTTCTTAAATGACAAGAGGCTTAGCGCAGAACTATAGTAGGTGGCGAACACAATAGATCAGCAATGGTCGCAGTGTTACAAGGCTCATAAAGACCTTAGAAAAACCCCACACAACAAATTTTTAAAAAATAACCACGTAAATAAAGCCCCTGAAATTATGACGTGACGACAATAGAACATAATCTTATGTCTATCTAGACTAAGCAAAACAGTATAATTTATTCTGTAGTTCACTTAATCCCAGGTTTTAAACATCTTTAACCGCCCAAGCTATACAAACGTACGTGATACGTCCACTATATTATCGCCCGAACCCAACAAGCCCTATCACGTACGTTCGAGTACAAAAAACAAAAAAAAAACCCCTAAAACCACAAAGTGTACGTGTTACATCAAATTGTTCCTACGATTTTAAATTAAAAAAGGGTAATAAATGGGTCTATCGTGTAAAAAAATTGTCTGGTATATTAAACAAGTATTTTTAGAATAAACATAACCCAAAGGTAGGGCGGTTAAATACCTTCGAGATTAAAAAATAAATATTTGTTTTCGTTACGAGCTGCAATAATAATATTTAATATAAATCAATATCTTTTTCGAAACTCATCTTAGCAATTAGGTTCGCGGTTATATATGGGCCTATTAAAGATTTATGGTATTAAATTCAAGGAATATTTAAGTAGGTAACTCAACACGCCTAATTCTCTTTGTCGCGAGCGACTGATGAGATTATAGGACCATGTTGAGGAGGTGATTAAGCCTAATTCCCGCATCAACCTGCAAATTACTTTGACTCTGTTTGCCTTCAGGATTCCCTTTGGTGTCGTCCGGATCGTCTTAATGCGTAATATAATTTCGAAATGGGGTTCACTCACCGGAAATCTGCTTCTCTGACTGTGAACGCGGCTTCTGACAAATCTGTGAAAGGGAAATTAAGACATTTTAAGAAAGTGTCAGTGTTACGAAAGTTATAGTAATAACCGAAATTGCGCGGTTGTATATTGTAATGAAGTCTGGATACTTGGCTACGAATAAGAAGATTTATATCAATATTGGGTTATCTTACCTATCTAGTTGCTGTTTTTTCATACTGGCCATTTTGAACTTGGATAAATTGGGTTGGAATTTCAAATTCAAATAAATTTTATTTCAAGGCCATGTTACTCTTTTTTAAGAATCAGCTATTTATTTGTTTTTTCATCGTTTGTTTTTGCTCAAATATTATTTTTGTGAAAATTGGTGTTATTTTGAAATATGAGATCTTGTGCCGGTGTTTTCTATTACAGATTCTTGCAGTCTGGCTATACAGTTACCGCAAATGTGTAATGTTAAGAACTGCAAACAGTGATGGAGAAGCTCGTGATTAAATAACCGAGCCTGGTCAATCGCTCATTACCACTGCTCCTGCATGACAACATATAACCACAGATTTCACTGCAAACAGTCGCAAAGTTGCAGTACTTGCAACTAAAGACTCTTGCTCACTCACCGTACTTGCCAGACCTTGTAAAAAACAAGGAAAAAAAACAACTTTGTAGAGTTGGTGAAAAATGCCTTCAAAGCATTCATTGAATCCAGTCGACGAAAGTTTTACAGCAGAGGAATTAAGCAACTCCCATTAAAATGACAAACCTGCATAAATAATAGGGGTCAATATTTCTATCAATAAAATACACGATATATTGTTCATATAAAGTTTTTAGCCTTAAATTTCCTTTATAGAACAGGAACTTCCTAGGTAAGGACCCAATATTGCATACAGCTCCAAAAGATTTTAAATAAAATATATTGTTCCAAATAAAATATAATATAAATATGCAAATAAACATGTAAATAAAGACACATAGACTATCATACTTGTAAATACACACACACACACACACATACTTACATTCGCACACACACTCCCATAGATGGACTCTCCCAGCAAACATACACAAATGCACACAATTCTGTCATTTATTATGTTTTGTATAAATAGGCACAATAAATGGGTACAAAATGACTAAAATTTACTTGCATTATAATAAATATAAATTTGCAATTCACAGGAAATTCATAACCGGTTTTATATTTTAAAATGCAGGCAATGCAAATGTCTTACTGCGTGTTTTCCTTGTTAAATTAAATAAATATTACATGACCGTTTTTGTAAATCTGTACCTTTATTTTTTTTAAGAATGTTTTCGAAACGGTTGAAAGAAGCTTCGTTCTCTATACTCGGAAAGGAAAACAGGACACTGTGTATACGAAACATCTTGAACGAAATTTGGAGATTTTTGAAACCCAGCAAACAGCTGGACTTCGCATTTTATAACGTATATTCTTCTTCTTCATTATCAGCGCGCATTCGCCTACCGTTGGGTATACGCCTCTCCAATCACTCTCCATTCGGATCGGTTAGTTTGGTTTGGCAGCCTGATCGTACTCAGAGATTCTTAGCACCCCCTGCCCCGCCGTAACCGTAACCGCTGCCGTGGCTCGGGCTAGTGGGGATGCTGGAAACTGGGGGCCGCGGTAAGGTTGTTGTACTGTTCATCATGATTGGAGGTATTTAGCCCGATACCCGCCACGTCGGCCACACGTCTTGGCGAGCTCCACACTTTCAGGAAAATATTTCCATTTCCTAGGCTTGTGGCAACCTGGTCGGGTTACTAACCGCCGAATTGCACTATATTCACTAAATTTAATATTTAAGTATTATTTTTTGATGCGAAAAATGTCAAAATATATGTTGACGTTTAGAATTAAAATTTCGAATTTTTGAATTTTATAATTTTATAATAATTCGAATTTTATAAAGTATAGAGTAGGTAATGTGGATATGCTTTAGTTGAAGATTGCAAATGATTCAGAAACGACCCCCGTAAAACAGTGAAAAGCCTCGGTTCGCACATGATACTTACAAAGGACAGAATAGAAATAAAATACGGCAAAATAGTATGTTTCGCTGAACGGGGAAGCGCCGCACGGGGAGGATGTAAATGACGTCATATACTGTAGCCACCATCCATATGGGGCGTAAAGTGTTAAAGCGAAATTTCATACCGGGAAACTTCATGGCACGAATAATTTTCACGAACAAATCATAACCGCTACACCGCTCACGTTGCTGGCGTCATAATGGGTAGTGTAAAGAAGGGTTTGCTCTAATAGCAGTAATATAAAATAGTAACTAAGTACACTAGTGAATGGAATAGTTGATCAACTTTTCAAATAGAGTTTTAGCGAGTCTTTCCTTTGTCGAATCAAATGGTGAGTGCGTCGGTTCGTCAAATAAAATCCGCTTTTTTGTAACGATACTGTGTTCTTTATTCTAAATGTATAATAAATCACTGATTTTTTCTATGCTAAGAGGCTGTGTTGCAAATGTGGTTATTAACCCCTCATTTTGCGAAGTTAAAATTCGGCCGTCCCTTTTGTTTTGTCAGTTTGGCGCGTAAAATTGGCGAGAGTCGATGGCCTTGAGGAGAACGATCATAAGTTATAAACCACTATATGGATCATAAGAAGAATTTGAAATCATAGATCATAAAAACTGTAAAATGACCGCACTGAAATTTGAAATATAAAACATTATAACTTTATCTCGTAAAACAATTAAGATAATAATAAATAAATATTACAAAGTTGGCGAACTGAAAGAACTCGCCTATAAAATCATTTCGATGTTTTTATCACAAAATACGGAAAATATGCAAAAATTGTAAATACAGTTATGTTCATTATTAAATGCTTTACCAAAACTATTATTTTGTTTTACTTATTTGCATACAAAAATATTTAGTTATTCAGCCATGAAAAAATTGATGTACTTATTCTTGTAAAAAAAATTTTTTTTATTTTTAATTTGTGACTATTTGGGGTCTTTTTTTAAATGAAATTCTTTCAAAATAACTTTATTACTACATCACACTTCTTAGAAAATCACACCAGAACTTTCAACTTTGTCTGATATTACAGAAAAATCTAAAGTTTTGAGAGTTAGTGTCCGAAACTTGATAATAAATTTTGAATGCTCATAATATAAAATTGGTTAGATTTTTTCAAATATATTGTCTCATTATATACTTATTATATGTCCAATAACTAATTATTATACTCCAAAGAGTCACATTTCATCGAAAAACTATAAAAAATCGCACTCAAAATATGGTAATTCTCTCATAGGCCGTGCCACACGATGCGGTGCGATTGCGGTGCGGCGCCTGAGCGCTGCCGCTACGGCGTCCTATATACAATATCCATGGTAAGTCATACGGTGCGTTCCGGCATCGCACCGCACTGAAACCGGCAATATGCGCCGGAGCGGCACCGCTCAGTTGTTAGGTGCAGTCGAAGGAGGGTACATGCTTGCCTGTTTCAATTGTTTTCTCGTATTTTTGTTAATATTTAATCGAAGTGTTTAAAATGAGTACCAACGAAGATGATATTGGCATTGACTACCTCATTTCACTAGTTCTACGTAAAATTAACTACAACACTATTCGCACACTGCGGCCTCGTAGTAACGTTGCGGCGGCGCACCGTGCACTGTATGTGTGCCGCACCGCATCGCTTGAACTGCTCTTAGGCGCTCTCGATTGACACTGGCATTGTATAAAATCAATGACACTGGATAAACGTATATGCAAGATGCGTATATGCAACATTTCTGTGCAAAATGTGTGGGGCATTTCTAATGATGTTATATTTTTTTTACTTTTTATCAGGGGCCTGCTGGTTGTCACGTATTCTATATCATATCTTCTTATAACACGACTGCCCAACAAAAAAGGAGGTTAGTGTGTTTAGGGTTTATCTATGTATTTTTTCCGTTTCTTTACTCCACCATAACTTCTAAATACATGAACCGATTTAAAAGGGTATGATATTGTCAGAATCGTTATGTCATCCCAAGTGTCATAGCGGATACCTTAACTCTCCAAATATCAAGTAAATTGTTGTCTAATTGATGAAATGTCTAAACGTCAATAAATTAATATAAATATATCGTGTTTAGTGTCAAATGAAAGGTCTGATTGAGTACATTCCGGAAATATATGTATCTATATTGATAAATACATAATATACAAATATTTTATTAAAAATCTGTAATAAAAATAATAATAAATACAATAGTTTACTTTCTGCAGCGGCAGTCGTGTTTTTTATTCTTTTTAACACGCTTTTATTAGGTCGACCTGTATGTAACTACATATGTAATGGAATCTAAGGTAACTAATTTAACCATCTTCCAAGGATCGTAGCGTTATGAAAATTGGCAGCTGTATGTAGTTCTGATGACAATACAATAATATGGTACTGTTGAACTGATCTGATAATGGAGTCGGAAGATATGAACTCGAACTTCATGATGGAACATCGTATCATAGCTGTGTTTGGACTTGTTAGAAAAGTCTTGGAATGGAAAATATATATTTCTCCCCTAGAAATTGGAGGAACAACTGTGTTTTTAACAACGCCATAAAGTAGGATGCCACCAACCACGCAACAAAATCCATTTTCAATTATTTTATTACGTACAAAAAGTCTCACGATTTTGTTATTTGTTGTATAAAATAAATGCATTTCGAAATATGGAGCAGCCTTAATACTCCAAATATGCACTGCTAATATACACTACCTGTATACTATTATCATGACGTTAAATTTAGTGGTTTCCCTCCACGTCTAACTAGCAAATACATTAATATGGAGATAAACCTATAAATTTTATAATATCTGGTTATTTCATTGTGTATCAACACCGTTACCAAATGCATTTCGAAAACAGTATTACTGAATATTACCTATAATGTACGTGTATATTAAATTACACTATTAGATATATGTATATCCAAATTCAGGTTTGACTCATTTGAAGCACAACTGAATGACAAAAAAACTTAACAGAAAAGGATAGATGTATTAAGTCGTGCGACCTTAAAGCTACACACGCAGTAGGCAGCGATATATGAAAGTTTATATTTTAATATAGGTTTTAAAAAAATCTCAGGAAATACCAAAAATTGCTTTGTTTTTCTGTATATAAATTAATAGTTTTTCGATGAATGCACAGATCTCACAAATTCAGGACATCCTTATGTTCGACTGGGCAAAGGTCAAAAATGGACCTTTTCCAAAATTATTTCTACCCGTTATTTTTTCTATAGATGTGGTATATCTAGTACAGAAAAAAATCTGTTTACATCTATACAGCGTTCTTTAATTTATCCCTCAAATATGAAAAATAAAATAACCAAAAACATAATACGCGGCTTAGCAAAGAGGTATGGACAGCAGCCGCGCTGGCGTCTCTGAAGCGAACTCGTGTTAGTGCGGATTTCTATTTATTTTTCATATTTAATTTCCTGGCCCACCAAACGACGTAAAGGGAAAATATTGAGAACGCCCATTTTTTTTTTATCACGATAAAGCCGGAACTATTTATTATAAGCCTCCCGGGATGAGACGACTAAGACAATTTCCAGATTAAAGTCATGTGTATTCCTCCACGATAGCGCCTAAACGCTTAATCAGATTGAGCTGAAATTTGGCATGCAGGCATCATTTGATCATGGCAAGAGTTGATAATGTTGAAATCGGTCCACCAGGAGGTCGCAATAGTCATATTTCAATCTCGAAATATTGGACTTAGAGACATTTTTGTTGAAATGTCTCTTATAAAAGCTACACTAATGATATTTAATTCTGCTATATATTTTAATTAAATATTAATGCCACCTGCTGGCGCTTAGACCAACCACGCCCTTAGCCGAGAAACAAACAGCTCCGCTCAAGGCGCCTCAATTGAATCCAACCGGGTTCGCTCGCTGGCCGAGAGAGGCGCTCACCGATTTTATTTATGAAATGAATCAAATGAAATCAGTCCTTGGTAAAGTTTATATTTATCTATAAAGTATATATTTATTTATATTTGTACGTGTATATTTATATGTCTATACCTAAATTTAATATTATTACGCTTTATTATTTTGGAGACATATCTATCTTTTTAAATGTAACATAATAATATACAAAGATAATACAGCAAGTTACGAAAACCACTCTACCTTCTTTTATATTAAGCCTACCTTAGTACAGGCGAGGCCTAGTTAGGATGGCTTTGAGTTATAAAAATATATGTAATATTATAGATAAATAAAGAATGTTGATTTTGAATTTGAAAGCCTTTGGGTGATACAGCCGATTTTGTTATATGTAGGGTATTTTGTTATATGTTATATGTAGCTATTCAACAGTTAACCACCTGAAATTTTAGCCATCATAGCGCGTAAGTTCTCATCATAAATTATTTTTCCTTGCAATGGTTAGTTGACTACGTATTTACATTTAAAAAAGGTTTAATTTACTAATGGTTTTCGAGGAAATTACATATAAAAAAAAACTGGAATTCGGCTAACTGTGTCTACGGTTTATAGTAGACTATTAACCATAGGGGTGTGCCACAGTTAACCACATCTGTGAATGTGGTTTATTTTTTTTGGTCTTAGCTATTTGATATGCAATGCGTTGGCAATCTTTTGAGTGAGGCGTTAAAAAAGTTGAGCAAAATATTCAGTATAATCTTTAACGTCTTCTTATGTAAAAAATCGTGGTAACTTTATAGATTGTCGTTAAGCTTCCGATATCTAAGTTGGCACTTCTTAACCCGGCCCAACTAAAATTTAAAAAAAAACCTAGTTTGCAGAACCTTAAATAAACAGGTTATTAATTAACCATCCGTTGGTATACAATTAATCATATTTAACTGTTAGACATAGTACGTTGGTTAATTGTAGACCACCCCCGTTCCGAACGCGTTTGGTTAATATAAGTTTTAAATTACTAATTCTACATACACCAGATATATGTTAAAAGGAGTACGTAAAGTATATCTAGAGAAATAAAATATTGGGATTCTTGTAATGCAGAAAATAAATATTTAGTTGTTTTTCTTACTTTTGCCACTAATTTCCAAAAATCTTCTACGGAATAATTTCTAAATATCACTACGCAGCCGTAGTGAGCGCGATCTTGCCGCTAATAGGGAAGCGGGTCAGGCAGCCCTTTAGGCATCTAGATCGCTAGATTTTACGGATCAGCAACAACCCATTTGTCGAATATAGGAATGTCTAATTGTGTACCACCAGCTAACTGTTGGACATGTGACCCTATAGGTATTGATTGTATAATAGGTATATTATTTTTTAATAGGTATTAAATACCAATACTAACCTTGTCTCCGGATATCCCGATGTCATCCCTGCGTCTTTCCTGATCTGCTCTCTTCACTGGCTTCCTCAGCAGGATCGGAGCGCTGGAGCTCTTGTTGCCCAGATCGTTCACGAGCGGCGCCGATGAGAGCTTCAAGGAGGCTGTCGACGGCGAGGGTTGTTCCCTCTCGGAGCCGGCGCTGCTGGCCCTGGCGCAGCCCGCGAAGTCGCCCGAGAAGTACGGGAACTTGGAGACACCCAGAGGCAGGTCGATGGGCCTGGAGGACTTCGCGCGCGGAAGGTCGGATGAGGGTGTTTCCTCCTCCGATTTCGTGACGTCATCGATGGGGCCGTCCAGGAGAAGGTTCTCGTTCGATGACGTTTCTGAAGCGTGGAAAAGATTTTGGTTAATAAAGGTTGTAAACAAGTAATTATATTAGAAGGAATAAAATAAACGACTGCCGTTACAAAAAGTGAACTACTGTTTTTATAATAATTTTTTTACGGTTTTTAATGAAATATTTATGCATATAGATACATATATATTTTCAGAATGCACTCAATCAGACCTTTCATTTGACACTAAACACGATACAATAATATTGATTTATTGACATTTAGAGATTTAGACAAGTATTTACTTGATATCTGGACAGTTATTATACCCTATGACTCGGGATGACATAACGGTTCTAACAATACTATATACTTATACATCAGTTGGAGCGTTTAAAAGTTATAGTGAAATAAAGAAACGGAAAACATACATAAGAATAAGAATAAGAATAAGAATAAATTTATTTTCGTAAGTAATTTTTCAAAAACATTATTCACAAAGTCTGCCTAACTAGGCCGAAGCCCGTACCAAGGTAGACTCGACTAGGTCACTTGTACATTTTATATTGTGCGCACACTTATTAAAGTACTATTACTGAGAAAAACAAAAATTAAAAAATAAATGAATTATAGTAAATCTAATAACTCTAATAAATACTTAGCATAAATTTCAAGAGTTATTCTAATGATAACTAATACCTAAATTATAATCATGTTGAAAAATAAAAAAGTAATAATGAAATCAAAATATATCCAGTAAAAAAATTGTTAAAATAATTATAATAATAAAATACAATAAAATTATAATTGCAGTGATAATCAGTAAGTAGAGAAAAATAACAGGGTAATAATTTGAAAAATAAAAAAAAATATTTAAAATAAAATAAAAAGCCAGTAATTAAAATAGTCAAGTAGCTAGTCAATAAATAAAACAGAATAAAAAGATAATAATTATCCTAGTAGCAACAAATAAAAAGATAAGATTTATTTGTCAGTGTAAATATTAGGTGTTTAGATGAAGCCTGAACACAATATACTTCTTTTTAAAGTGTACATTTGCAAAGTCAAAAAATTGTGATCGCGAAACGCAAATACGAATAAACTAAATGTTTGACCATGAAAAATTTTACTATTAGTAGGAAGATAGGGATTTTAATCATTATTAAGTAAAAAATATATTTCATTGGACATTTTGATTTACAAAAGTTTGAAAAAAAATAATTTTACAAACTTCCACCCAATTCTGCATTAAATGAATTAAAATAAAAGGCAACAATTGTGAAAATAGTTTAATGTTTAAAGTTTCATATTTATAATTTAATTTAACCATCATTATATCATTTGATAATTTTAGTTAAAAAAAACCGGAACAATATGTAAGGAAAAAATTGATAAGCGCATCTACGCAAACAACAATGAGAAAAGACGACCACCTCCAAAACGACGTAAACTTCGGACGTTTGGAACAAATTAAAATAAAACAGAGAATGTGATAATTAGCTATTTAAAATCCAATTTGAACAGCAGCAAAGGATACAAATAAATTAAAAAAAAAAGCGAGTGACCAAAAGAAAGCGAAAAAAGGGAAAAATAAATTCGGCCACCGCAAAAAAAACTGATATAGAGATTCGCCTGAAGATAGTATAATAAATAATAATGATAAATGGGGTAAAAAGATCTAAGTTCGTGGATAGCTATATAAATACACACTTCGAAGACAACTAAGACAATAAATCTAAAGTGATTACAAAAATGTACAAAGATATTTTGCATTGAATATTTTTACAAGCTTTTATTTACCTTGCATTGGGCCCAATTGCTTTTATTCGTGAACTAAAACTGAAATTAGTTCATGCGAAGGAGATAGAGAAATACGATAGAGCGGAATATAAAACGAATGATCGTCGATAAAAACTACCTGTCAAACTTATACTCGTCCGAATAACTTTGAACACACTTTCGCGGGGTCAGATTCAGATGCTTTATCTTTGGTGGGTAGTTTTAATGCGAAAAAGTGACAACCGTTCATTTCACATGCCGACTAATTTCCGATTTTAGTCCAAGAAGAAACACAATCGAGCCGATGTAACATTTGTTAGTTTGTATGTTTGTTTAGGTCAAATCTTGCAAGCTGAATTAGATACACTTCCTCTTATCCTATGAAGTTGAAGTTTTACACGTTCGTTCAGTGTCGATAACAATGCATTTTTATGGTGAGCATGGCCTGATTCTACAACCAGGATCGGCTCCCGGCGAGTATACTCTTCCACGGTCAACAGCGCAGACACACAATTTTGTATACGCATTCAATTATGATAGCCCGTTCTAAATATCACCATGACATGGCTGCTATCCCCAGGGTTGGCTCCCGACGAGGGGACTCGTCAACGGTCAACATCACAGAAACGAAATTTTGTATACTTATTGAATTATGATAGCCCGTTCTAAGTCTCACCGCGACAGGGCTGCTGCACCCAGAGTTGGCTTCCAACGAGGGGACTCCCCAACAGTCAACAGCACAAACGCGAAATTTTGTATATCATTCAATTATGATAGCCCGTTCTAAGTTCCACTAAGACATGGCTGCTGCACACAGTGTTGGCTCGGGACAGAGCATTTTAATAAAAGCTTTGATTTTAAACATGTCTTTTTACTATTAACTTATTAATCGACCATATGTTTTGATGAATGAAAATTAAGTGATTGTAATTACTACAGGGGATGCAACATAGTAGGATGCAGCTGACCAAGCAAATCAAATTGTTTAATTAAAAAAAGATAATACCTTCATAAGCGCTCTTATCCTCGCTGTTGAACGAATCTTCTTGCCCTTCTCCGTCGGTTTGCGTAGTGACGCTCTCCCTCCTAACCCAAATTTCTTGACCTTCTGCATTCACCATGAGCTGCGCGGATCTACGCGCCAAGGTTTGACGACGTCTCAGTTTCTCCCATGTCTCCTTGCGCTTGCATTTTGCTCCGCGTTTTTCTGGAATTAATTGGAAAATATGCCTATGAGTACTGGCACATCTTTGATATTTTTAAATAGTAGTTAGGTAATAAAGAATAACAGCATGGCAATTGAAATGTTTTCTATAAGTTCTTTAACCGAGGAAGTTGATATTGTTGTTACCCACCGAGTTGAGTAGTTTACCCTCCACTACCACGCTCTACTACAACGCCCCACTGCGATAGCTATAAGGCTCAGGTTAAAAAAGATAGTCCTACCAAAATCCAAGATGAACGTGTCGTGGGAGCAATTCCTCGATTCATTAGCAAAAGACAAGCCGTTCATTTACAGCTGGATTGTTACCTGAACTTTGTACCACGTTGGTTCAGCCTTTGTACGGCTGAACCAACGCGGCAGCTTCTGTTATTAATAATTTATCCGGGGACATTTGCTATGGCTAAGGATTATTTATTTTCCAAACCTTCAACATATTGAGATGTCAACCACAACGGGCGAACCCGTCACCGCAGGACGTTTTAACGATTCTTCGTTCTATCGACCGTGCAGTGAGCGTAGAAGACTTTGGACATAACAAATCCGACGTCTAGCTACGCCACAACCCGCAAGAAGCCAACGCCTTTACCGCGAGCTTGCCAGTATGTTACCTGGCGGACCGACACTCGCGCCCTTGCATCCAATTGTGACCATATTTCTCCGGTCTCTCGATTGGTTCCGAGTTCGAGGTCGCTTGCGCGGTCCTCTCCCTTACGAAGCGGTGAAACGGTGTGCACCGAATCTATCGCGGACCAAGGCGTCCTTTGCCCGACTCTGAACCGGGATCGGATGGCCAATGGTCGTTTCAAGAGCAGTCGCCGTAAGGTAGGCAACCACCCCCGCTCTATAGGAAACAATACAGTTCCCAGACTCCCCCAACTGTTAGTCGGAGAGCACAATCGATTGGCTTGCGCCGCTCGGTGCGCAGACCGTCCAGGAGCGCCAGAGGTTTGATTCCCAGGGGAGACTGGTTGACCCAGTGTCCTACCCAGGTTCGCACCCCATGCGTGGAGGCCATCGGATGGGTGTTGACCCGTGAGTGTGACCGACCCTGAACACATGGGTCATCGTGGCCACCTCATCATGGGCCCGTTAGCACCTTCAACATGAAGATTTTAGTGTATTATTATTTTAAGAGAATAATATTACATATATTACAATATTTTTTATTTAACGCAAAAAAACTTTTACGCCGAATATATCTCTTAACTTCTGCTTTTGATATTTTCTAAAAAGATTTCAAAAGTTGTTTCTTTTTTTATTATGTAATTACATGTTTCTTTTTTATTATGTTTGTTAAGAGGAGAATATTGTTGTTGAAATCTGTATCTATTTTTAGGACAACATATCAAATTATAATCATAGAACCAGGCCTAATTTGCCTGAAGAATAAGAAGTCATCTTTGTCATGTTTTTATATATTGCCCTATATAATAAATAGTTAAGTTTCTTTCGACATGTGAAACTCGATTTTTACGTAAATGAATGAATACATTTTTACGTACATAAGAAAAGGTTCCATGGATTATAATTCATTAGTGTATAATTCATTCATTAATATCCATTTAACAGCATACTAATTTGGCGTTGTTCTCTTTCTTATATAATGTCGCGGGTGGGTGCTTGAAAGAGCTAAATATATTCTGTTTTATAAGCTCCTTTCGGATTATTAACATTGCCAGTTAACATTCCCAGCGTTAAAAGGTAAAAAAATATTAACTCTAATGTCCCAAATTGTATAGCTTGCAACGTTTTGAAAATTAAAATAAACCACATTCCCTTTCTAACGCCTAGATACATACACAAATATGCCACCCGCTTCTCAATTGTAGCCTTTTTTAACGTTGGCGACTCATAAATTAGGCGATCAAAACGTATGAAGCATTTGACAGGGAAAAATCGAAAACCCTAACTGGCAACGTTGGGCCACGTAATAGGCGGAGCTTCCTGTCACAATTAGCAGCGTAGCAAAGCAGTCAGGCAGCCTCACACAGACGGTTCGCCGCCGAGCGCCGCGCTGACACGGTTACATCATCAATGGCGCTGACAAGCACTCGGTAAGACTAGACGAAGGCATCGTCGCTTATTATCCTTTAACTTATAGGGCCAGCGGGCCCCGAAAATGTATATACCTGGGTACAACTGCGATGATAAAAACAGGCATTGGTGATTGGTTACCGGCGATTACCGTTACCTGCGATTTTAGTACCGAGCGATCGATTTTTCGCACAATTCACAAAAAAAAAACATCCATTTTTGGATAGGCCGATAGACTTAAAATAAAATCCTGCTTCATTCATAGGCAATCAGCCAGTTATGAACGGGTTTATTTTATAGTTATGAATAAATTTGTACCTTTGGTGCCTCCATGTCTGTCTAGGGGTGGAGAAGCAGTGCCGATTCCTGACTCGATCCCACCTTCCGCAGCATCTGCTCGAGAGTTAACATCACTGCCATGGGTGACATCCATAGAACAGCTTGATCTACCATCTTCTATTGATGAGTGGTCCGATGTGAATGGCTCGTGGTCGGATCCTGCAGTTACGAAGAAATTCAGGTCAGTATAAAAAGATTATCGCGCAACAACTACACCGAATAAGGCGATCCGTGGCGGATATGATAGACGTTCGTCGAATGAGGACGTCATCGTTCCTTTGGTCAGAGATACCTGGCGAGTATAGGCCACAGTGCATACAGAATATTGGATGCGTCTATAAGGACCTTACACAACACAGACTTATTCAAGTCACAAGTGGCTTATGACTGAAGGGCATATTAGCCACCAAAGTTTTTGACCCTCTTATGAAGATTTTTTTTCGCTGTTTTTAAGTGTGTAAAATTATTGAAGTTCTTAAGTGTGTAAAATTATTGAAGTTCTAGTTTCCTATAACTTCCTAAGGGATCTTACTCGATAACATTTTTTTAGTGTAAGCTTCACAACTACCATTTATATACGGTTAAACACAGAAATACAAACTTTGACGAGTTTTACGAAACTTTTGTTTTGTTGGTCTTTATTCATAAAAAAGATACAAATTACACGTCACAGTTGTCCACTACGGCTAGTGCCTTTTCAGTGGGTAACTAACAATAATGTGTTGATATTTGACTTATATTATCTATTACCTATTATACTTATATTATCTATTGTAACCTGCTTTACGTTAAGTAGATGAACTGACTTCCTAACCTAACCTAAACTAACCTATATTTCCTATAATAACTAATTGGATTTACACTAATAAATAATTACAATAAATAAACTTGTTTTTCTATACTTAGACCAAACCTAAAATAGGCGATAAAATTCCTATTCCGAAAATTTCCATAGCATTTCTTAAAACGCTAATGAAAATAGCACAAACTTTTCTTGGCAAAAATGAAGTAAAAAGTGCACAATCACTTGTACGCGCTAGAAAAACCAACCAATTCTATCGATTAGTATGAAGATGAGTTTTTCCAGAGATTAGGAAACTATTAAAGATTTTGACCACGCTTGCCGTATCCACTGCAAACCCCAAAAGAAGTTACTCCACCCTGAAAAGGTTGAAGACCTCCTTAAAAATAAACTGGGAGACGAGAGACTTACTAGTGTTACTCTCATGAGTGTTCACTGAGTTGTGGCCCTGGACTTAGTTTCCAACGAAATTGCAAATGTAAACAGCAGGTAAACAAGTAAGAGGTAAAATATAATTCCTTAAAATTAAAGACGCAACATTACATCTGCAATGTTTTTTTATTATTTAATAATATGATATACTTATTTTTAAAACAAAGCTAGGTCGAAATACAGTACGGCTCGGTGGGAGCACTAGGTTACCGTCGTGCCGTTCTGTTACGCCAGATCAACCCATGTGGAAGCTATAAAGACGCTCGTGGTGAAAGCCCATAATATATCGCCAATTTTCAATAGAAACAGACGGCATTATATAAATATATACCTAAAAACATTTTACATTTATGAGAAAAGACCACCCCATCAAATAATTTACCATTTGGACAAATACTGACGGGAAAGTCCGCAGAGTAAATTTTCGTAACGAGTAAAATAAACAATTTGAGTCAGCGAGTTATTTTACGATACAGCTGAAGGTGGTCCGTCCTTTGCTTCGAGGGCAGACGGCAATTAGTTCGCGCAAAGTTTTCAGACATATCACTGACAGGGACAATTGAAAGGTTTCAAAAATTCCGAAAGGTTAAATGATTGACGATGTTGAAAATCTTATTTGGAAGAGTTTATGTTGCCGTACTCAAGTGCCTCGTGGGTGACAGAAACAGTTCAAGAATAAAAATGGGAGAATATGTCTTTAGAAAATAAGCGGTTTGACAAGACCCGAACGACCTGCTTAGTGATAAAAACGGAATTCCTTTAGAAATACACTTTTATTGCATGGTTATAAATATGGAAACCCATGAATAAACACTTACTGAAAGAAGGTTTTGGACCAGCACACGCGATCATTACACCAACCAAAGCCACTGTAAACTTCAATGAGTCGACTGTCAACCTTGATTAATGGATATACTGGCGGTTGAAAGACTATATACTCTTGAAATATGTCTGGTCACATACTTAAAGATAAAGAATTAGCAACGCGACCCAAAATCAATACAGGGTTAAAGTAAAAATAAACATCTTGATACACGGTATTATATACTTTCCAAAATTTCGTTTTGATGAAGCGACATACCATTACAATGTTATATGTTACACAATGCTATACCCTACAATGTTATGACCTACGTCGCTGTTCCACGTATTGGCTATATAATAAGTGCGATAATATTTTTGTAATAAATTTTCAAGTTTTTTTTGTTTTTTTTCTTTACGATTTAATTATTTTTTATCGGCTTTATGAATTGCGATTTTTAGATCAATTTCAAAACCTACATTTTCTACCAATCATTTTAAAATTTCACCAATTAAACTCGTAAACAACTTAAGATGTTAAGAAATGGATTACAAGAAAGTTAGAAGCATTATTATCAGGATTCTAAGACCCTTTTGCTCTATTCTAGCGTTAATAATAACAGAGTTATGAAGTATTCAACTTTTAGAAAATAATATTTTTAATTAAAACCCGCCAATAACTGTAGGCAATGTCCTCATAATTCTACGTAAGTCAAATTTATTACCTTTTCTAGGATCATTTTAAATCGAAATGGCAGATATCTCTCATCAACTTAACCTTCCTTATCGGTTGCCTTACGAACTGAAGGAAATCAAAAATATTAAAATTTTTAAATATCTATTTGAGCCCACCTACTGAAAATGGACAAAAACGCACAAAAAACGTTGGGAAATAATACAATAAAATAACATCACAAATAAAAACAAATACAGTAGAGTAACTTAGTATTAATAATTCCCGGTAATTCCCTTTTATGCGTGCCCCGAACAAGACTGGCAAAAGTACAGAAGAGCTACTTATACCTTAGCATTAAATTCAACAATTTACTTCCTACCACTATCGAACAACTGGAGGACAAACAATTTTAAAAAAACATTAAGGAGATGCTGATAGGCCACCTTTTCTATAATCTGACTGAATTCGAGGGCCATGACTTTGCAAATATTGTACCAATTTGAATGATAATTATATATGTACTTTTAGTATTTAAATGTAAGATTTAGCTTTAGTTTGATTATTTAACAATTTACTTACTACTTTGGATGTTACTATGTACAGTTTTTAGTACGTATATATTCGATTTATTGACTATTTCAATTGTTAGGCTTCTGATTTGATTATTCAACTTTTTAACTGACCGTTTTAATTATTGTGTGTTTAGTAGGTAGCTATTAGAGTTATTGACTATTTTATTAAATAAGCCTTTAATTTGTTTTGTAATACTATTCTACGACGAATAACTTTTAGTAGGTTCCAAAGTTTCTTAGATAAGTACTATACATTTTAAAAAACAATATATGTATGTTAAGTAAAGATTAAAGTAGTAATGAGACTTACTACTTAAAACACAAATATTTTGACACGTCCAAGAGCGGTTTTTAGCCGCCAATTGGACACGACGTAAATGTAATGTAATGTAATAAATGATGCCTCATATCCATAAACAATATAAAATTGTGGTGGAAATATTTCACAACCTTCTATCATTTCTAAAAATCTTTACCCACCATTCTGAAAGACAGACGAGGAACACTCGGACATCCAGGTGAAGCTGGAACTCCTGGAGAGAGACGGGGAATTGTGGGTCTGGGTGGATGCGTCGCAGACCTCATTGAACCTGGACATAAAGTCCGAAACGCCGCCCAGGCGGCGCCTTCTTTGGCATATTTCTGAGAGACAGTCCTGGAATAAAAACGATAAAATTGAGTTACTTCGTATCCAATGTATATCCACTTTGTATCCCTTTTAACCACTTTATATTTAAAATCTTTAACCAGAGATATAAAAAATGCGGAGACATGGGGTGATTGTCATCCCGATTTTCAACGTATTTTGATAATTAACCATATTAACCCTTGGAGTAAATGGGTATTTTCATGGATGCATCTGTCTCTTTTGCAGGATTTTCGGCGACATCGACCTTAAAGTACTATAACTACGAAACTACTACACCAATCATAAAAAGAACAACTGCACAATGATTGCATTGAAATTTCGAATATAGAATATTGATATATTATTTTGTAAAACAATTAGATAATTATGAATAAATATGAGAACGTCAAAGAAGTGAAAAAAACGCGGAACCAGATCTGGTCGTATCATACTCAACGGATAATTGTTTCAGAACCAGATTTGGTCATATCATACTCAAGGGGTTAATTCTGCACCCCTTCAGGCAAAATCCTTTTTAAGATTCCTCGGTCTCCCTCCTCTCGTTCAAAAGATACATTTTATATACCCTCTTTTCACACGAACTATGCGAAAAATACCTTTTTCAGACGGCTATGTTTAAATTATAATAAAGCTTCGAATGACCTCGACATATTTTCCGACACGTTAGTTAGTTTTAGGAAAAAATTAGGCGATTTGTTGTTGCATTAGCTAATAGTAATTTTTTTTAAAGTAAAACTTTTTGTTTTTTGGTTGCATTAGTTTGGTTTGGTTGCTTGGTTTAATAAGTTATTAGTGTAATTTTGATTCTAATTTTCCCTTTGCTACTATTTATAATGTTTTGTAGTAATTAATGGTAAAATAGGTCAATTTGTATTACGTATTATTTGCACACAGATGTATATGACTGTTTTTACCGAAATAAAAAAAATAAAAAAAATAAATAATTAAAAATGTATAAAAAAGTTATTTAAGATCTTGAATGGCGTCGCTCCCAATTATCTTACCGGCAGATTTACTGCACTATCGGCTCATGTACGCCCGGTAAGATCAAAGATAACTTGCTACTATCTATCCCTAGTCACAGAACTGACATCGCTCTCATTCTTTTTCTCCGTGCATGGAGCCCGTCTTTGGAATGCTTTGCGGAAAAATGTCAGAAACGCGCCAAGCATAACGAGTTTTAAAAACAGACTAAGAGATCATTTGAAATCTTCCACATAAATTCCCTTTCCCTTCCCATTCTCCTCCTTTTTAAACCTTAGCGTCCTTATAGGTGTTAGGTTATTTTGGTGTGGCACATTCTGTGCCCACAAAGAGTTAAATATATATTTCTTTCTATCCCCTTTTTTTTTTGTCTTAGTCTCTTTATATAGGTTAAGTTATGTAGCATCTACTCGCATATAATGTTTTTACAATAGTATAGGTTAGCTCTAAAACATTGCCTGCAGGTAATAAGCTCGCGTTTTCTAATAATAAAGCTTTCTGTCATTATTATTATTATTAAGAAAGCAAATTTTCAAGAACATTGATATCAGATTAATAAACATTTCACCGTATTCGCGTATTAACTACACACGACGTTCCGGCGATGTTGCAACATCGCCGAGAAGTATTTTTTTTTGGGTGACTGTTGACTAAGTGTCATGGTCTCCGATCCGTAAGTAAAATAGAGCTGTCAACTACAACGGGCGAACCCGTCACCTCAGGAAATTTTGACGATTAGTCGATCTCCCGTGAAGTGAACGCGGAAGACTTGAACAAAACAGTCCACCGTCAAGCTCCGCCACATGCCCCTAAGAGGCCAACGCCTTAACCGCGAGATAACCCAGCGGGCTTACACTCACGCCCTTACTTCCAATTGCGACCAGATTACTCCGGTTTCTCGATTGGTTACGAGTTCGAGGTCGCTAGCGCGGTCCTCTCCTTTACGAAGCGGTGAAACGGTGTAAACAATATATCGCGGACCACGGCATCCTTTGCTCGGTTGTTCTCCCAAGATCGGGTAGCCGATGGTCGTTTCAAGAGCAGTCGCCGTAAGGTTCGCAACCACCCCCGCTCTATAGGAAACATCTTGCGGTGTCAACTACAACGGGCGAGCCCGTCACCACAGGACGTTTTAACGATTAGTCGTTCTGTCGCCCTGCAGTGAACGTAGAAGACTTTGGACAGTACATTCTACGTCCAGCTACGTCACAACCCGTGAGAGTCCAACGCCTTACCGCGAGTGAGCCAGGAATAAACCCGGCGGGCTCGAGATACTCGCGCCCTCACTTCCAATTGTGACCAGATTTCTCCGGTCTCTCGATTGGTTCCGAGTTCGAGGTCGCTTGCGCGGTCCTCTCCCTTACGAAGCGGTGAAACGGAGTGCACCGAATCTGTCGCGGACCAAGGCGTCCTTTGCCCGACTCTGAACCGGGATCGGATGGCCAGTGGTCATTTCAAGAGCAGTCGCCGTAAGGTAGACAACTGCCCCCGCTCTATAGGAAACAATACAGTTCCCAGACTCCCCCGATTGTTAGTCGGAGAGCACATTCTATAGGAAACAGTACTGCTTCCAGACTCCCCCGACTGTTAGTCAGAGTGCACAATCGATTGGCTTACGCCGCACGGTGCGCAGACCGTCCAGGAGCGCCAGTAGGTTGATTCCTAGGGAAAACTAGCCCTAAGAACAGAGTCCGGCCCAGGCTCGCACTTCATGCGTGGAAGCCGCCGAATGTGTGTTGACCAGTGAGTGTGACCAACCCTGAACAGAATGGGACTTCGTGGCCAACTCAGCAAGGGCCCATTAGCTCCCGAGTAAATAAGCCAATATTTTACAATATTTTTTTTTATTACGCATCAGGGACCTTAGGGCGGTTCACTTTAGGAAAAAGTTAGTGTATTGTAATTAAAAACCTGATTTATGGTATTCAAGAGTTTGACAATATAAAATTTTCTCAGTTGTCTTAAATTTCTTGACTATCTTAATTCTTTATTCATTCTATTATTGACTATTGTATCATTATGAATTAGTATTCTTACTATTTGCGATTTTTTACTATTATTATTATTACTAATTTGTTATTATTTGCATTACTTAAGTAATTTTTATTGTGATTATAATATTCAAATTATCATCTACATGATAATTATCTAATATTTCTAATTGATTATTAGTTCGACATGTACGATAGTACATATTATGGTAATTTTTATTGTCGAAGAAATTATCGGAAAATTTTGTTTAATACATATGACCTAGAAAATCTGCTCTTGTATGTTCACTTTCTTTTATATGTAGGTGTTTATTGTGTGTTTCTTTTATATGTATGTATTTACTTTTTATTGCGAAATTTCACAATGGGCGGGTTTATTGTCTTAAGACAATCTCTTACAACCAACCCTACTTTGACGTGTTTATATGTACGTGTGCATGTAACATGTGTGTAAAAATGTGTGTCATGTTATTGCATTCGATCGACAGAATTAAAAATGCAATTCCGTTAATTTGTTCTATTGAAAATTCGTGAAAGAGCCGGAAATCGAACCCGGGACCTTACAATGTAAGATCAGGCGACCTAACATGAGATATCATGTCAATCGGTTCGAAAAAAGTAGTTTCGAGAAAAAAGCGTTTAAAATTCGAAACAAAGTTTCGGGAGCGTAACTCAGATGATGGTACTTAATTCTCACATTTGGTTCTACTTCAAAATTATCATTTTCTGAAGTTCTTACAGCTAAACGAGCTGTTCTAGCTTCATAATCATGAAGTCGGGGATTAAATTATAGTACGGGGGTCTATTGATCGATTCGTTCCGGCGGGATCGGTTTATTTGCCACGTCACAAAAGTTGCTGTTACTCTAAAATTCTGAAAAATCCTTATGAGGACATTCTTGTCAAAGATCTAAACTTTGAAAATATGCAAAAGAAAAAAACAATTATTTCAAATTCCTAGACCAGAATACCACCTTAAATTAATGGAAATGAACGTTAATAGAAATAAAAATATAATTAATAAGTGAAAAAAATATTAAAGGCGGTGCTTTATATAACTAACTCCGTCTTATTCCCTCCTTTATCTTATTATAATTACACCTACATCAAAGAAAAATAATCTATCCGACATTACAAAAGGTGAAAAACTATGTATCGATTAATTATTCCTTGCCTAGCTAAAAAGCGAGGAATAACCTAATTTTGGGATAAGTTATGAAAAATCAAAAACAATATCCACGACCATAATTATAAATCTAAAAATATTTCCAGTATAGAATATTACTCAACTGACATTCTGAATAATGTTAAGCACCATTTCTGCGAACTATTTCACTTTAAACAACTTTCTTGAACAACATTGCAATAACTAGGAAATCAAAAATACACTGCACTTTCTTGAATAAACATTTCAATAACTAGAAAATCACAAATACATTGCACTTTCTTGAATAAATATTGCAATAACTAGGTAATCAAAAATGTACTGCACATATTATAACGCAGCTGTCAATATGAAAATGTAAGTACTTTGAAGAGGTATTTTATGATGACTCGTTAATCCTATAGATAAAAAGATAAAGGCCAATACTCGTTGTCTTATCGTATAGGAAGAAATCTGCCAGTAATAGATAACGAATGATTGTTTCTATCTAATAAAGAGTAAAAATCTGTATATCATCACATAATACGAGTAAGCTGTTGAATGTCGGGAATAGTTTATTTAACCAAACCCAGGGGAATTTTAGAGCCGACATGCTGAATGAATAGGACTGTGTCTCCAACCTCGGTTAAATCTAAAGTAAGAGCCACAGTAATATCTAAATCTACAAAAAAATTGTTTCAACGCGTGTTTTCTATGCTTGTTTTACCGGTAACTGTTGCTGTCATGAGATGGTGGGTAATGTTGCCAATGGCGTAGGAAATAATATATAATATATTGTAATATATCATATAAATTTGTGATTTGAAATATTTGGAACTTTGTAAAACACCGTAAAAGTTTCTTCAACTCTTGCGAGTTAGTCGAACGCCTAGACCCGTAATTGCATAAAAATAAACGATAATCCGAGCGAGGTAGAATAGAAAAACACGACGATGCAAGGGAGGAGTGGAGGGCAAAGTATGGCAGCTGGAGTAGCTGTGGCCGAGATAGGTGGCGAAAGACGCAAGGAGTTGGCGTCGACTATTAAAAAAAATGCACTGTTGGGGCACGACGGTTTGTGACCAGGGATATGTTCGAATCTTCCGTATGTCGCTACCGGTGGTGTTCAACTTTCTCTCTGCGTAGAATTTGTTTGCGAATAGCTCGTTTTTTAAGCGCACAGTGCGAAAAGTGAGCTATCATCGAGCCAATCATGTCAAGTGCCAGAGGTTGGTGCTCATGGGCGTTAGCTGTTTAAAGTCCCAGCATTTAGCCGAGAGCTCCACAATGGCAGGGTCATGAGCGTGGTCCTTTGAGCCGGATGAACAGGTGAATCGTGCAGGACAAAAAATCTGGTGAATTGCTAGTGACGAAGTATCTCCAGGTAGAGGAATCTGAGGTGACACCAAAGCGCCCTCATGAATACCGCCATGAACAAACCATGCCTACTCTAGCTGCCACAGCACTTCTAGTAAACGGCAGATATGAGGATAGGACGCGATTGCCGCATAGCTGGTTAGCCGCACTGAAACGACTAGCGGACCTGGAGGCGAAGCTGGCCAAAAGTTCGGTCACTGAAGCAGCCTACGTGCAGAAAATAAAAGACTATCTGAAAGTCCGATACGCCAGAGAGTTGTTAGAAGTGAAAATACAACAGCAGAGAACGAGAACATGGTACTTGCCGCATTTTGCGCAATAAACCAAGCAAGATTCGAGTGGTCTTTGATGCCGCTGCCAAAGCAAACGGGCGCTATTTAATCGACCATTTTTTTTTTATATAAACGACAACAAGCTAGGCATTCTGAACATTCATTTAGTTTTTTTTTTCAATTTAAGCAGGTAGATCAAAGTATACAATTGTTATTATTGTATTTAAGTCTTGGTATATTTTTTAGTATTCAATTTAATACAGAGATTTGTTATTCCCTTCTTTTTTTTTCTTTTCTCTCTGTTTCATGTGTTCGATGACCAAAACGTTATGGACATTGTTATTTACAAGAGTTACCGGACGGATATATTAAACGGACTGTGAAATGTTTCGGACTGTGAATTATTGTCAAGATTGATTCTTGACAAAAATTGTACAAAAAATGGCCTTCTGGTTTTCTTTGGTGGGTTTTTTAAGTGGAGCTTCTCGAATCCGTCGAAAATAAAAAATATAACATATAATGTACGATTATTATCTTTTGACGTTCAGCGTACGTACACAATGTTATTTATATATTTACGCAGTATATTTACGTTAAATAATATTTTCAAATTGTGACTTTAACATGAGGTGTCAGCCCAAATAAATACAAAGAGGGTTTCAATTAGTAATTTAAACAGAAAACATGAATATTTTCTCAGTTACTTCACAAAATTAATCTTCGTTAACATGAGGACCTTCAACAATACGTAATTACAGTATAATTTGACAAGCGAGCATAGAAATCCCCGAGGCACTAATTATACAGAGTAGGAAATTCGTGTTACTTTAATAGCGAGATCCAAAATTGGGATGAAAGAATATGAGGTCATGATTCTATTACACCTTAAGGCCACGAGCGGCAATTAATTCCCAGAAATGTCAAGACCGATTATGGAATATCATTGTATGAGAGATAAATGTGACGGTTGAGTGGAGATGGAGATGAACGTTTCGAAACTCACGAAGTTTAGTATTACGAATGTTACACAGGATGCAGACGTTAAATTGATGAGTACCATATTGTAGGAAAATTACCTAGTTAACTAATTAACCTAATAGAAATTGAAAGATAAATCACATAAAAAAGAATGAAACTAAGGAAAGTGATTTGTATAACTAAATTACTAGAATATATATATAGTTACGAATTCAGCTTGAATCAGATCACAACGAATGTTACATAAAAGCGATTGAACTGAACAACAGAAATAGATATGTACGTAAAGAAAAAATCTCATAATATGCCAGTACGTATTCTAGATGTCGAGAATTTCGAAATTTTGGAATTGGCACTTTTTTCCGACTTACCTGACATTTTGTATGAATCTCAAAAGCTATTCAAGCGATTTTATACTTCAAACGATGTATTAGGCAACCTACACATGAGATAAAACCTGATGGACATCAGTAAAGTGGTTCTTGATTTATTACTGCATAGACAGACAGATAGACATTACATTTATAACATGTAAGGATGGAATCGAAAGTTAAACAATAACATTCTGAGAAAACTCAAGGCGTTTAAGCTAGGTCAGGACTGAATATGTCCCTAAATTTTGAGCAAGGGGGAAAAAAGTGACCCACAAAGAAACGTCCTGTATCTCATTATACGAGGGATCTTCGACAATGAATTCAAAAATCCACATTCTGTCTGCTGCAAGCTGCAGTTGCAAAGTTTCAATATCCAACATGACAGTGAAGGTTCAGTAGTAGATTAGAAGAAGAGAAGTATGAGAAGAAGAGGAAAAATACTAAACAATACGAATGTTTCAAATAACATTATAAAATTCAGAGGTGCTAAAAAAAAAATGTCCACAAGCAGTAGGGCGGTGTCGACTACAACGGGCGAACCCGTCACCTTAGGCTGGTATAACGATATGTGATCGTTCTTTCAGCCGTAAGATGAGCGTAGAAGACTTAGTGACAAGACAATCTACTGTCTAGCTCGCCAACAGCCCGTTAGAGACCAACGCCTTACAGCGAGGCACCGGGAAAGGTACCCAGCGGTCCGACAAGCAACTATACTATCGCCGATTCCGTTTAATATTTACCTGAGATTACATAATCCGTAAGGCTCTAGAATCTATAAACTCAGAAGAATAGTCGACCTACGATGCGCTTAGGATACTGATTGGCTAACCCAGCTATAAAAGGGCCTTAATGACTGTGAGCACGAATCTAAGCTCATTATTATGGACCGAGCTTTCAAATCCTCTAGTGCAATTCCATTGAGCGTATTAATTGTCGACAAATCACTTGTGTATACAACCTATATATCAAATACAACTTATATATCAAAATAAAAAGATTATTTGCAATGGACAAGCATACAATGATGTCTACTTTGTTTTCCGATTCTAATTAACTGGTATAAATAGAAATAAAAATCAAACAAACTCACCTCATTGCAAGTGTGACTAAGAAACTCGCATCTCTCGATTCCTCCGCTCTCCAGCGCCTTTTCAAATTCAGTAGATGACAAGTCTTCCACTAAATCGATGTAGTTATCCGAAGAACTATCGCTGCTCTTTCTGGTACTAGACAAATCTGCATCCACGCCAAAACGCTCATCATTCTTTGTGTCGGCTTTATAGTCATGATTTATTAGCACAGTCTCGTGTTTGGCATCTGTGGTGAATCCGCTGAAACCAGAGTCGATCACTAAAGGAGATAAGAGCTTTCTACGCGTCAGCAGCTGCTCCCCATTCAGGAATATTTTTCTTAAGTTCTTTTTCATCTCTGGCTCTGTGTTTCTTCTCTCTTCTCCGAGACATGACGATTCCACTATATCCGCATCGGGCAGCGAACTCACGCTCACCAACACCGCGTCGTTTGAACCCGGCTTCTCTAAAACTTTCTCCTTGTTCTTTCGCAATATCCTGGCGAAACTCGATCGCAGCGGAGTGTGCTTCGAAAGGAACGCATTCTTATCCTTAAGCTCCGACCTAGGCAGCGTCCCAATATTGTGCCCCTTAGCCAATCGACAGCTAAAATAGTTGTCATTATTCGACGTCTGCTCGTCTAGTGATTTCGACCTGGATATCCGCATAGTAGCTGGCTCTATAACATCATCGTCATCATCAGAAGTAAACACTTCATCGTAATCAGGCTCAGAATCACTATCAACTGGTATCTTACTCAAGCCGAGCGGACTCTGATATTTCTCAGCTAATTCAATCAACTCTTTCGCAATAATATCATTAAATTCCTCTAAGAATCTATCTGTTAGTTCATTATCATAACTATTACAATCTTTGGGTTCTGCTTTATAACTATAATTTTTCTTGTTGTATTCTTTAGGTTTGACTATGTTGTCTTCCCGGTTGTGATTCGTATTATTATGTATTTTCGCATAGTGGTTTGTTGGGTTCGTTATCGGTGTGTGGTGTCCGTTTTGGTACGATTGAAATTTGTAGCCGACATCAGTTGTGCCCCATCTATCGAACACCTCGCCGATTTCATCCTGAAACCAAAGAAAATTCAAAATTTAGATTCAAAATCGATTCAGTGTTATTCAAGAAATAATTGTGAAGGCAGATTTTATTGTTCTTATTTCTGTCCTCATAAATAAGGTGCAGGGGTGGTTAGTTTTACACCTTGGTAAGGGAAAATTGTGATGGTCAAATATTTGCTACAATGATAATATTATATTACGATCATACGTAAGGTGAAAGGTAAGGTCCATATTGACATAATAATGGGCCATAATAATGGGCCAGAGAACACATCTCAAAAAAAAACTAACTCATTGGTGGAGTCAGGAAAGAAAACAGATAGAGACATCATTAAACCTTATCCTTTTGTAACGATAATGTAATGCAATAAATTGTGTATATTAATATTTTACATTTGTAATGTTTGTATTTCATTTTGTATATTACCTTTTAATTATGTTCATTTTATTCATTCGATTAATTCTAATCATTTATATTATCGTTACAGTAATTGTCCTTTTAACTTCAATAAGAATAAGAATAGGAATATGAATAAATTTATTTTCGAAAGTAATGTTACAGAACGTAATTTACAAAGTCTGCCTAACTAGGCCGAAACTCTTACCAAGGTAGACTCGACTAGGTCACTTGTAAGTTTTATATTGTGAGCACACTTATTAAAGTATTATTACTGAGAAAAAGAAAAAATAAAAAAAAAAAAGAAAGTAAATGTATGTGTCTAATAAATAAGTAGTTTGAATTTTAAGAGTTATTTTAATGATATCTAATACCTAATTCATAATAATGTTGAAAAATAAACTATATCTTATATTTGTCTCTTCACATATTAAAACGTAATTTGAAACGCTGTATTTTGTGATTGTAAAATAAATAAAATACAAACGGAGCTGCCATGGAATACACCGACCGGAGTCGGGCCCATCATAATACAATTGTTTACACTTCTGGGGGATGAGCAGTGGATTCCGGACTAACGACCGGCTGTGGTAGGTATAGGACAGCTGTCTTGCCATATGTGAGCGTTCACCTTACCATCCATTTACTCTTTCTTTGAAGCCATAGAATTTGAGATGCACAAATCGCGGTTTTAGAATTTTTTTTTAGGAAAGAGTTGTCAGTTATAGTCAGTATGATTTCATCGAAGTATTTTACCATTACTACAAAATACAAACAAATTTAAGCTTATTTCTTGTACAGTCCGGTTAGGTTAGGTTCGTGTTTCAATAGCTTGTAACGAAATATGAATTTGAACATGCACTGCACATAGTCGTATGTTTAGAGCCCTTCTTCAAGGATGATAAATTATGATGTCGCTCGTCGCAACATGTTTATTTACACAGAGAGTGCGAAACGCCGAAACGCATTTGTCTCACAATGCATCGATTAGTACGCATACTTTCCAGTTTTAGACCAGGTATCATTTCATTTATGGGAACATGTTCCGTTCGCAGTACGCAGGAAACTGAAAGTTGTATCTCTGAGCTGTCGTCAGATGGCAGAACGCTGCAACTTGAGTTGCAGCGTTTTGCCATAACACGTATTAAAATATTCTCCAGAGCGATAACTAGCATCTTTGGCAAGAGGGTTTCCCTTTGTTTGGGCGGTAATACGATTTTTTGTTACTTAAAAAATGCAACGATTTAATATGGCAAAAGTCGTCCATTAAAGTTGTATATTTTTGTTCTCTGAGTCACTTGGCCAATCTATAGAGGCAAAACGCTGTAAGACCTTACTATTTCACCCATTGCGCCCTTCGTGGTCCCCAGACAGTCAGTAGGCGCGTGTAAGACATCTCATGGCGAAAAAATGTAACTAAAGTTTGACGTTTGTATCGTGGTTTAAGAGAGGTACAACTAGCGGAATTTTATTATAAAATATGATATGAAAAATTAACAAATTTCAATAAATTATTCAAAATAAATCAAGTGAACCTGCACATTAATATCAAAAACAAAACTTCTAAAATAATTCTTACAAACGAAACTTATTTCGAAAAACTCGATATATATTTGGTTATTGTACCATCTGTTTATTTGCGTATGCCAATGTGTCTGGAAACTTTTTGGCTGCATGCCGTTTTTAAAATGATTTTTTTTAAAAGATTATAAAGATTGTTTTTATTAATGCCATAACAATAATAATGGATTTTCTTTGGATGTATGGATTTTGTTAGGTTGTTTTATTATTTTGTTGTCTTTTTTTATCCAAAAATATATTTGAAGTTGAGTAAAATGTAAGGATTTTCAGTTTCATTATTTTTGTGGTATTTTAAGCCAAAAATATATTTCTAACTCTCTTCCACATACTTTAATTTTAATTAGATATTTCATTAAATACCAATACAAATATATCATGACAACTCGCTATTTAAATGTCCACAGCTTTTTATTGCAGCTTTCATAGCCATACTAGGTACTAAATATAGTTATGTTATTTATTTAAATACCGAAGGTATAAGTAAATAATATGCCACTTCATCTCCATCTCTCTGTTATGGCCAATAGCCAGGCCTTGCAGCGTTTCGAAATAGTAATTAGAAACTTTTGTCAAATTGTTCCTAATGGTTCCCAGCAGCTTTGGCTTGATGGCCTGTCTTTGTTTTCTAGGACTGCTCAACTCACGGTTCAGCTCCCATCTGGTAGCCTCCTCGAAGAGGGACTCAACCTATAAAAGACGCTGTGAACTCTGCCAGCGGCTGTATCCTGCAGTCGTTGACAGTTGGAATTTGAAGTTCCGATTCGGGAAAAAACCTCGGGCGGAACTGGGTCGTTTGCGCGCCGTGCGGCGTCAGCTAATTGTCTACGTAATCCGGCAAATAACCTGGAGAGTCTGGGAATGTACGTTTCATAAGAAGCGCGGTAGGTTTTGACCAGGCGTCATCTATACTTTGACCGGATTGGATGATGAAGGAATTCTAAATCTGGTAGTAAGGGCGCGAGGATGGCCTGCGATATGTGACTTCGAAGTGCCTCGCGGTAAGGCTTTGAACTCCTTCGGGCGTTGTCCTAGTATGACTATGGATTGTGTTGTCCACAAAGTATTTCCATTGGAGACAGAATGACATGATGTCGTTTAACCGTAGCAATTGAAAGCCCCCAACGAACAACCCCAGCCAGGAGTACCAGGACGACAAACCGAATACACCAGGGGGCACATTTTTGAAGCTAAGGATTACCTGCCTTTAATGAACGGAAAGAAAGCCAAACTATTCGACCAGTATACAAGCAATTTCAAGCCGATATAGAAAAGTAGGAGTGTGAGGAAGAGGATCTAATATTGAGGACGCAATTTTTTTTCAATCCATTTATCTCAAAATGCATGTTTGCTACTTGCAGCGTTTTGACATCTAACGGCAGCGAAGCGTGTCCACTGTGCAGTCGCCATGTAACAGATGCATTCGTTGCATCCACAATTAGTCGTAGAGTCAAACCACAACCGCTCTCAATAACGCGCAAAATTGTCTCTTGAATTAATTACATATTTCCCCATATATAGCGATATAGCAAACACTAGATATTTATATTTCTCGATATGCACTTTTTTACCACATATTTTATTACGTAAACAATAATAATATTTATATATGTAAGTGAATTTTGTCGAAATGTGTTTTTGACGTGAACTCGTCCACGCCAGACAAGGACGCATCCAGGGGGGGGGGGGGGGAGGGGGGGAGTTTGTAAAAAATAAAGTCAATAAAAATTGAGAAACAGGGAGAATCCCCAACTTATGTACGTTATACTCGTATTCAGGTGGAGGGGGGAGGGGGGGTAGTTGGGATTTAACCCCCTTAAATCCGACGTATATTCGTTTCATTGTACGAGCCTTTTTTTTCTTCATATTACACAAGATTACTGCAATGGTTGTTTTGGTGGTAGAAGGTCGTTTTGGCATCAGCATTCTACTTTTTCAATCGTAACTGAACCTCTCGCCATTTCAATCGGCGGACATATCAGAAGGCGTTAAATTGGATATTGATGAATTAGCAATTGGGGTTGGGATAAATCTATTTCATTTTTTAATAATCCTTCAAAGTTTGCCTTTGGGCAAATATAGCTGGATCCTTCTTCTAGAGTTACTATAGTGATATAGCTGGATCCTTCTTATTTATTTATTTATTTTCTTTTATTCAGGAAAATAACAGTGTATAAAAGTAAGTAGCCAAACAAGATAGATATAAAAATTACACCAGAGACTATTTTCCACTAAATGAACATCAAGATTATTAAAGTGATAAGAGAAAGAAAAAAACGAGAAAAGAAAGAGGATAGGAAGGGAGGGACCAGGAAGGGAAGGAGGAACATAGTAAAAATAAATACATTATGTTGATGGGTGTCCACGTAATTAACAAATTTACCAGTACGATATTTAAAGTTGAGACAGGTACGTTGGCAAGAATAAGTACAAGTGCAAACAGTAGATAATAAGTAATTAATTTTAAATATTAAGTGTTAAATATCGCCCTCTTTAACAAATTTCTGAATCCAATGTTCGATTCAGCGAAGATATCTATTGATGCGTATCGATCATCGTAAACCCTACACACACGGTTTAAGAAAGAGTTTTTATGGTAGTTGTTATTGCAACGGCTAATGTGAAACAATGAGGACTGTCTTGTCGTTCTTGATGGGGTCCGGAAAAGTATTAGCTGGACCAAGTCCATGCAGTTTAATCTGTTGTTTATGATTTTATGTAGGAAGACTAGATCATGGTACATCCTTCGATCAGCCGAAGAAGTAAAGTTGTACGAGTGGTGAACGTTGATGCCGTAAGAATTGTCAAGAGTGAAGTAAAATCTATAGTTTAAATATTTAAAAAAATTAGTCTGGATGCGCTCGATTCTGTTATTATGGATGGAATATGAGGGGTTCCACACTTGCGAGCAGTATTCAAGATGCAGGCGGACGTAGGCATAGTAAAGCGTTTTAATAGTATGTAAATTAAAAAGTGATCTATAGGTCCTTAGAATAAAACCCAACATTCCAAATGCTTTTTTCGTTATTGTGTCGATATGATCAATAAACTGCAGTTTGTCGTCCAATAGAATACCTAGGTCTTTGGTAACGGATTTAGAATGGATGACAATATTTCTTCTAGAGGACGTCGATATTTCTAAATAATAGCATGCGCATCGAAAATACGAACTATGAAAACATTTACATTATGCGAAATACTGGGAATTTTCATCTCCTCTCTGTATTCGGGAAATAGGGCTTCCGGTTTTATTTTTAGTGAAGGAGAGATTGCGATTTTTCTTTTGATGCTGTTCATTCTACTGTCGCTCATAATTTTATATCTATACAACCGGGAGCAGAGACTCTACGAAACGGACCTCTCAGAAATAAGCTTCACAAGTACCTTCAGTGAAGAATAAATATAATAAAATATTCCTTTAATTTATTATTTAAGAACTAGGTCATTCACTCTTTGTAACAGAGCAAAGTCAGCATAATTAAGAATGTTTGTTCTTTTTCTTTAAATACGTGGGGGGATTTCTTGCGAGAGGAAAGTTCTCGGGCTAGAAAGAAATACTAATTTTTATTTTTATTTTGCAATAGAATCCCCTCGAACCTAAACACACTTTCAATTTCGTTTCTTTAATGCTTCTGAAGAAAAACCAGTTCAGATCTTTGCCATCCAACCCTATTCCAGTCATATTAGGGTTTTTACATCGGAATCTCTCATTCTGAAGTTTCCATAATAATATGGAAACTCGTATACACCTTCATTTTGGTGTTCTAAAAGTTCGTAGCGCAGCTCTTAGCCGTACATACTGTATTGCAAAGCCAACTGTGAATATCGGGGAATAATACGCTGTATAAAGTTAAAGGCGCTCTCCGCCCTCTATCTCAAAAATGATTGAGCGCATGAAAAAATTGAAAAGAACAAAAATGGTTGCAAATTTTATACTCTACATTTTTTATGGTAGATGTTAACATCATTGGAGCTGTAGAAACTTAGATAATCACGACAAACGGATTTTTGTGACCTTTAACCTTGGATAACTTACGACGCAGATACGAAATTTTATGAGACTTTTGAGGCAACTTTTAGAACGCCAACATGAATATGTATACGACTTTCCAGCTTATTATCTCTCATTCGTAGGTTGGCCCTTTTTTTGCCTAAGTGAGTGCACTACTCTTTATCGGACAAAAAGCGCTCGCTTTAAAACTCTTCCTTTAGTTTTAGAAAAAGGAAATAGTCGCTGGGAGCGTACGGTGCTGTGTGGGAACTTCGAGGCCGCAATTCTTAAGTCCAGCATGCGACTTGTGAATCGTCATGGATTGTCTTGCAACTAGAGCACACCACGATGGGTGAATACTCTTTATTTCTCAAGGATGACGTCACGCTTTAATTACCCAGATCAGCATATAGAATGCCCATGATAGTGGTTTTCAAACCTATTGTCTATTTTCTCGGCTTCCTAGAAAACAGAGGCATGATCTTGCAGGGACTGGGTACAGCCTTAAATTTAAGAAGCACTCCATTTCCACGACGCTTCCAGTGCTTGCTTTACTTGCTTTGGAAGCTAATGGGCCCAGTGCAGTTGGGCCATTATGACCTATGTGTTAGGGTCGGCTCAACTCACAGGTTGAGCACAGCACCTAAGGACCAGTTCCCTTAGGAATCGTCCTACGGGCACTTCCGGATGGTTTGTGCACCGTAAGGCGTAGGCCAATCGACTGTGCATTCCGACAGATAACCGGGGCAGTCTGGAAACGGCTTTGATTCCTATAGAGCGGGGATGGTTGTTAACCTTACGGAAACCGCTCTTGAAACGACCAATCGGCTACCCGATACCGCATGCACACCCGGGTAAACGATGCCGTGGTCCGCGATAGAATCGCTAGACACCGAATCACCACTACGTAAGGGAGAGGACCGCGTAAGCGACCTTGAACCCGTAACCATTCGGGACGCCGGAGAAATCTGGCTGAAGATGGAAGTAAGGGTGCGAGGTCGGCCCGCTACGTGCACATACGGTGTCTCGCGGTAAGGCTTTGGCTTCTTACGGGCGAGTGGCGTATTTAGACAGTGGACTGTTTCGTCCCTAAGTCTTCTACGCTAACCTCTCGGGATACAGAACGATCAATATCGATAAATTTTCTGAGGTGGCGGGTTCGCCCGTTTTAGTCGACACCTCCAAGCGCTTGCTTCACTGTTTGGTGTCGGGGTCATAGTAGTATTCTTATCAGAATTCACAATGCAACGGAAAACATTTTCAGAATAGACCTTGCACCTATCGATAAACTTATTCATAGCCTCCAGTTGGCGCTTATTTTTGAAAGTAGGTATTTTGGGCACCCAAAAGCCAACTGATCTTGTTCATGCCCAATTTGTCATGCAATGTAAGTATCGCAGGAAACGATCGATTTTGAGAGGGCTTTATATTTACTAATCTCTATTAATCTCCTCTATTGGAACCAAAGAACGCACGTCAAGGTTGGCCACAATATTTCTGAAGAAGTGGAGCTATAGCGTGGCGCTCAGACAGGGTTGTATCATATCACCTCTGCTTTTCAATCTTTACTCCGAGTTAATATTGATGGACCACTACATAAATCTGTCAGTAGGGTCAAGGTAAAAGCCGAAATCATCGACAATATAAGATAAGCAGATGATGCTAAGACGGGAGCGAAGGGATCGTTACACGGCCCTGAACCTTGCTGTGGCGTACCAAAAAGCCTTGCAAACCTAATTCTCAAACAAATATGTTTAGAACAATCCGTCAACAACAGGAACAACACGCCAGGGTTGAATCATTCCAAAGCGCTAATTAAGGCTTACGACCGTAAGACGGCCCGTGAGGCCTTATCGCTAAATAGGAACAATCTACGCATACTGGTGAGAGCGCTCACGGGGCATTGTGGCCTGAACAAACACATGTTCAACCTCAAGCTCAGAGACACAAAAATGTGCAGGTTCTGCCAAGGAGCAGAGGAAACTCCTCAGCACCTCATGTGCGAGTGTGGCCCGCTGATGCCCAAAAGATACACCCACTTGGGTGGTCATTACCTCCAACCTGAGGAGGTAAAACAATCTGACGCCAAGAGCCTGCTGCGGTTCTTAAATGACACGAGACTTAGCGCAGAACTATAGTAGGTGGCGAACACAGTAGATCAGCAATGGTCACAGTGTTTCAAGGCACAGAAAGACCTAAGAAACGCCCCACTCAACAAATAATAATTTTTAAAAAAGCAGATGATACTCTTTCAATTGTCAGCAGGGTGGAAGAGCTAAAAACCTACATTTGCAGTATTATTATTTCGGATGGAAAGCTGAACATTTACAGATATACTGTTAAGAAAGCTTGAAGACTTTGAAGTGTGGGCCTATTGCAATATACTACTTATAATGTGGATTGTCAGGCTCAAAAATGAAGATGAACTAAGGCGTTTGAGCAAGAACTTGTACCTATCGAGGACAATGAGGACCCGCTAAAAAAAAATTTACAAAAATGTTCATTATTAATTTGTGATTTTAATGTTGGATTTAAGTTCAAAACCGACTTATTTTATAAGGAACAACTCAGGAGGAACGTCTCAGGAGTAACAAAACCGACTTATTTTATAAGAAAGAATTGTAATTTGGATATGTATATTATAGCCAAACATTTTCCTTACTTAAATTTATAGTAAATTCTTACATGTTGCCTCATTTATAAAAAAAATAGTTTTTAGTTACTCACCAGGCAAACGGAAATTTGAATGATCGATATACACATTGAAAGCTGCCAGTTATTCCCTTTCCTCACTCGTTTTGTCAATGTATCCCATATAATGATATGAGATACATTGACAACAAGAAAGAGGAAAGGGAATAGGCACAAGGCAAAGCCAATATTTGGAAATCAGTGCAAGTAGTTTATAAATTGGACAAAACGGATACGAAAACTAGCTAAGAGGAGTAGACAAGTGGATCACCGATACAGGGAAACATCAAACAAAAGGAAAACTAGAAAAATCTAAAAAGTACTAAATAAAGACGAAAGAAGCGAGAAAAGTATACATGAAAGTAAACGATTACATTCCTATATCGTATCTAAGTTGCTAGTATAGCGAAAGACTCATTTACATTTCTCTCCCGTCCTTAATAGTCGGTGCTTCTTAACCTCAAAAACGTGGCCACTAGGCGTACTTGGTTTACCGTCTCAGGAGCACGATTCGCTGGGGCGGAACAATTCGTTCATTTCTTTAAAACGTCATATTTTTGTACTTGTTAAAAAAAGGAAAGATTTAGTCGTATGTGCGTGATTGGTTTTAATAAGCTCGATAACTCAGCTGGTACTGCAAGTAGTGAGTAAAGCCTTGGACTTTTATCGTGGCTTCAAAAGCGCAATATCGCTTAAGATCGGTGTCAAGGAGCATGTGCGATGCATCTGGGTGTAAGAGATAAAGCTGCAAAGTAAAGGTAGTGCCAGGCGGTAAACTTGTCTGCACGTAGGTGGGCGATGATCAAGACCTAGCTAAATGGTACAGCGGTGAAGGAAAACAGAGCCAACAGTCACCATAAATAATAATAAATTTCGTCATAAACCTCGCATCTAATTATTAGAAATTCTTTGCGACATCTTATATGCGGATGAGGTTAAATGTGAAATTAAATGAAAGCCCATTAGATCTTATTCTTGTGGTGTAACTCCTATAGGTAGGAAAAACACGTCCAATATGACATACTTTTAAGATTTTTATTAGTCGTAATTTTAACCATAATCGATAAACTTTACAATTGGCATCATATTGCTTGCTGAAAGCGACAGTGGGTTATCTTTAAATAACTAGTTTTGAGATAAACGCATTTTTAGTTAACTCAAGTTATTCAAGTTAAGTCATTATTACAAATTTTCATTTTAAATTCAAATCAGAATTTCATAATACACAAAACAGTCATCTTCTTGCTTTAAATGTTTTGAAAAATGTAAACCTTCATTTTATGGATAATTTTATGAAAATCTGAAAAAAACGGGCTATGAACTATTATGTTGCATTAATTTTGGATTAATAATCTCATACCCAACCTAACCTCCAACGTATTACCCTTAAACATTCACCAATTTAACTGCAGTGTATCTTCAACCCAGAATAATTGCAAATGTGAGCATATAAACATTGAAAAAAAAATTAGATATTTAGGCATAGAAATAGATTCCAAACTAAATTGGGAATTCCAAATAAAATCGCTTACGGCGCGAACGAGGAAATTACTGTTCGTGTTCCGCGAACTTAGGAATGTACTGAGTAAAGAAACACTGCGAATGGTGTATATGGCTCTTGGTCAAAGTATATGGGTGCATGGAATTATAGCGTGGGGCTCATGTACAAAAACAACAATGGACCGACTATTAAAAGCACAAAAATTACTAATAAGAGTCATAAACAAAAAGCCTCCTCGGTACAGTTCAAACCAGCTCTTTGCGGAGTTTAAGGTTTTGGATATCTGCCAGCTATTTATTAAGCAGTGCCTTGTAAGCTTTCACAAAACTAAAGAGTACAGAGCAAGAAGTCAACAATTGTACTTAACGAGAAATGCTGGTAAGGAATTTTTCACAATTCCAAAGGTTAAAAGCACATTTGCCCGAAGACAATGTTTTTTTATCGCCCCGAAAGTTTATAACTCACTATGTGAAACCACGAAAAACGTGAAAAATTATGTAACTTTTAAAGGTAAAGTAAAAAACTGGCTTCTAGATATTGGGCGTTCAAAAACTAAAGACCTTATTAATACTGTAGGGTGAATATTTAAAAAAATATGTATTTGTAAAATTGTGCAATATTACATATCATTTTCTTAAACATATATACTAGAATGTAGTGTTTATTCATATATTTGTATATATTATTACTTATTTTCCACTTAAATTTATTGTATATAATGTAAATTTTACTTTATTTTTAGCCCTTAATTGCATACATATATATTTATTTTTTCTAATTTAAATTTTACTTTAATTTGTGTAAACAACACATTTGTTAGATTTAGAAATATTTAAAATTGATCACCTTCGTCAGTTCGCGAGTTACAAAAATACAGTTGGTATAACACAGCACAGCCAGAGACAGACCTTCTAGGTCTAGTTGGTTGTGCGATTTCGCCTCATTCGGATATGCTAGCATATTTATATGCAAAGAGCTATGTTTTTCGCTATAATAATGTTTGTTCTTAATTATTCCTCATGTACAACAGTATGCATGTCCTTGTATTTTTTTGTTCTTGTACGTTATAAATAAATAAATAAAATAAATAAATAAATCATCTCAGTGGAGTGGATTGTCTTATGATTAATATAATACAACAGTGGGTTGTGTTTCAAATTGCATGAATAACTAAGTCTTTCCTTTCATCTGCCGCAATTCTTTTAATGCAATAGTTGAAATTGCATACATAAGTCAGTGTTGCATTTCTTTAGAAGTTGACATTGAAATGATAGTCATTTTGCCTTATTTAAACCTAACATTCAACCTTACGAAACCCACTGTTGGATAGAGTTCGTGTTATTCGACATTTCTGTATACTTAACGCAAAATCGACTTTTGGGCAGATAACCCACTGTCGCTTTCAGTTACCGATATCCCTTTTCAAACTATTAAATATAAATACAGTAGAAACCATTTGGATGATTCTGAATAGAGAAAATGACATACCTATACTATTTGCATAATGGAAAAATATTTGCAACATATGTATATCACAATAGAAGTCTCGTTGGTAGATAATATCTGCACATAATGCTTGAGCTCAAAATTATCATTTTTGCCACTGAACCAAGCATCCCCATGCTTAGAACTGGATCATAGGTTATCTCAGTTATTAATGCACTATCAACTCAGTAGATTTAGACACGTTTACATTACTGGCCTGTAGTCCGTTTCTCCCATGTCGAATATTTTTTTATTTTTCGTACCCTTTACAGTAAAGGTCCACCTTGATGTACTATTTTACAGGCGGCCGGCTTTTATAACACACGCGGCAGTACTCGGGCGATCACCCATGGAGGTACTACCCACGCCGATACTGCTTAACTTCGGTGATCTAACGGGAACCAGTGTTTCAACGCGGCTATGGACGTTACGACGATATGTTAATCTTAGTTTGTTCTAAAATGTATGAAATTAAGAACAAGCCTCGCGGATATGAAAACTTCAAAATGGAAAAATCTGTCTTATTTAGTCACCTTCGAACTATGTTAGTTACGAACTATATTGAATATATGCTAGCAACTGCCGATGGTAGAATAGAATAGAATAACTGTATTGTACTATAAAAACAATACTTAATATATATTACACTGGTTTTATAAAAAAAGAAGATGTATGCACAAATGGCGGACTTATCGCTATAGCGATATCTTACAGTTAACCATTTGGGTTGCGATTATTGCATTATCACTAAAATAATTCCAGATAGGTTGTAGAAAATACTAAAATACTCGAAAGTGACTTCTAATCGAAAGTGACGTTTTTCTGTATTATATGAATTAAGAACTTTCCGAGGAATGCTTTGATTTTAAAATTTTATATCTTCCTTGTGTTCTACAGTAATAGCACACAAATAAGGCCAATAAGAGACATTTTATAAAATTATTACTATCTGTTGATTTATACCAAATGTTATGCTATAACAAAGTGTTCCTCCATCACCTTTTATTCTTAAATGATGAGAAATAAAAAACCTATAAATATATTACACGGATTAGCCAAGAAGTATAGGCCCTAGTGGCTGTTTTTAACAGCTGCGCAGTCTTTATAGCGGACTCTTAAAAACTATTTCCATTCTTTTGGTGTTCTTTTTCTGGTGCTAAATTTTCAAATTCTGGTTACAGACTCACGTGTGAAGTCACACTGAAATTTCTCGTCGGGATTCTCGAAAGACGAAAACGACCTCCATACTCATACAATGATCTCACCTGCCTTAACGCTGCTTTAACGCTGCAGCGGCTTGCCATTATGTGTATTAGCATACTTTAAAATAAAATTAAAATAAAGAAACCGAAGATAGTAAATGACGCGCATCATCGCAACAACTGGTTTGGATTGAAAATATTCCAACTTTAACTTCAACTCGTTATATTCCACATTTTATAGAAACGAAACAGAGAGAAAATACAAATATTGTACACTTAGTCTAACCACTTTTCACATCGCAGTGAGATCGAACAGGAATGTGGATGGTGTTTTTCCTTGCCCGAGAAACCTTGAAGAACTTTGAAAAACCGTTAACCCTTTTATTCTTTGAATAGGGTTAACCACCGACACCGGGCGGAGAAAAAGCGGGACCGAATATATATAATAGACACTCACTTTCTAGGGTGTTTTTTTTTTTTAGGTAAATGCAAGACTCTCAGTGCCGGATTGTCCAATAGGGCGAGTAGGCCCCGGCCTATGGGCTCACGCCTTTTCGGGGCTTAGCACGAAGGGATTATTACTCTTTATAATAGATAGAAAAAAACATTCAATTAAAATTCGTAGGAGAAATTGTTTAATAAGCTTTTTGATACGACTAACACTATAATTGTTATATCTTATCAACAGTTGGTCGCTGCTAGCCTGTGCGATCGTATTTTGTTTATATGCGCGTCTTCACTACGTGCATAATCGTTGTCAAAATATTTGAAGGCTCGCTTTGCCGGTGCGATCGTGTTTTTTTATATACACGTATATTATACACTGTATCGTCGTCAGAATGTTCGACAGCCCAAGGGAGTTCCCGAAAATTGCAAAGGCCCCCCCCAAACTTCGACGGCCTAAGAGCATCATGGATTAATCCGGCACTGAAGACGCTTTATGTCAGAGTCGTGTCTTGGGGTCAGGCTGGCGCTAACATAGTAAACATAGAAGTAAACAAAAAAATGTGCGCATTTTTTATGAATTAATGGGCACTGATAAGAATGTAAGAATTTTATTTGATTGCATACCTATATATAATTCCATGGATGCATTTTGATTCTCAACGAAACGAAAATAATTGTGGATTTCACTTCACTTCACAAGAACCCACAATGAAAATTGTGGTAATAAAAATCGAGGCACTTCACTATTAGGTATTTGCACCTGTCAACATGTCAACATGTTAATTCCACATTCAAATCTCAAACGCACACATATCCTTTAAATACCTTTTTTAAGGAATAACATATTTTGAATTTGAAAAGCGTTCGATACCGTCGCGATTGAAAATGGGATTTTTAAAATAAAAATGTGCGAATATGACGGCGGTCGGCAGTGTTCGGCGCGCGCGCGACGGCAGCCAGCATTGACCGACGCGTTCAACTCTAAATTCGAATTCGAAGGCGCGATTGGATTGGAGCTGCGAATGGCGTCGGGCGTGGGACTAGAAGCTGAGGCAGACGTGGTATAGTATGACCAGCGAATCGTGACCGTAGGGCCTTATATTTTGGAATTAAAAATCAGATTTCCCTTCGGCTACATAACGACCAAATTTGGTTGCACATCAGAACACCGTTGACTACGTAACGACCAATATTGGCGGCTTGCTCCCGGAGCGCACAGTAATAATATTTTCTAATTCGAACGCATCCTAAAATCCATACCAAATATCTTATTATTACCACAGATATATAGACGGCCGCTAGATTAATTTCGCGGATATTTATGGTAAAATTCCATTGTCAAATATCATATTTATTCATAATTATCTAATTGTTTTACAAAATGAGATTTCAGTAATCTACTACATACGAAATTTTAATGCGATCGTTGCACAGTTGTTATTTTTATAATTGCTGTAGTAGTTACATAGTTATAGTACTTTTTGTCGAGCGCGGCGATATTGCAAGAAATTCCAATAAATTGCCGCGTTCAGCCATGAAATTATGCCGCTACTCGAAGGGTTAAGGCAACATTTTCCAAAACTGTCATCAGCCGGATACGATCGGATCAAGCAATCTTGACAATGTATCTTCAAATAACATGATACGGTCGCTATATTATTTATTTATTTATTCGCTGATTACTAATCAACATTTACTTTCTTTCGTTCTCATAAAATGTGTCATTACATAATTACATATTTTATTTTCTTATTACTATCTATTTAATAATAAATTAATTTATTACCATATTAATATACATGTTTATGAATCTATTTACTGTTTTTCCTGCTCTATTTACTTTATATTTACTCTTTTAATACTTTGGACTGTTTAGTAACTTAGCAATTACTTTTCAGAATATTTTCTGTTTATTTAAAAAAAAACCCTAACAATTTCACTTTTCACTTTAAAAAATGCTTGTATATTTTAAACTTTTCTTTTATATAGAATAACGCACTATATGACCGTTTAATTGGTGGAAACATATAAATGGTTTATGTTTGTTATATTTTGATTAAGTAAATATGTTTTTTGTACCGTCTGTTTCCTGAATAAAAAAAAAATAAAAAAAAATACAGTAAAACCAAGGCATTGAAAAGTAAAATTAATAAAGATATCACCGTAATTATACAAATACAATTATACTTACTAGCTATAAAATAAAAGTAAATAATTGATGGCCTGCAATTTAAACGAGTCAGGGTTGATGGCAAAAATATCAAAATCTGGTGCCAGCGAGTGAATTTCATTTAAGCGCCGCAAAGTACGTGCCAACGAGTTCCACCTCGTAAGGTTAGTGCGCGAGAACGGCTCCTCGAAAAGATGGTGCGATCGAGCACGAAGATAGAATAACTTTATTGTGCTATAAAAACATAACCTAATGAATATTACACTGGTTTTATAAAAAAGACAATTTATGCACAAATGGCGAACTTATCGCGATAGAGATATCTTACAGTCAAAGATAATTATTTGGTATGAAAAGATCCACCTTGGCTAGTAAGCTAGGGTTATCAGTTTTACCACGAATTAGATTCAAAACATATGACATGGTCAAAATTTCTCTTCTGAGACATGCCTGTGATAAATGCAGTGGGATACAAAAATGGATAATATCCGTACTGCTTGAAGTACAAAAATCTCAAAAAAACACTTCTGTACCTTTTCCAGCATGAGGGTACAGGTATCTTCATGCGGATTCCAAATAGCTGCATTCGTTTCCATGCGACTTCTAACAATCGAGTTGTACAACGTGCGCATAACCCGAATATTATTGAAGTGTTTGGATTGCTGTATCACAAACCCTAGAAGCTTGAAATAAGTTGTTCCATAAAGTTTATGTGTTCCATAAAGCCTAATGTGTTCCATAAAGTTTAACTGGGGGTCGAATAGCCGATTGGTCGTTTCAAGAGCAGTCGCCGTAAGGTGAATAACTACCCTCGCTCTATAGGAGACAGTACTGTTTCCAGACTCCCCCGACTGTTGGTCAGAATGCGCAATCGATTGGCTGACGCCGCACGGTGCGCAAACCGTTTAGGAGCGCCAGAAGATTGACTCCTAGGGAAAACTGGCCCGCAGGCTAGAGTCCTACCCAGGCTCGAACTTCACATGTGAAGGCCGCCGGATGGGTGTTGACCCGTGATTATGACCGACCCTAAACATATGGGTCTTAGTGGCCAATTCCAGCGCATTAGCTCCCTGCTTAATGTTATAGTACATTTTGGCAGCCCTTCTACGCGGTCAGCGTGCAGATGGCGCTGATGACATTGGCCGGCGAAACTGCATATAGCCATCTATAATAAGATTGATAATGAATGTTTTTTTTTATAAAGGACTGATTAAATATAAAAATCCAATATTTTAACCAATGATAACAATAGTAACATTGAAATATTAGTGCCATCTATCGCATTTCTTGATACGCTGAATTAATACTGAGAGATAGAATCCATATAATATACAAGTTGGTGCAAGAGTAATGTCATAATGTGAATGTGACTTAATTTTTTCAAATGGCGTCAAATGTCACTGTTCTTTCACATATATGTTGTAGACAGATAGAGAATTAGTTGTCAACAAGCCATGGAGCGATACACCCCTGAAGAACGTGGAAATATTGTTACTGATTAATTGACAAATTTGAGGTCGCCGATGACAGCACCGTATAGGTAACTGGTGAGCGTTAGAGAAAAACGTTTAACGAGATTTTTTGCCGCAATTTGCTGATTTGGGTCTCAAGCATTGTTGGTTTCAGCAGTTCGTAGCAACCGCTCACACAGCTCGGGCAACGATGGAAATTTTGAGACGCCAATTTCCGGGCCGAGTGATCGTCCAGATCGCCAGATCTAACGTGCGGCGCCAGACTTGTTCCTTTGGGGCTTTTTGAAATCTCGTGTTTACCACAATAAACCACAAACCTTGCAAGTCTTGGAAGCTAACATTGAAAAAGAAATCGCCGATTGGTAGTATGACGTAGTAATACCGTAAAACGAGCACAATTGCGAATCAACTCGGGAGGTGGCCATTTGAGCGATATATTTTTTTTCAAATTAATGTCATCCATTATACACCTTCAAATAAACTTTAATTGAAAACTGAGTTTTTTTTTCATTTCTAACAAAATGGCAGCTAATTCACTTTATGACATTACTTTTGCGCCACCTTTAGTATAGCGTCTAGCGATACAAATTATATTTCAATGGTAATGTAGTTATTACGGAAGCAAATAAAATACGTCTATTCGAAATGGCTTCCACGATTTTTAATGCAGTTATTTAACACTGTGACTACGTGATATCCTACTACTATTATAAACGCGAAAGTTTGTAAGAATGTATGTATGGATGTTTGTTACTCTTTCACGCAAAAACTACTGAATGAATTTTGATGAAACTTTACAATAGTATAGCTTACACATCAGAATAACACATAGGCTATAATTTATAAAGATATATAGTTTTCTATCATCATTATCACAATTTTCCATCATCACGCGGGTGAAACCGCGGGGCGCAACTAGTGATATATATATATTTCTTCCATGGTAAAAAGTACGACTTGTTATCACGTTGTTCGGCAATGAAACTATCAGGAGAATAGATGATGTGACACAACGTGGTTAGATGTGAAATCCGATGGAGCTTTGTTGTCCTGATTTAATTCGTTATTATTTGATGATGAGGTTTTATTGCTCATATTCTGGATCAGTAATCTATTCACTTTAATAGTGATAACCCTAACACAGACGAAGGAAAAGTACTGTGAGATAGTGACGGCGGTATCGAGCGTTACAAAGGAGTCGAACAAACTGTAGCAATTATTAAACAGTGGTTTTGATACTTATTAACAACTATGAGTCTTGGTTTCGTCACCGCAACGCCTGAAGTTGTTATCCAATCTAGATCTTCCCCTGCTTTTCGCATCACGTCTAGGAACTTCGCGAACAAACTCCCATATCTGCGCGGTTGAACTATAACAATTCTCATGCAACTCTCATCGCCGCAAACTAGTCAACTTGCGAGAGTGTGGTAGTTAAATTGCGCCCAGGACTTTGTAATATAATATTAAGTGTCTTAAAATGTGGCTATATCCTGTGCGTAGTGGGCGAAGCTGAAGAAATAACACGGTTTTTATGGATATAATCGGCTCAGATTACACGCGAGAATGAATCATATCGATATTTAAACTATTGGGCAGGCCTCGCCTTATCGTATCGATTTTAATGTGCATTTTCTAAAGACGAGATTTTGTAATTTGCATATCGCCGCCGTTCTGCAAAAACTCAGTAAGCCAAGTTTTGGGCAACACTGAGTTGCGAATGGGATCGCCATAGTCTTGACCGGAAAGAATTTCAAGCTTGCCTAGCGTTCAAATTGACAGTATATGGTACTATGGATAGCAACTTTGATGACTCCGATTGAAAATCAGTTTCCTTTTTTATTTTGTTTTATTGTAATGTAGTACGAGGGCCACAACGAAAGTTTCTGGAATGAAGTTTCCGCGCCTGTATGTTTCGATCGTATGGCGCACAGCACTGTTATTTTTGTTGCTGACAGCGGTGGACGAATTAAAATTGTCACTGACACCACTGCGTTTGATTTCTATAAACCAGTTATACATTGTCATCTTACTTCATGGTAGAAAGCAGTTTTGAAGACGAGCGAGGCTCTGCTGTGCTGTCAAATTACATTTAAAACCGTAGATAATAATTTAGCAAAATTTTCACGAGCTTAATCCATCGTAATTTTGACACGCCATTTTTAAAATGTTGCCACAATGAAAACACAAATGACACTTAGATGAAACAAGCTTCATTATTCAGCCATAGAGTCTATTTTCAAATATTGTAATTATGTTTTAAAATATTATTTATGAAAATCGCCAGTTCCAGAAACTTTCAGTGTGACCTACATATGTATAAAAAATGATTATACTATTTTTTTATATATACAGGGTGCGGCAGTGAGGACGGACGGTTTTAAAAAAATCATAAAATAGTTATTTTTTACTCAAAAACATATTTATTGATGGAATCAGGTTCGCAAGGAAATAGCATTTGAGACAGTCAAGTGTGGAAAATCACACCAGGCATGTGGTGGCCGAAATCGTTGATGCAGTGCTGGAGGCGTTCTTGGAAATTCGCGTAGACTCTCTCCAACATCGCTCTTTCAAGTTAGGCGACTTCCACGCGAATTGCGTGGAATGATTTTTTCTTATAGGGACACCTCAAGGCTAGAGTATACGAGAACAAGCCCCGAACTCTGGACGAATTGAAGGACGCAATTCGCGTGGAAGTCGCCCAAGTTGAAAGAGCGATGTTGGAGAGAGTCTACGCGAATTTCCAAGAACGCCTCCAGCACTCCATCAACGATTTTTTCCACACTTGACTGTCTCAAATGCTATTTCCTTGCGAACCTGATTCCATCAATAAATATGTTTTTGAGTAAAAATTAACTATTTTATGATTTTTTTAAAACCGTCCGTCCTCACTGCCGCACCCTGTATAACTAAACCATACGTTTAGTAGAATAATATCACTAAGTCCAAATAAATACTCACTAAGTTCAACAAATGTATTACGAGTTTTCCTAGTATTAAATTAAATAATTTAAGGACAGAGAAAATAATTCATGCATTCCCGTAACAGGAGGTTTTATTTGTGCATGTATAAACTTCGAAATACTCCGATTTCTGGCTGACTTCGTCGATTTACATATATCTCCCTACCATACCTCTTACGAGCCAAAATAAATATTTACTAAGTACGAATTTGTCATATCAACTGACTTCCACTCGTCTCTGTCGTGTTGAATGCCTGCTGGGTTATCGTATGCTAGAAGGGGTTTCATGACTTTTGTCTTATTGGGGGTGGTCTGTCCAAGTCACGATGTATTGACACTACCAATGTAGTGCCTACACTTACTCCACTTAATATGGTTCGAAATAGCTTTCTTTATCAATCAAACCTGTTTTACAATAAATTGCCATTATGCACCATGGGCCTTGGGAGGTTCCCGTTAAGAAAAGGTACAGTGTATTTTGATTTAAACCCCAATTTATGGCATTAGGGATTTTGATAATATCGAATTTTCTCAGTTCTATTGACTTTCATAATTATTTCAATTATTTACTAATATATCGTTGTGAATTGTCATTCTGACTATTGGCGATTGACTATCTATTTTGTTTCTATTTTTTTTCTATCTTTTGACTACTGATTTGTTTCTATTTATATGTTTAGAATATATTTATTACAGTCCATTTGATAATTTGCAAAATTATCAAATAATTCTTACTGATTATTATTACAATGGTCTATACGATAATTTATGATATTATTGATTGTAAATATAGTTGAATTTGTTTATTATAACCTTGAAAATCTGCACTTAAATTTTAACCTCCATATTAATATACGAGTACCTTATAATGTAGGTACATATATACATATTCTAGTAGTGATTTTTGTTATTTTTTACTTTACCAAGTGTAGCAACTCCTATCAACTGGTTTATTAAAAAAAACGCGGTTAGCAGTAGCACTTCTCCTAATATTTGGTGGTGCGATGTAGCAACACATCCCCATACTTATCCACATATCACTGGCTGGCAATCCTTTTCATACAAAAGTGATCAGATAGTCGCCATTGAAATATTAGATAGATTTTGATTTTGGATAGATATTGGATAGTTTGCGTTGGTTCAATTGTATTACTTTCCTGGCAAGGAAATTATTGTGGACGCACTTCAGTGTGTCGGTGTGTCTTTTTGTATGCGTGTATTCCTCCGCGATAGCGCCCAAACGCTTCATCCGATTGAGCCGAAATTTGGCATGCAGGCATCATTTGGTCATGGCAAGAGTTGAAAAGATTGTGGTTGAAACCGGTCCACCAGGGGCGCGCTAGTCATAGTTCAATCTCGAAATATTGGATTTAGAAACTTGAAATTTGGTACACAGATGCGTCGTAGAGTTTGTTACATTTTGGTTGCTACATCTCTTATACAAGTGACAAAAAAACTATATATATATATATATTTTAATCGTATAATAACATCGAGCGCCCGAGGCTATCCGAGAAACGAACCATATTGGAAAATAGATATTTAAATACCACGGAGATACTACAAAAATACCAGATTTGCTGTTGGGAGGGGGGGGGGGTAGTTGTCGTTGGAAATGTCGAAAATATTCTTCTTTTTCCTTGGGTTCCTATTCGGCCTTATCTAGAATGCTAAGTTTTAAAAAAAAGAACAAGTAAGGATGTGGGGATGATGTGTTTGAAGAGGGGTTGTCGGCTTGCCAAAAAAGTATTGAGGTAACCGATTTTTTCTCATCTGTTAATTCGGGCCAATATTGCCTTAAATTTGCTATTCCAAACTCCTTTACAGCCGCCTCTACACCGATAACGTCGCTCACTTTAACATAATGATATGTAATATCTCTTCTGGTAAAGATTAACAGACAAAAACGCGTAGGTTAGTTCATTGGATTTATTATGCAATCCATTGTGACAAATCTCCGGGTGCGCGTAGGAAGGCATGTGTGTTTCTGTGTCTCATGGTCTGCAAGGTCAGTAAAATAATGTTACTGCATTGTTTAGAAGTTTAGTAGGTTGTTAATAGATAGAATGTATTTTAGCATGTTTGTGAAAATAAAGAAACAGATGAGAAATAAAGATCACTCAATTAGTAAATGATCTTTGAAGATAAGGCGATTTAAATTGATTAGTAGGCGAGAGATAGAGAGAGATAGAGATATCAATAAAGATACCTACATATATGAAAAGAGAGGAAAACAGGAACTCCACCCCCCCCCCCTACTTCCCCCATCTTTCAATACAGGCCCTAGGAAAAAGTATAAGGAAAAAGCAACAGCTGGGGTTTAATGAACTTTTACTGACATTAAATATAGGCAAAACAAAATGGATGACTTCTAGCATAGACAACACAACCAAAACTATACAAAGGACTGAAAATATACGACTCCGATGGAATTAAAAAATATTTAGGAATTTAAATACACTGTAATTTACGATGGCACCAAAAAACGACACCAGTGCAACCAAATTAATTAATTAATTTATTTATTTATTTATTTCATTAGCAAATCAACTTAACAGTATATACCAATCCGTTGATATACAATATACACATAAATATAAAAAATAATAGAATTCTTACAAGTACATACCCAACATGTTTAAATAAGCATTAAATACAAATACAGGTATTAATAAAAAAAAATAAACTTACAAACTTACGGTACCTACATAAAGAGTGAAAACAAATTATTTTATTCTGACATAAACAAGTAGCGCAATGCCCACACCCTGAAGAGATGCGGGCTTGCTGTAAAAATATCAAAGCCTGACGCTTTCGAACATAGCGCATTTATGTGACGCAAAGCACGGGTAAGCAGACTCCATCGACTTAGGTTGGTGCGAGAGGACGGCTCCGCAAATAGATTATGAGTGCGAGCACGATTATAATTGTCCGGAACAAAGAGACAAACCTTCGCTAGCATGCTAGGATTATCAACTCTTCCCCGGATTAGCTTGAAAACGTAGGCCATGGCGAGCATTTCTCTACGCAACGAGAATTATAGCCCACCATGCCTAGTATAAAACTAGTAGGGTATAAGTACGGATAATATCTGTACTGCTTGAAATATATAAAGGGTAAGAAACATTTTTGATTTTTTTCTAACATAGTGATATAATGATCCTGATGTGGATTCCATATAACTGCATTCGTTTCCAATCTACTTCTCACAATTGAATTATACAATGTATGCATAACCCGTATATTGTGAAAATGCTTTAGGTTGCGAATAACAAACCCTAGTAGCTTAAAAGAGAGCTTGGACAAATCAGCAATGTGCTCCTTGAATGTAAGCTGGGAATCAAAGAGAACTCTTAGATCCTTTACCTTCTCAACCCTAGTTAGCACGTCATCAGATTAAGATTATTTATTTATTTATTTAAGAGAATCTCACATTAATTTTACGGTTTTTCATTTTTAAAGCTGCACTTAACTGTTTCCATCTTTGATCAACACAAAGTATCAACAGATCAACATAAAAGAAAGAGCAAAACACATACTATACTCGTATGTTTTTCTTTCGAGGCTGTAAATGTTGGTATATTAGATAAATAAACATTTTGTAATAATAGTTTTTTGAGATATCCTACGACCCCCGGGGGTCTTTCCGCGACCCCCCCCCCCCCCCCAGGGGGTCGCGACCCACCGGTTGGAAACCACTGCTCTAAATTGCAAGGAACGTTGAAAGTGAATTGGGAAAAACATCATCTTCCCTGATAAAATTAGATCTCCCACTCAATCATTTCTGATTTATGATTCTACGTACGAAAGATTGCATTAAACAGTTTTTGATAAACACGCAGTCAAACTGATGTGTAAACGGATGGTTTAAAACGAATCATAAAATGGATTATAAAACGTTAACGAATTCGAAGGAATTGGACTAACGTCAAGTTATTCAAATTATATTCCGAAATCGAATATTCCGAAAACTCAAGTGCGTAATTTAACTAGTACGTATTAGATGCGGAGATTTTGATGATGATGATGATGATAATGAGATTTTGCGGAGACGCGAAGAGTAATTTAACTCGTATTAGATGCGCAATTCAACTAGTATAACCTTCACATTCACTAGGTCGATACAGATACCTAATATTATCTCCGCTCATTATTCCATACCCGCTAGGTTTAGGAGTTGTGCAAGAATCAACAGAATTCTTTGTTTGAATCTATGTCAAGGTTATGTGGCATTTGTAACTAGGTAAGTCGGATGTTTCTTGAACTACACATTCTCTTGGCATAGCTTCAATTTTATCAGAGCATTTTGTTTTTCTGTAAGAATCCAATTTACGAGAACAATCAAAATAATAGCTGAACTTTTTTTGTGAGATCTACGCATTTGGCACAGCCACGACTATTTACTGGAATTGAGGTTTTATTATACTGCAATGTAACAATAACTGTAGCAAGTATTTTAAAATAGTTGTTATGTTATTACATTTCAAGAGTTACGGAAAAGAAAGATCAATTATATATTTTTTAAAGATACTAATGCCTTCTTGTGGGATCTATGTCATTTTTTTAATAAAAATGAGATGCTAATGCCTTCTTGTGGCTTGTTCCCAAACGAATCGAAGCATGAATCGATTTTCGAAAGAAAGATCATAACCTGCCCTTGAATGAAGAGTGAAGAAAACGTGTGACGGGAAAGAACCATCAATGTCCACAAATGACGAAGGACATTATTGATAGTTCTTTCCCGCCACGTGCAGATACCTTGATGACCTTCCGTTTGACTCTTAGGAGAAACTATGATGGGAAATACTGATCAAGGCGCAAAACTTGCCCATGTTTACGTTTTCTACGGAGGTATAATTTAGGTAGGTATTTCCACCTAATTTGCAAAAAAATTACTGTCGTCACGAGGATAAAACCTGAAAGCCAAAAACTAAACTTTTCAGCATGAGCAAAGGCGGCTTCTGTTAGGAAATATACTGCACCTCGTTATTTTTCAGTGTATGCCTAAAAGTAGGTATGGATAAATGAATTAATGAATGAATGAATTGTACCACCCCCACTAGGGGGTACTCCTTAGACCCGCAAACACCAATGGGTACATAAATAAAATTTCAAATTATTTATTGAGTTAAAATTATGGGTACATTCAATATACAAAAGTCTTAACCTAACTAGGCTGCCGCCTGTTCCAAGGTAGACAATTTATTTTAGTTATCCTAAGAAATCTATAATATTATATTTATATAAATAATCAAAATCATACTTAATGTAACAGAAATATCTTAATTACCTAATAAAAATTCGTAAGAAAATGTCATGAAAATTGTCAATATTATTTTATTTTAAAACATGATAAAAATTAATATATATTTATATATGTATTAAATAATATGTATTAATAATATACAAAATAAATTCACAAAAATTAAAATAAAATTACGTTTAGAAATCATCAATTTATATTACTACATATACTATTATGTTTTTATTATAAAAATTTTAGAGATTCAATTATTTAATAATGTTTTCAATATCTGCATATGTACAATTTAAGAGGTAGGCACTCAAACTATATTTAAATTTATATGATATTTTAATGCCTTTAATGTTAGGTGGTAGGCAATTATAAAATTTGGGGGCAAGATAAGAGAAACTGGATTGGCCAAAAGCGGATCTCCTGAGTGGTATTGCAAAATTTGTTTGTGCCGATCTTCTTGTTACACGAGATTGCTGGCTTTTTTTCTGTTCTCCTAACTCACTCTGGAATTTAGTGAGAGTTACCAGCACAAACATTTTTCTCACACTCAACACTCTATACTCTCGGAAAAGGTCATCGGAAGAATATGTTTGGGGTTTTTTATTGATCACCCTCAGTATAGCCTTCTGCGCTTTGTAATAGAATTCATTGTCTTTGTGTCTACCTTTGTCGTCCATAATATTGAGTATATTCTGGATCATTTTCTTGTCTTTGTTTTTGATGATTACTTATATTGGTAATACACTTGTGTATACCTCTTCACTAGTTTCCGTATCGGCTGCATCAATCGTATATACTTCCTGCACTACTTTCTACATGTTGGCCTTGTATTATGCCAATTCTCCTCGTTTCTCTTTCGTTTTGACAAAGTGTCCCAGGTCAGGGTTAGGAGAAACTTTCCACGAGATAGCATAGAAACTGTCTCCTGGAAAGTAGAAAAATCGATAGGTTTCCTACACTCCATTTGCCTACGCAGTATCTCCGTCTGTTATTTGGTATATGCGGTGACTTTCTGCGAAGTATATGACCGCATCAATATATTCTGTGGGTCTGAATATTTATTGTGATCGCCTTTCCTTTGTGCTTGCATATTTTTATTTTGAGTGGCGGCTTGTTCGACTATTTTTCTCAGTAAGTCCCTTTCGTTATTGATCTGTATATCTGCCATATAATAAAAATGATTATCAATACAATAGTTCACTTTCTCTAACGACAGTCGTTTTTTTTATTTTTTTCATATATGTAGGTACTTGTTTAGTCTCTCTACTTTTAAGACTACATAACTGCATTTATTACTACTAAGCAACCTAAATAATGACTTACCCAGGCGAGCTAATTGAAATAATTTAAATATTATGTAATATAAATACTATAACAGAGAAATTAAAAACTATATTAGTGTAAATTAGCATAAATATGTAAAAGCAGTAGCATAACTGTAACAAGTAAAAATTCTATTAGACTAAATTAGCATTAACATCAAGTAGAATAATTGTGGTAAACCAAGCTAATTAAGATAAGTTAGGTTAGGTTAGGGCATAAGTATAGATATCTAGTATGAATCATTTTATTAGTGTAATCATTTGTTATTGTAATTGTAAACAAAGTAAGTATACCAGGATAATTAGTATAGGTTAGGTTAGATTAGTAAGTAGGCATATTAATTTAGTGGAAAAGCATATTTATAAGTGTATATTCAGCTAGTTATGATAGGAGATATAGGTTAGATTAGGTTAGGTTAGGAAGTCAATGCATCTACTTAACGTAGAAAGTTATAATAGTTAATAAAAGTATAATAGGTAATAGATAATATAAGTCAGATATAAACACATTATTGTTAGTTACCCACTGAAAAGGCACTAGCCTTAGTGGGGAACTGTGACATGTAATTTGTATCTTTTTTTATGAATAAAGACTACCAAAAAAAAAAAAACTAAACTCTTCCTATATACCTCTATAAGTAATATGCCTTTATAACTATAAAAGTGTAACTCTTCCAAAATAGTACTATTAAAAACACAGAGAGTGAAGTCTCACTTCACCCTGTTTGTACGTATTGGTACGGAACCCTAAATACACTCCTAAAATGACATGACGCGACATCTATCCCACAATATTCAAACGAATATTTTTTTTTCTTTTTATGACATCTGTTGACAGGACGCTGAACTATTTCGATTGCGCTCGCCTATTTTGTTACACAGTCTCTAGATGGCGCGCGCTCGAAAACAAATGCATTTCAATTTTATTTATTGTTCTGATGTGAGCCGCCAATAATGCATAAATCAGATAGCAATCGACAATAATATATGGCGAGGGTCTCGTCGATTCACTTTCATCTTTCGCTGAGTTAATTGAACATGCAGACAGACGATGGGATAATTGGCTCTATGGACGGCTAATTGTGCTGTTTGTCTACGGCTTGCATTCCATTTGATTGCTCATCAATGCAAAATATTATAATAATTGCTAGCCACATGAGGGCTGCAGAAGGGGCATCCTCATAAGAAAGCCATAAACATGGGTCAATTGGTTTAGTGCTGCAAGAGCGTGTGAGCTGCAAAGTGCAAAAAAGTGTAATAGAAATATGAACCAGAAATACACGGCGAAAATTTCTAGATGGATAGACGGTAAATTACAGGGCAGTATTTAGGATTTGTAGACCCCTTTAGGCTAAACTGTGGAGCAGGATTGTTTTTGAGGTGTGGGGAATAGTGCCAATGGAAGGGAGAGGGGGGGGGGGGGTTAAAAATTATGCTGCAAAAATCACATATGCAAAAAAGAAATATGTACCTATATAGGTGTTTGCATTTATTTTTACAATCTTTTATTTACCTTGCAATGTTTGTCAGTATGTTTGTTTAGGTCAATCTTGCAAGCTGAATTAACCCACTTCCTTTTATCCTATGAAGTTGCAATTTTACATGCTGGTTCAGTTCCGATGACAATGCATTTTTATGATGAGCATGACCTGATTCTACACCCAGGATCGGATCCCGTAGAATATATTCTTCCACGGTTAACAGCGCAGATATAGGTACAATATAACAATTTTATACGCACTCAATTATGATAGCCCGTTGTAAATTGTACTATGACATAGCTGATGCACCCAGGGTTGGCTCCCGACGAGAGGACTCCTCAACGGTCAACAGCACAGAAACGAAATTTTGTATAATCATTTAATTATGATCGCACGTTCTAAGTTTCACCGCGTCAGTGCTGCTGCACCCAGGCTTGGCTTTCAACGAGGGGACTCCTCAACGGTCAACAGTACAAACACGAAATTCTGTGTAGCATTCAATTAATACAGCCCGTTCTAAGTTCCACTATGACATGGCTACTGCACCAAGGGTTGGCTCGGGACACAGCTGTTTAATAAAAGTTTGTTTTTAAAAATGTGTTTTACTATTAACTTGTTATATTGTACAAAATATTACGATATAGTATTCAAAAGTTGATAAATAAATGATAATTTTAAAAAAGCATGGATCATCATAAAGTTTTTCAAACGATTTATTAACATTGTGATGAAAATATGGTACTATATTAAAAATAACAAAGTAAAATGAACAAAGCAAAAATTAACAAAAAATCCGAATTTTAAAACGAAAGTGTCAAATAATCTATAAATATAAAACGAATTTACCGCATGAAGTTTGTAGGGCCCGACGTTTCGGTGATGTTGCAACCGCCGTTGTCCATGGTAGACTCAGTTTACCCCAGTGCTGAATTTGTCAATAGGCCATCAGACTTCAGGGCGGCAGACTTCAGGGGCGGCAGATTTCAGCTTTAGAATATAACAGATTTCGCTTTAGAATACCAGGTATTGTCAATCTTGTCAATCTTGTCTCCGATTGTGAATGCAATACCCAACCAAGTCGGTTGTGGATAAAGTTTTCTATTTACTCAATTTTAAACCTCATTTGTGCGAGGCTTGAATTTTCTATTGCGACAGTACAGTACCGTGCCAATTAATTGGAATAAAGAGTATTTTTCTTCGAGAAGTGCTTTATTGAATATAAACATACAAAAACAGTACTGGTAGTTACAGATTGTTAATTTTAATGTAGAATGTGTCGTCCTTTTCCGTTGAAAACACCTTTCACTCTTGTAGGCATTGAATTTACCAGATTTTGACAGATCCCTAACAGTTCATCATCGTGGTTTTCGTTGTACAATCCATCTTGGAGAGCCGTTTTTTTGCAATTGGCCCAGAGGTTTTGTTTGTTTGTTTATTTGTTTCTACCCTTTATTGCGAAATTTCACAATGGGCGGGTTTATTGTCATATGACAATTTATTACAACCAACCCTACTATGAAGTGTTTATGTATGTATGCGTGTAACATGTGTGTAAGTGTGTGTCTTGTTATTGCATTCGATCGACAGAATTAAAAATGCAATTCCGTTAATTAGATCCCAACGGAAAATGGTGACCCAGCTGGGAATCGAACCCGGGACCTTACAACGTAAGTTCAGGCGACCTAGCCACTATGTCACCGCAGTCGGGTTGAGATCGAGGGAGTTTCCGGACCATTTAAGTACTGTAAAAAATGTTTCACTTTTTTCGGAGAATGGCATGGGGCGAGATTCTGTTGAAAAATTCCCTCGTTGGAAGGATAGACCTTGTGGGGCTCCCATATCATATGGTTTGATAAGATGTCAATATATTGGTCCGAATTCAAATTTGAAAACCTGTGGGCAATTTGCAAAAAACGGCTCTCCAAAATGAATTGTACAACGAAAACCAAGACGATCAGTTCAGTAATTCAAGTCTGGTTTCACGACGATGGTTAACCGAAAAATGGTTAATGTGATCCATCCCCCCCCCCCCCCCCTACTCCTTCGGTCTGGCTCGTTGGTGTAATACCCATACCTCACATTACAAGACGTACGAGTGCACATCCCACCTCAAAACGCTTCCAATTAATCCCTTAAGCGGTCTCGCTAGATAAATCATGCTCCAGAGTAGAGATACTCATTGCAGCCTCCGGCGTTATAACTCACGTCAAATCCGATGCCTCGGCGTTAAGTAGTGGGTCAGCCGGCGTATTTTAAAGCTTTTAGATGATAGCCTTAAAATGCAGGAGGCCGTGGAAAGAATTCTCGCGGCGTTACGGGCCATAAGTCTCGCAGTGAAAGCGTATAATTAATTACGCAATTACCCCGATCGGACTACCTTCGTTAGTATTACGGGTTAGAGGTGCAACTGGGCCCGCAGTAATCGACTTATTATTAAATTATGAAGCTTGATATATCTGCAAAGGTATTTTTTATAGTATATACTAAGTATAATATATTTTTTTAAATAACTCTATAATGCATGGCAGCTCTTTAGGCACACTTCAGCTCTTATCAAGGAACATTTACTAGTTCTGGAGACCAATCTGAAACAATATCTTCCTCCAATCATCAGCCATCAAGTGTGGATAAGGAAGCCATTTTCAGTCAATATAGAATCCAAGACAGATTTATCGGATTCAAATGTCAACTCCTTAATTGAACTGTCATGTCATACAGTACTCAAAAACATATTCGAGAGAATATTATTAATAGATTTTTAGATAACTCGTCGTCAAGAGTTTATATATAACCCAGCTTTAATAATAATAATAATAATAATAATAAAACTCTTTATTCTTAATAAAAGGCGAGCATATTGCCTGCAGGCAATATTTTAGAGCTAACCTATACTATTGTACGAACATTATTTGCGAGTATACTACATAACTTAACCTATATAAAGAGTATGACAAATAAAATAAAAGAGGATAGAAAGAAATACATATATACTTTACTCTTTGTGGGCACAGGTTTGCCACATCAAAATAATCTAACACCTATAAGGACGCTAAAGTTTAAAAACGAGGGAATGGGAGGGGAAAGGGAATTTATCTGGAAGAATTCAAATGCTTTAGCAGAACACGAGATAAAATTTCAAATGGCCTTTGCCACGACCTACCATATAAGTTAAAAAGCAACGTTTTTCTGAAAAATAAATTTAGAAACCGACTGGAAATTGAACCAGACCTAAGAATAAAGTTAATGTCTTTTCCGGGAAAATTGGAGTTTATATTTAAAAACATACAGCTTCATACTTATTACTAATTAGTCAACTAATAGGTATAATTACAACTAACAGTTATACTTCTGTGTGGATATTTACGTGTGTTTTATTTTGCCTATTTATACAAGAGAATAGTCAAAAGATAGTGGGTCACGAAGGTGAAGCATAAAAATAAACGGGCTAGGATAAGAATAGTTTGGGAAATGCTGCACTATGGGGTCGGCAGACACGGTTAGGTCTGTGTAGAGTAGATACTAGGAGCGAAGCAAAATTTTAAATATAATATTTGTTTGTTTCTACTCTTTAATGTAAAATCACAATGGGCGGGTTTATCGTCATATGACAATCTCTAACAATCAACTCTATTATGACGTGTTTATATGTTTGTGGATGTGTAACATGTGTGAAAAAATATATTTTGTTATTGCATTCGATCGATATAACTGAAAATGCAATTCCGTTAATTTTATCCCAACGGAAAATGGTGACCCAGCCGGGAAGCATACATGCGAGTACTCTATAAACTACTCTAAAGGATCCCTGTGACTGACATATACGATGAAATACGCCTAGTCTTGGATAATAGGCTTGCTGGGGTTAGTCACATTAATAATACGGTTGTCAAAACCTGTTGAAGCTCCTACTGTATGTACCTACTATAATATCGAATCCAGTATTATGCTCTTGCTCATAGTGTTATTGCGTATGGGATACTTGATTGGGGCGGGGCTGCATTGTCGTATCGACCCACTTATTAAAGCCCAGAGGCGCTCTCATAAAAAAACAGTGATAAAAAAACTGACGAAGTGGCCGACCTATCAATTTTTAGAGAATTATATGTTCCTGATGCGCGTAATTGCATTATCATAAACATGTTGAATTACATCAGAAAATAGAACACACTATTAGCACAAGATCGGTTTCTTATAGGTACACAACACAAGTTACCCAAAATCATCTTCGTTTTAAGACACGTTTCATATTTATCACCTTCACCTTTTAATAAAATCACAGATAATTACATTATACTAAGCCAGAACAAGCATATAAAAAAAATACTTCCTACATATTGGTTTGCGAGTCAAGGAAGGAACAGACAAAGACACTATTCAATGTTACCCTCGTGTAACGATAATGTAATATAATAAATTATGTATAGTATGTATACCTATGTTATTGTATTTTATGTTTTACATTACCCGTTTTAATATGAATATTTAAGTCTTTTCATTATTTCTATGTACTTATTATGATTATTATTACAGTTATTAAAGTTTAAATCTTAATATTCTATTATATCATTTTAACATTGTATTTTAGTAAGTTATATAGTAATTATTATAGCGTTGTATATTAGTAATTTATATAACAAAATATAGTAATTTCCAGTCAAAAGTGATGAAAGCCATGCGCACCTTCATTGCTCACGTTCAAAAAGTTGTTGAAGAGACATTTGCTTTCACACAGCCACTAATCAAATATTACCTTATCCTTTCTTTAATCCTTCACCTGGGCATACATAGTAAAAAATGGTATATTGTAACCCTATCTTAACTTATTGGCATATATTTTAAATAGTTTATTTTAAGTGTGCTGTACGACGATCCTTATTATTTCTAAGTGTGCTGTACGATGACAATTAAAAATTAGACTGTACTGACTGTGAATCAAATGGTCGACTGTAAGAAGATATTTTTTTTTAAACCAGCCAGTGTCATATTAGGCTCGATTGCGTTTCTCTTGAACTAAATTCGGAAATTAGTTTATGTGAACGAGACAGAGCAGTATGTCAGAGCGGATTGTGAAATGAACGGTTGTCACTTTTCCGCATTAAAACTACCCACCGAAGATAAAGCAGCCAAATTTAACACCGCACGAAATGTGTTCAAACTTATTTTCGCGTCTAAAAGGTCGACAGGTAGTTTTGGTGTGGGAAAATCGACGATAGTTCCTTTCATATTCTGTTCTAACGTATTGCTCTGTCTCGTTCGGTTAAAAGTTCCTATTTTAGTTCACTAAGAAACGCCATTTTTTATATAATGTTATTTTTAGCACAATTGAGTTTTTCTATTCTATTCTGGGAAAAATCTTAAGGATGCATAAGTTTAAAAGTTGATTTTTTAACATGAATAAAAAAAACATCGATTCTCATAATCGATAGTTCTTCAGCCTTCTTATACCTCCCTTGCTGTCTAGCCGCGTAAGTTAAAATGAGCAAGCACTAATTAAAAGGCAAGAAATTAGCCGTAAACTATTTTATCGTCATCTGAAGTCGTAAATAACTCCCTCAACTCGGATTTTAAAGTAGGTAATCTAATATGGTGCGGCTGAGTGTTAATAAATATAATAACAGCTAACGAGTATTAAGTACTTATTCAGAAATATTTTAATGGAATAACTGATAGCGTCACTTGACTACTATATACAGGCCCGGACTGGCCAGGCTGGCTGGTCGGCGATCGCCCAGGCCCCCCGACTCAAAGGGCCCCAAATTGGACCCCAAAAAAGTGGTTTATATTTTTAATTTCTCAGGTTTTTTTTTGACTGCCATAAATAGTTATCCTGTGAACGGTTCAAATTTGAAATCCTTTTTATGCCTATTGTTTTTCTACATTTATTTCTGGTTAGCTCGCCTATTTAAAAAAAAACTAAGTAAAACCGTTAACTATTCTACCACCTGGAACCTAATATAGACGCTGCTTCAACAAGTAAGGGTAAAAGGAGTGAAAAATACTTTTAGATTCTGTATTCAAAAACATAATATTACGTAAGTCGTAATAACAGTTTATAGATAGATAGATAGATAGATTTTTATTCGAAGTAGACTTACAGTACTTTCCGAACGTCTTATGTTTCTAGACATTTATGCCTTGCTTGTATGCTTTACCATTGATTACTACACTATATAATCAATGGCTTTACGTAATAGTAATAATAATAATAACACTTTACAAATGGTTTTCATAGCTATGTTACATAAAATCGACTTGACCAGACCAATGTATCTTTTCTGCAAAGTAAATATCGTTTGCATATGGCTGCGCGGCCCCAGAGCAAAATCCCATACGACATTATAATATGGAAGTAGCTGAAATAGACAGTTTCTGGCAGTAGCATAAATATAAGTTGCATAAATCTAAAAATATTTCTCACTCTCATTTTCAAGTAATATACCACTTGTAATTGATTACTGTTTTTTCTAGTGTGTACTTAGTTGTAATAAAATTATATAAAAATGTTTTGTAAACGTAAGTCAACACCAACAGAAAACGTAATTTTTGGTAAATGTCTTGTCTTTACTTAAATACTTTTAAATGTCAATATAGCGGAGAATGTGGTTTTCAGGCATGTAATTTTCAAAAATTGGCGAGGGAGGACCCCCGGATCCTTTTTCTGTAAGAGGACCCTCTTCAGGTCTCTAGCCGAGGGCCGCCAAAGGAGCCAGTTCGGGTCTGAAGTATATATGTATGCACCTATTGCTAGATATTGATGAATTAATATTTACTTACAAGCCGGACGATGGCGCCTGTCATTTGATTCAATTTAAATATCTTCACGAGTCTTTGTAGATTCAAATTTGTTGATCTTTGGAAATTGCTATGGAAAAATGAAAGTTTAAAAAGTGGACTGTTATTAAAAACAGTGAGAGAACCCTGTCGTTACCAGAAAAAACTTTAAATTATCAAAACGTCTAACGTCTTTTGAACAACGTTACTGCAACTTTCTTTCTTCAAGAATGGCTAATATGACCAAGAAAATTATATTAGAAATGAGCAGAAAACAGCAAAAATAGCATCTTAAATTATTATTAATTATTCTTGGTATAAGAGAGACAGGATAAGTGAATATTAAAACACAAGTTTAAAAACAAGCTTTTATTAAAATGCTCTATTCCGAACCAACCCTGGGTGCAGCAGGTATATCATAGTGGAACTTAGAATGGACTATCATAATTAAATACTTTACAGAATTTATTGTTTGTGCTTTTGACGGTTGAGGAGTCCCCTCGATGGAAGCCAACCCCTGGGTGAACCAGCCGTATCGCGGTGAAATTTAAAACGGGCTTTGATAATTGATTGCAAAAACAACATTTCGTTTCTGTGCTGTTGACCGTTGACCCTGGGGGCACCAGCTATGTCATGGTTAAATTTATAACGGGCTATCATAATTAAATGCCTATATACAATTGTGTGTCTGTTCTGTTGACCGTGGAAGAGTAGCCTCGCCGGGAGCCGATCCTGGGTGTAGAATCAGGTCATGCTTATCATAAAAATGCATTGTCATCGTAACTGAACCAACATGTAAAATGTCAAATTCATTTGATAAGAGGAAGTGGTTCTAATTCACCTTGCAAGATTTGACCTAAACAAACTAGCAAACATTCCAAGGTAAATAAAAGCTTGTAAAAAACATTTGTGACCATTTTCACATATTTTTACAAATATTTACATATATTCTTTTGAAATATTTATTATATAGGTATTATTTCTAATTATAGAATTGTTATTACTAATTATTTATTTATAGTTGTAAAGTTATTGACCACTAAAAGTTTTTTTTAATTCTAATTTAATTTCCAAAGTGTGTTTTTATTGTGTAATTTAAATTCCAAATCATTTGTATTGATGTTCTCCTTAGAACAGGCTCTGCCTTGTTAGGAGTGACACAAATGTTTATTGTAAATAAATACTAACGATGTATTTCGTGTGATAAATAAATAAATAACTAAAAAAAATAAATAAGTGATAAGTAACTGAACAATACCATATTTTCTAAAACAACAAATTATTATTTGAAGTATTTTTCGATTTTTAACACGCTTTTATTAGGTCGACCTGTATGTAACAAACTATGTAATGGAATCTAAGGTAACTAATTTAACCATCTTCCAAGGATCGTAGCGTCATGAAAATTGGCAGTTGTATGTAGTTCTGATGACAATACAATAAAATGGTACTGTCGAACTGATCTGATGATGGAGTCGGAAGATATGACCTGGAACTTCATGGTAGAACATAGTATCATAGCTGTGTTTGGACTTGTTAGAAAAGTTTTGGAATGAACTTTGATCACGATTAGGTTTCAAGGTCTGATGATGAAGCCGGAAGATAGGCACTGGCATCCCATGATGGAATATCGTATCATAACCGTGTGTATGTCAATATCGTATCATAGCCCAAAAGCGTGTTTCTAGTGTTTTTTTTTTAATTTACAACGTTCAAGACGTTTAAATCGTCTATCGTCCACGGCTATTGCTCGATCATAACAATGTAGGAGGAAACAAATTCTTGCGCCTATCAATCGCTATCAGTGTGGATACGTCATTCGCTTGTTTGAACTGTGTCAATTCGAAGCTTTCACTGGCAAACGGGCGACGCCAGCACTATTAAAACGGCGACGGGACAAGTCAATGGCTTGATAGAGCAGGATCAATGAACGATGACGCCCTATGACACAATCGGCACATGAAATGGTGTCTTGGGAAAAAATTGAAGAACCCAGCGTGCTCAATGATAGAGTCATTGTCTTTATTAATGTTTTAATAAAAGATGATTCGGATTTTTTTGATTGTCATGGCGTGAACAAAATTGTCGACGCAAAGAGGAGTTATTTTCAGATTATATTTTTATTTTACCTCACTGGAAGATATCCGATTTATTTATTGCAATAAATATATTTGTTAATAAATTATCGTTATATCACACAGCCCACTTTGAACTTTGATAAATTCGGTTTCCGAAACTAAGTAAATTTGAATTGGAAGTTATCGTTCATCTTTCTGACGTTTGTTGCATGGATTTCTCGTCTGTGTAATCAGAGAAAAGTTGAATAAAGGCGCTATTTTGGAATTTGAAATCCTGTGCCGGTGTTTTCCATTACACGTTCTTTATTATAGTTTCTTGCGGTCAGGCGCAGTATCTGCCATCGAGTGAACGTGGATACTTGGCGGACAAGAAGACAGTCCACTGTCTAGATCCACCGACGAGACCGCGAGAGTTCAACGCCTTACCACGTGGCACTAGAAAGTAAAGACAGCGGGCCAACCTCACGCCCTCGCTACCAGATTTCTCCGTCCTCCATGTCTCGTCGCGGATTCGAGGTCGATTACCCGGCCTCTACCTGATGTTAGCGGTAATTCAGCTCTAATTTATCGCGGACCGTGGCGCCCATTGCCCGTCTATTAAACGGGACCGGATGGCCAATGGATTGTTTCAAGAGTAGCTGACATCAGGTCAACAACCACCTGGCTGCCTAAGAAACGAATCAGACCGTTTACAGACCCTGGTTATTCACCGGAGTGCAGAGTCGATTAACTATCGCCGCACGATGCACATACCGCCCAGCAGCTGCAATGAAATGTAATGTAAATACATGTATGTGTATGTAAATGTAAAATGTAAAAAAAAGAAAAAAATGTAATTATGAAACGAATAAATAAATGACTCCTTGGGGGATTGGATGGGGATAGAAGCCTCTGATCTTTGGATATACTATTAAGCTCGGGCAGAAAAGACGACTATAGTCGTTATAACTGCTCGGGTGGTGGATGGATTGGCTTCTGTCTCCATCCACCTCGTTAGAGTAAGAAAATGAAAAAAATACCGCCCAGCAGCACCCGAGGTCTCATCCCAGAGGATCCGACCGACGACACAGCCGAGACAGGGTTAGAGTCCTTTACAGGTTCGTCCCTTTTCGACAAGGCCACCAGATGAAGGTTGAACCGTGAGTTAGGCCGACCCAAAATGACAAACAGGGCATATGACCCAAGCTCCACGGAACCATTGTCCGCCAAGTCTGCCCGGCCAGGCACAACAGTTAACTGAAATGTGTACTGTCAAGAACTACAAACAATGGTGAAGAAGCCCTCTCAATTATGAAGAAGGTCGATCTCTCTTCCCTACTGCTTCTGCATGACAACGTAAGACAACGCATTTCACCGCAAACAGTTGCGAACTTGCTGGAGTTGCGACTAGAAACTTTTCTCTATTTTTTTCGGAATTTGGATAACTTTTTAGGGGGGGGGGGGGGATCAACTTCGAAGAGGCAGAGAAAAACGCTTTCAAACCATTTATCGATTGCTGTGCACGAGAGTTCTACAGCAGAGGCAATAACCAACTCTCGTTAAAATAAAAAAACTGCATAGATCTCTAAAAACTCACGCTTTTCCCTCTAGGTCGCAATATGAAACCAAAGGACTCATTGAGACGTGTCAAACGAGTCCAAACTGGATGGGCTTATTGTTAGCTATTGAGGAGCTTCTATGACCACCTTCCACCTTTATCATCATACAAGTACGTAGTACCATAGTATTGTACTGTCACCAGAATTTAACAAGTGTGCTAAGTTTGAAATCAATACGACATTAGAAGTGTTGATAAAAGTAAGTTTTGATTCCCTTACAGAGTTACAGGTCAAGCTAGTAATAAAAGCGTGCTTATGCCCGCTATACAAGACGCTATTTTTTTCAAGCTTTGATAGCAAGCTAGCGCTAGTAATCTAGCAAGTTAACAGCTCTGAATTCGTGTATACAGGACTAGCTTCATGTCTAGGCTAGTAAACTATAAAGAAAGCTAATAAGCTAGCGTCTCAAGCTAGGATAGTTTAACAGGTTGAGATTCTATTTTTTGAGCAAGTAGCACTCCCCGCTACTGATTTTACTATCCTGGATTGTGTACTAGCTTTATGTGGCCGGCGAAGCTAGTATTCGATGTTCATTTCAATTCACGGATGTGTTGTTAGTTTAGTCAGTACAATGGTTCTGGCCTAAAATTATCTGGCATCGCGTAAACAACACTATCATGAGCCGAGCTAAGACAGCAAGCCAGGATACCGAGGTTCTAGCTTGCTATCCTAGTTTAAAAAACTAGCGTCGTGGATCCGGGCATTAGGAGTGATTCGGTCATCCTGCAAAATAATGTGACTATTGACGATGGTCATCCTTCGTGCGGAAACTGAAAGCAGCGGCTTTTCCGCACAGATCGATTTGTCCAGCTGACGACTATTTAATAGGCAGAGAGAGACTAACTAATCCGTCTCGGACAGTCAGCCACCGAACTATTCGTCGGAGTTACTTTATTATGACTTTTAGATAATTCTCCTATGAATTGACCGACATAATCAAAATGACCGAATCGTTTTTCCATGAGTCACTACGACCGAATCCCTAAATTTGAATGACAGTCACATCACTATTGTTTAAAACGCTTACTGTATTAGTCAGTATTTCCGTTAACTTGTCATCAGTTATAGCATTAGCAACCGATAGAATAGCGAACCAAAAATAATAATTCAGATAGTCAACTAAATCGTAGATACCAATTTTATGCGTGGTGAACTGTATGAGTTGACCTATCTATTTTTTTTTAGGTGATGCGGTTGAGAAATTAAATATGCGTGGAGCGTAGACATGAGTGCGCATCTTAGGCGACTTGCTTAATAAAATTTTACGCCTGTCTGTCAAATAGGCCTACTGGTTGCCGATGGGCAAATTCATTTGTCTGCCTGACAGCTCGCATTGAGCAAGTAGACAAAACATAGATCACGCCTTTGAATCGCTGAGATGAATTTATTGTATAGAGGCTTAGAGGATTATGCGTGATGTCAGTGGTGCCAAAGACCGCACGCGGTGGTGCGAAAATCACGTGATAGATCTATGATTTGTATCTTTTTAAAGTCGGGAAGTCAAATTAATATCTCATCACAGTTCGGTCTTTAAAAAGTTATTACTATGTCGAATATATAGGTACTGATAGACAAAAGACAACTGACAAAAGACAACGGAAGCAACCACAAATACTCCACAGAGATTTATAGAAAGAAAGACATGGACGTTATAAAAAGTATTATTATAGAGGGAATTTAAAATAATCAATAAATCGAATGCTTCTGCTCTTACAAAATTTAGCATGATATCCACATTAAAAAATACAATATGAAAGTTACAAGAAACTGATAAAAAAATATTTGAGAGGAATTTTGAAACATAGAACATTCATGGAACAACTTATTATGGAACATGATAGGATTACTACATAAAATAATATAGAAACGAATAGACAGACAAAAGTCGACCGAGATGAAACCTACAAAAATATAGGAATTCAATAAATTGAATCAGAAGGTAGTGATGTTGCATAAATAGCAATAGAAACAATGAAATTTTCTAGTCCCGCTGTAGAGTTTATCGTGTTGCTTCTATTAAAGGGCAAATAGGGTAGATAGTTTACCCTAGACAACGGCGGCTGCAACGTCGCCGAAACGTCGGGTGCTACACAATTCAGGCGGTAAATTCGTTTATATCTTATTTATTATGTCAAATAACCTCGATAGTCTCTAAAATCGTGTATCCTTTTTTCCTAGGTCATTTAACATTTTTAAGAGCTGCTACTAATCATTAAATGTAGTGAAAAGTAATTCTGCCATTACCGTAACTAAAATTGCTAAACAAGACTCTTATTCTGATACCCTTATATCGATTCATATACACCGGTTAATAATCGAATAAGGCTGCAGCTGAGGGGCCAAAGATGATAACCAGCTTATAAAACAAAAACTCGTTGTTCTCCCTAGGTCCCAATGCAAGCTTATTCTCCACTAACACTAACAACTCTCATGACAACACTCTCTTCGTATGACTGCATAAGATAGTAGGTACGTTAAATGTGTGTTTGGGTACGATACGTCGTTTACGCGCATGTAATCGTAAGCATCCTTGTTGCTGGGGTGGTCCCGAGATTCACACAGATAAGCACAGGAATGCGATAAGAAGATAACTTGTGTTAACATTGTTTCCACATATCAAACCGGAGGTCGACCACTTCAGCTGAGGCGGTTTTTAACTATTTCATTTGTTGGCACTCTGATTCGGTCGAGATAAACTTAGACAGCCCCTCCTTTACTCTACTTCTTTTTAACACGCTTTTATTAGGTCGACCTGTATGTAACTAACTATGTAATGGAATCTAAAGTAACTAATTTAACCATCTTCTAAGGATCGTAGCGTCATGAAAATTGGCAGCTGTATGTAGTTCTGATGACAATACAATAATATGGTACTGTCGAACTGATCTGATGATTGAGTCGGATTATATGAACTGGAACTTCATGATGGAACGTCGTATCATAGCTGTGTTTGGACTTGTTAGAAAAGTCTTGGAATGAACTTTGACCACGATTAGGTTTCAAGGTCTGATGATGAAGCCGGAAGATAGGCACTGGCATTCCATAATGGATATCGTATCATAGCCGTGTGTACGTGAATATCTTATCATAGTCCAAAAGCGTGTTTTTAGTGTTTTTTTTTAAAACTATTAATTTATTTACATGCTGAAAGTTCCCAGCGAACTTGTGTTTTTGTTAGGACACCTGATAAACCCTATATGTGGTTGCAGTCGACTACAGTTTTTATAGTATTCTAGTAGAGATAGAAATAAGCTTTATTTTCACATCAATGAGATTAAACTTTGCCTAAAGCTGTGTATACAAGTTCAGTCGTAAATAAAAAAGACTAATAAGGTGTTTTATTTAAAATATGTGTCATATTCATATTCAGAATTTTATGACCAATAAATATAATTCCAAATTCATACTAAATTAAGGAAAAACTCAAAAATGAATACCTTGCGAAAAACCCCACAAAAACGAAGTGTTCATTGCGAACATTGAAACTAAAACAGAATATTCAAAACAGGCATTACATAGAGAATGAAAAATAAACACTTTTTAATGGCAATAATGCTGAATCAAATCATATAAATGATAATTGATTAGCGAAATACGCCTATGTAGTATATTGGTTACATTGTAACCTGCGACAAGCAAGCAGATATAACGAGATTAAGAGATTTCTTAGAAATGTCAAGAACTTCGGAAAGGTAGGCTTTAAAACTTGAAGAAACATGCTTTGTATACTTTGGATAGATCATTTAGTATTCTCAGAACCGTCAAATTATTACCCCCCCCCCCCCCCCATTTGGCTCATTTATTCAATAAAAATTTGCTCATGGTACAACGTTACGACAATTCAAAATACATATCCATCAATGATGGAGTTCTACGATAAAACGCACATCCTTTGCATCAGCAATGTAACATGTAATGTTATATAACCTATATACCTGAAATTAAACCAAAAAGAGGGTGTCATGAAAATTTAGTATAAATACCGATAAGCCCCTCGTTGATTTGTTTAGCCTAAACTAAATTTTCTATAATGCATGATCTGAACCACCATTTGATGATGTATAATTCGATGAAGAATGTCAACGCAGAAACCAATTTTACAAAACTGTTTCGCTCAGTGAGGATATAGTTAATTCTCAAATAACACGTGTGAAGGTAGCCAATTTAATATCATTATTCCGAAAATTTCACCAATTCAAGAGTATCATCATAAGCTTATGGTTTGTTTGTTTCTACTCTTTATTGCGAAATTTCACAGTAGATGGGTTTATTATCATACAACAATCTGTTACAACCAACCCCAAGGTCCCCATTTTCCGTTGGAATAAAATTAAAGGAATTGCATATCAATTCTGTTGATCAAATGCTATAATAAGATACACGTGTTACACGTACACATACATATAAACCCTTAGTAGGGTTAGTTTTAATAGATTGACGCACGATAATAAAACCTCCCACTGTGAAATTTCACAATGACGAATATGAAGTGTCCATATGTGTAAGTGTATGTTGTTATTGCATTCGATAGTCAGAATGGACATGCAATTACGTTAATTTTATCCTAACCGAAAATAGTAACACAGCCGGGAATAGAATCCGGAACCGTTCAATAAAGGATCTGGCGACCTAACCACTATGCCACCGGGCCACTTATTATACCTACGCAACTGCTAGACAGGTTACATCCTATTGATCGTCTGACCTCTGACGTTTAATTTCGTTCCTATCGCCTCAGTATTCAAGTATTCCACCGGCGGCATTGTTCGTAGGATCTATGAGGATCGTGAATGGGCACGGACAGCTCATTGTGGTCGTTTATTGTGATGACGTCAGAAGTCGCTGATACCTTCTTCTCGCGACTGCATTTTACCGCCTTGATATTCTGATAGGCTTTATGCTCAATATAAGTCATCCGCCATTGTTTTGTTTTATATTGTGTACATACTATATTAAATAAAATCGTTTTCATTCAGAACAAAATAGGCAGTTTTTTTGTAAATCTTAGTACAAGATCAATTCTTTAATAGCGCATTTATAAAATGAATAAATAAGTGGCAAATTCACCAAAAAAAAGCTAAATATAATAATAATAAAACTCTTTCTTTTCAAGAAAAAAGGCGAGCCTATTGCCTCGCGGCAATATCTATCCGCTTTAGTGTATACCACAAGTTTTGGATCAGCTACATAAAATAAAAATTAAAATGATAAAATAAACTGAAAACTATAAAAAAATACAACAAAAGAAAAACATATCATTTTAATTAAATAAAGAGAAAGAGGGAAGGAAAGAGACGAAGGGGGGGGGGGAGGAAGATCCGAGAATGGTGGGGAGGAGGAGGGGGGGGGGGGAAATTGGTTATGCTATGGTTTTAGGTTTATTTAAATATAATTGAAATAACAATATAATATTGAATTATTATCAACAAAAAAAAATGTTTTGTACAAGAATCTATCGCGGACCACAGCGTCCTTTGCCCGGCTGTTCACCCAGGATCGGATAGCCGATGGTCGTTTCAAGAGCAGTCGCCGTAAGGTCCGCGACCAACCCCGCTCTATAGGAAACAGTACTGCTTCCAGACTCCCCCGACTGTTAGTCAGAGTGCGCAATCGATTGGCTTATGCCGCACGGTGCGCAGACCGTCCAGGAGCGCCAGAAAGTTGATTCCCAGGGGAAACTAGCCATAAGGTCAGAGTCCTACCTAGGCTCGCACTTCATGCATGGAGGCCGTCGGATAGGTGTTGACCCGTGAGTGAGACCAACCTTGAACAGAATGGGTCTTCGTGGCCAACTCAGCAAGGGCCCATTAACTCCCTAATTATTTCCACAGTAGATTCAGACGCGGGGATAGGTGTTGTTACCTACTTTGGGGAACTGAGCTAAATGTAAGCGGTCGCTGAGGTGCGGGGACGGCCTTTCGTAGAACACGCGTTCTTTCGTTAGCGTATATATACATAGCGTACATAGCGTACCTCTACGTATAATAAAAGCTGATGCACACAATTTTCAAGTGCTTTAATTTTAGGAGGGTGGTCTCGGTGACGTCAAATCAACAAACATTGCCTATTTTTTAGAAAGTTAGAAACCGCCAGGAGTGATTCGACCTGATCAAATCTTACTAATGCCGGAATGGATACATAAATCAATCCCGAAACGAAAGAATTAGTAAATGAGATGCACTTTCCTCCGTTGGCCAATGGCAAAGCTTACCCACGCTTTCTTAAGTCGACCTTATTTGGCCACTGTCCACGCTCTTGGCGTATCGCTCATAATATACTGCGCCGGCCGCGGCGTGTCGTTAGCAATGGAGACTTTGCACTTGAACTTCGCGCGGCATTTGCAAATCTCCATTCCATGTTTGGCCCGGATGAAAGCTCCGTCGCTGCAGCTAATAAGGAATCTTGCAATAGTAACAAGCCATCTCGTCTAACGCTTAAAAGATTTATATCCTTTGTTTCGGAGCTATGGATATTATTTATGAATATTTTATGGAAATGAGACGAGAAATCATCTATTCTCTTGTGTTAAATATGAACCTACTTTTAGAGATGCAAGATGAGGGAAAAGAAACTCATGTGCTAACTTACCACTTTAGAGCTGCCATCTACAACGGACAAGCCCGACACCCCATTCTGGTAATACGATATGTATCGTTCTTTAAGCCGTGGGACGATTTCGTAGAGGCTTAGGGACAACACAGTCCACAGTGGGAGTTTGGGAGTTAAGGGACCCTTGCTGAGTTGGCCACGAAGACCCATTCTGTTCAGGGTTGGTCACACTCACGGTTCAACACCCATCCGACGGCCTCCACGCACGAAGTGCGAGCCTGGGTAGGACTCTGGCCTTATGGTTAGTTTCCCCTGGGAATCAACCTTCTGGCGCTCCTGGCGCTCTCTTACGAGTATGTGGTGGAGCTTGACGGTGGACTGTTTTGTCCAAGTCTTCTGCGCTCACTCCAGGGAGATAGAACGACTAATCGTTAAAACTTCCTGAGGTGACGAGCTCGCCCATTGTATTCGACAACCCTAGTTGATGTTAACAGTAATTCAGATCGAATTTATCGCAAACCCATTGCACGTCAATATGACATGTGATCGGGTGGCCGACAGGTAGTTTCAAGAGTAGCTGTCGTTAGGTCAACAACCACCTCCGCAAGGAAGCGTATCAGACCATTTCTAGATCCCTCCAGTTAATCGTCGGAGTGCACAGTCGATTGGCTAACACCGGACAATTCGCAAACCGCACAGCAGCGCCCGAGATCTTTCCCCAGAGAATCGGATCCCACCGACACAGCCGAGACAGGGTTCACAGAGTCCTTTCCAGGTTCGTCCCTCTTCGAGAAGGCTACCGAATGAGGGTTGAAACGTGAGTTGAGCCGACCTAAAAATAAAATGGCACACAGGTCAAACGGCTCAAGATGCACACAACCGTTAACTGCCCTACCAGTCGGATTGTCAGATTGTCAGCTAATATATCAGTCGTATTGTCTGACTGTAAATTGATTTTTTTAACCATTTAGCATCGCTAATATTCAACGACGTAGGAAACACTGAGGTCTTCTCGTTCTGTAGCAGCTTAATTTTCTCAGCAGACGTAAATAACGCGGGTGATATAAACATTAGAACGCTAGAACTTCATACGCGGATCGCCACAAAGCACAGAGACGGGCAAATTATAATCCGTGCGAGTTTTAAATTGTTAAATATATTATCCGTTTCAGTTGAGGAATATATCTGTGGTGTAACTTATTTTACCCAATTAAGTCCATGAATTGATTATAAGAAGCAGATAGTTTAAAGTTATCTGCACATATGCCTTGTAGTATCATTACGTAGTCTGTACCGATCAACTATGTGGTTAAGAATCGCTACGGAAAGGATGATCTTTCGATGTAAGACAGCCCTTTCATTTGTCAAACAAGTTATAAAGAAGCAAAAGATATCATTTAAAGTGGCTTTAGGGCTCGATTGCGTTTCTTTGTGAACTAAAATCGGAAATTAGTCCGTGTCCCGCCAAGGTCAATCCTTACACCGCACGAAACATGCTCGAGTTTATTCGAACGAGTATAAGTTCGGCAGGTAGTATTTATCGACGATCGTTCGTTTCATATTCCACTCTAACGTATTGCTCTGTCTCGTTCGCTTGGACTAATTTTAGTTTTATTTCACAGAGAAACGCAATCGGGCCCATAGTCACAACAATATCGTCCAAACAGGCAAACATGGAAAACGATGCAAATGCCAGTAAAGAATAAATAATAAAAGAATAAAATAGTATTTATTTTCATTACAGCCATCACAATTGTGTAGAAATGACCGAGTATATTAAATTAATCTTAAATTATTAACTCAATTTACCAAAGAGTGATGACACAACAAATTACTCCAAAATCATTCCAATTTTAAAAAAAAGGCTGTAATATATCACTTGACAATAAAAAAATAGTACAATTCATTACATTGGTAGGTACGATGCTGTTTTCAATGTATCTTTTAATGTCGTTATGCACATACATGTTGATTTTAAGCAGATACGCCTTTTTTTTGTTTTATTCAAAGAAAAACATACATTTTTTTTTAAATATTTACAATCTCGCCAAACTGGTAAACAGTTTGTTGGCAGTACATACTTGAAAATATGAATGTTTTTAATTCCTATGTATAGGAATTAAATATATATTTTTTCTTTTTTATTTTTTCAAATTGCCGAATATGTGATCTAAAACCTAGAGAGCTCGCTGCCCTGGAACAAGTAATGGCACTTAGTAGGGCAGCAGCAGTACATACCTGCTAATGCTCATATCGGCCGTGTCAATTTTAATAATATATGTTTTTATTGACATGATTGTTAGTGACACCTATGCATTGTAAATGAATTGTTAAATTAATTAATTAAATAAATAAATATATAAATAGACTATTCGCCTGGAACTTGGCCCTACGTGGTATGATCAGTTGGATGTAATGGGTTTTATTTTTGTCGTCATGACGATGTAATTCCTCGTGGTATATTGCGAACTCGGCGAAATGGTTAGTCTGAACAAGCTCTTCAAGAGCGGTATACACCTCTAACTAGAGTCACCAAGTCGAACTCTTCCTTAGAAGCAAAATTAGAAGGAATCGGCCAAAAGGAAATTATCAGATCTATAGACGAATAGAAGCCAGCATCGCTAAGACTATCCAAGATCCCAGAGTTAAATAGAATATAATAAACCTCTTGTTTAATCTAGTTGATGCTATGATGGAGCAGGGCGATCGACAAGCAGGGCCGGCTCGTCCATATAGGCAACCTAGGCGGCCGCCTAGGGCGCAAAACTTTGGGGGGCGCAAAAATGGAGAATTTTTAATTTTATTTGAGGATTTAAAAACATAAACTACACAAGAGTTAAGTACTTCTGCGCCCTACTAGCTTATGCAGACGAATTACTAGGTAAAGAAATGTGAAGGATATTTTAGTTTATTTAAGTTATCTTAGAAAACAGGAATGTATACCCTAACGTAACACTACTTAGTTTGGCAACCTCGCTGTGCATAGCGGAGTGCGAAGTGTAGCCCCGCACTTCAAAGTGACTTTTGGACCGTAGTTAAGTCCAAGTCCAAGTCCAAGGACCAAAAAATATCAAGTACTCTTTGTGTATTTTTTTGCGTTTTAAAAACAGAAAAACTATCTGTAATCTAAATGTGAGTTTATGTTTGTTATTGAGAGAACTGTACATTCATAGTGCTATTATAAAACCTATAAACCTACCTAATGTAATACTGTGTTATGAAGCTTTTTAAATACTTACTAATTTTGATTTCTAATTATTGATCTAGAGGTTGTCAAAACAAAAGACAAAATGCAATGCCATTGTTAGAACTAGGTTTTCAACTAACATAATACGTTTGAGGTTTGTGGATATTAAATTATATGTATTTTATGTAAAATTGATATCGTATTACTTACATATCCCAGTCATTAATCAAAGGTTATAAAATCGAATTCTTTGTTATAACAATTATTAACAAAAACGTTTTTCCGAAGTTCCATTCTATACCCGGCAGACCCCGCCGAATGCTCTTTAATTAGGGCGCAGAATTCGATTTCGCCTAGGGCGCCGAAAACCTTAGAGCCGGCCCTGTCGACAAGCAGATAGATAGACATATTAACAGGCAGACAGACAGTTACAACTTGAGTTGTCGACTACAACGGGCGAGCCCGTCACCACAGGAAGTTTTAACGATTAGTCGTTCTATCGACCTGCATAAGCGTAGAAGACTTTGGACAAAACAATCCATCGTCTAGCTACACCACAACCCGCAAGAGACCAACGCCTTACCGCGAGATAGCCAGGAATGCTACCTGGCCGGCGACACTCGCGCCCTTGCTGCCAATTGTAACCAGATTTCTCCGGTCTCTCGATTGGTTCCGGGTTCGAGGTCGCTTGCGCGGTCCTCTCCCTTACGAAGCGGTGAAACGGTGAATACCGAATCTTTCGCGGACCATGGCGTCCTTTGCCCGCGTCTTACCCGGGATCGGATGGCCAATGGTCATTTCAAGAGCAGTCGCCGTAAGGTACGCAACCACCCCCGCTCTATAGGAAACAATACAGCTTCCAGACTCCCCCGACTGTTAGTCGGACAGCACAATCGATTGGCTTGCGCCGCACGGTGTGCAGACCGTCCAGGAGCGCCAGAGGTTTGATTCCCAGGGAAACTGACCAGGGCCAGAGTCCTACCCAGGTTCGCACCCCGTGCGTGGAGGCCGTCGGATGGATGTTGACCCGTGAGGGTCACATCCATCCGAACACATGAGGTCTGAACACATGGGTCTTCGTGGCCAACCCAACATGGGCCCGTTAGCTCCCACAGACAGTTACAGATAGAATCACAGATTTTTTCCTGATTTCGTCTTATTTTTTAAATATATAAACTCAAGTGGATGCGGTCGACTTCCCAGGGCCGCGCTGGACGAGATACCTACCGACAATATCCGGAGGTGAAAAACCTCGCCATGACTCATGAAATAAGTGAGAACATTCCCATGCAGGTGAGCCATTCACTAAGCCTCTCATTACCTAGCGCCTGCCTGAGAGATAGGCGCGTTTTCCGGTGAATCTTAATTACGGACACGCTTTCTGCGTTTCTGCATATCGCTAACATTATATTTGCCTATTGCGACAAAGAAAACCAGACGATAGGTCTATCGGGAATCAAGTTAATATTAAAAAACATAGGAAAGATGACGACCCAAAAAGAAATTCACTCGCATTTCACCAGATCTAGGCACAATTTAGCATTACCCCGTCCATCTCTGGAATTATTCAAAAGGGATCCAAATTACGTTGGAATGGCGTGTTACAATAAACTCCCCGAGAATATCAAAATTATATGTAGAAACGAAAAAATAACCCAATTTAAATAGAAATTAAAAGGCTACCTTATTGCGAGAGAATTATATAATATTAACGAATTATAATTAGATTACTGACAATTTCAATCTCGATTTTTTTTTTATTATTTAACTTGAAATTTGTACTATTTTATTGATTATTATATTATTACTATTGTTTCGAATTGTGTCCCATAATAAATTGTATTTTTAATTTATAGGACCATTTAACTTTAATATTATAATTTCATGACTGTAGTTATAAATATCTAATATCTGTAGTTATAAATATCAATTGTGTGGTGAGTCTCTAATGAAATATTTTGTATACACTTTAAAGTTATTTTAACATTAAGCGGCTATATAAAGTGTCTAAACAACTATTTAAAAGTTTTTGAAGACAATAAATGCAATTTGATTTGATTGAAGCACAGTGTATCTACAAGCGACTATTCCTCAACGGCGTCACCAGAACATTTACTTCAAAAGTTACTCACCAATTTGCAGAACAACGCGATCACCTTCAGAGATGTAGACACATGTTTCAAGAGTAACAAGAGCAAGACGTATTCTGTAAGAGAATTCGGCAAGGCCAGCGGTGATGAAGATGACAAAGATAACGAGGATGAAAAATATACATGTATACATAGCTTATATCTGACAGTCTCTACATTTGAGAGTTTGCTATAGAGATGGGCGTCGCTGCTAAAAACAGTCATTAAGCCATACCTCTGTGCTCAGCCGGGTACTATATTTTAGGTATATCATCATTGAAGAATAAGAGCTAATTGAAGAATGCTTTTGAGAGTTAATTAATTGAAGAGAGCTAATTAAAGAATATACAATTTGGATTATCAGGAAAAAAATATTCTATTAATGTTTACCCCTGGGGGTCGATTTCGAAATGCGGGGAGACATAAATATAGACTACTCTGGGAATCTCTATTATGACATACCTTTAATGATTCACCGATTTGCTAAATCTATCTCATCGACCTTACTTTCAGTACGTCCTAATATCTTTATGTTGTTTTTTAAAGTTCCTTTTTTCATTTTCATTCTTTAGTTTGATGTTTTTGTAAAATATCTTAAATTTTGCTTCAAGTTAGGCACATCTATTTATTTGCTTAATACTGTGATCTACTCGTGCATCCGACATCCGGTGTTTAACTGCACCAAACGCATCTCGTAAGCAAACAGCAACCGACAAGACGGCTTTGAGCTTTATGCGTATTGTAAAATTGAATATGTTGGCATATCGGAAATGGCATGGATATGAGCCATGGTTGAAATCCTCGGCAGGGATTCTCTCATTCTCTTTCCCTCTCTTTCTCGTATTTTTATGGTACAATATTGCACTGTGGAGCTACTCTTTTAACAAGATATATAATTTTTTAATTCAACTTCACATGTTTGTCAGTATGTCAGTGGATATGACTGTTTGTCCATTTAGGTCAAATATTCTAAATATATTTTAACAGACCTACATAACAGTTTGACTTTAAATTTTATATGTGTATGTAGTTCCGATAACTATATATAATTCCTCGCATGGTCAACTATCGTATCTCGCATTTTGACTATGTTTCCTTCTATCCACCAAAAATATGCAATTTATCTACGTAGGCGGGATGATTAGTACCTTGCTTAAACTAGTTAAAAAGATCGTACGGTTGAAAATTCTACCAGATTAAAAATAAAATTTTTCTAAATTTGGAATCGATAGAGTAAATAATTTTTAGCAAGCTGAAATTATAGAAATTCTTAATTATTAGAAATACCGAATCTATCGCGGACCACGGCATCCTTTGCCCGGCTTTGAATGAAGAGCTATGATAAAGTTTCTTCATATGGAGGGTTTGAAAGGAGCAGATATTTTTAAAGAGTGAGTTGGGTGACTTTCCTTTATGCCGCTATTTTCTAAATTCGAAATCGATGGAGTGAATAGTTTTTAGCAAGCTGGCAGTTTAAAAAAAATGTGTTGTTTTTTGTTAATGGATATATTTGAACGAAGAGCTGTGATAGTTTCGTCACATGGAGCAGACAGGTTTGAAAGGAGCAGATATTTTTGAAGAGTTAAAACATGTATTGGGTGACTTTCCTTAATGCTGCAGTTAAGAACTGAGTGGCTGAGTTTAAACCCGGCCGTAAAATTGCCCAAGATGAACACCGACCCGGACGCCCGAAAATCGTCACGAGTCCGGAAATGATCTTTAAAGTTCATAATATGGTTTTTACAGCTCAACGATTGACATTAAGTGGGCAGGATGATGAGTATCTTGCCAACACTACTTAAAAAGATCACATGGTTGAAAATTCTACGAAAATCCTTTCTCAAGGATGTAGTCCCTCTCTACATTTTGACGCCAACTCTTTTTAACATCTACTCTGAAGCGATCATGGTGGAAGCTCTGGAGGACTTGAACTGTGGATTTAAAATAAATGGCCGCATCATCCACAACTTGAGGTATGCTTATGACACTGTTCTCATAGCATCTATGGAAGCCGAGCTACAGGAGATTGTTGACCGTGTAAATGAGTGTAGTGTTAAAGCTGGTCTTAGGATTAATGTCACCAAGACTAAGTCTATGGTCGTTTTTAATAATCCCAATATACAACCTAGCATATTTCTAGTGGGTCAAAAACTAGAACAAGTGGATATATATAAATACCTTGGCACCTGGCTTACACAAAACTGGGACAGTGAAGTGGAGATCAAGCGGCTTTGGAAAATAAAAAAGGTCCTTTGCAATCGAAGCCTGATATCCCACTTCGAATACGTCTTCTCCAGTGCTACATCTGACACATACTTCTATCTCAGGAATCGTATAGGAGCATTCGAGATGTGGGCATACAGACGCATGATGTCGATATCTTGGACTCAGAAAGTCACCAATGAGGAAGTTCTACGGCGTGTTGGCCAAAAACTCAAGATTTGGCAGACCATCATACAGCGTAAAGCTGCATACCTAGGTCATGTGCTTAGGCACGACAGGTACGAACTCTGGCAACTCAGTATGATGGCCCGGTGGCATAGTGGTTAGGTCGCCTGATCTTACATTGTTAGGTCCCGGGTTCGATTCCCCGCTGGGTCACCATTTTCCGTTGGGATTAAATTAACGGAATAGCATTTTCAATTCTATCGATCGAATGTAATAACAAAACACACACTTACAGACATGTTACACGCACAAATTCATATAATAATAATAATAATAATAAAACTCTTTATTCTTAAGAAAAGGCGAGCTTATTGCCTGCAGGCAATATTTTAGAGCTAACCTATACTATTGTAAGAACATTATTTGCGAGTAGACTACATAACTTAACCTATATAAAGAGTATGACAAATAAAATAGAGGAGGATAGAAAGAAGTATATACTTTACTCTTTGTGGGCACAGATTTGCCACATCAAAATAATCTAACACCTATAAGGACGCTAAAGTTTTAAAAGGAGGGGGATGGGAGGGGAAAGGGAATTTATCTGGAGGATTTCAAATGCTCTCTGAGTCTGTTTTTAAAAGTTGTTATGCTTGGCGCGGTTCTCACATTTTTCGGCAAAGCATTCCAAAGACGGGCTCCATGCACGGTGAAAGAGACGTTATAGTAGGGTTGGTTGTAAGAGATTGTCGTATGACAATAAACCCGCCCATTGTGACATTTTCACAATAAAGAGTCTAAACAAACAAACAAACAAACAAAAGTTGCAGGGAAGAAGAGACCTGTCTGTAGACGGAAATATTGGTAGCGGAACATTTGAGAATGGATCGGGATTACGAGTGTCGCCGAATTGTTTTGCCTGGCGAATGATAAAAAGAATTATGCAGAACTGACTGCCAACCTTCACTAGTTGTAGATGCACCCTAAGAAGTAGTCTCCCTCTCAAGTCTCAGTGATAGTTAAGGATTTCTTGCTTAATATTATCACCACCGGTGATCATGAAGATTACATCAAAACCTGCGGGGGTTTCGACCACGTCTGTTTCATCACTCGATTGCATGATGCAGCAGCAGGAGCCGACTCATAAGCCACGACCGGTATTGCAACGCGCCGCGAAAACAAACAACGGCAGGCGCTGTAAAGTTAGGGTTTCGATTAAATTTTAAGTGCGCGTATTTTACGCCGAATCGACTTTTACGAGCGACGACCGGCCACGCTTTCAGCCAATCGACTCGGCGGCGGAAGGACGAACTCTAGCCGTGGGCGACTTTGTGATCGAGTCGATTCTGAGTCGAGTCACGATCGCGTGAGGCTTGCAAACAACCGGTAGTATATGGCTGATGATTCACATTCATCGAAAGCTGTCGTTTGATAAATCAGATAATATTTGCATGTACTCCAGTGAAAAAAAATGTTCTTTTATAAAAAATCGGTTGTGTACCCCAATACTTTCCCGGCAAGTAGTCAACCTCCCCCCCCCTCCGCCGCGCCAACCCTATTTTAACCCGCGCGCCAATTCGTAGTATATTTGCAGTATTTTTAGTGGTAATGGTATTTCTAACAAAAATTATGGAGTATTTTCTTGAATATGGCGGACTTTAAATATTATTTGTGTCGCTTGTATACGAGATATTACAACCAATTTCACAACCTGAATTCGGTCCAACAAGGCATCTGTGTACCGAATTTCAAGTCTCTAAGTCCAATATTTCGAAATTTAAGTTTCTACTATTCCTGATCATTTTGATGTGCCTCACGTACAATTTGAGATAAATCATAGGTACTGTTGTCAACAATGTTGAAGATTGTTTAAATACTTGTTTGATTTTCGTAACTCTATTTCGACTGATATTTAAAAAAAAGCATTGTATTATTATTATTTATTGTTTTTTTTAAAGATATGTTGTTCTGAAATTTATGTAGGTAATTTAGGTAATTTTACTACAACAGCTATGTAAGTGGCTTTTATTATTTTTACTTTTTCATCAAAGTGTCGTCCTTTAAACGAATTCTTAAAAAAAGAAATTATATCTCTCTTTAAACTCGATAGTCTTGAAGATAGGCGTACAACCTACGATATGATGTTTCTGTACAATGTAATTAACAATATTTTTGACAGTGCGTATCTGGTCGAAAAGGTATCTATTCTGGCTCCTCCTCGTATTACCCGGAAACCGCATCTGTTTCAAAACCCATTTTTGGTACAAAATAATTAATAATGGTTATAATCTTAAAATTTCATTCTTAAAATTTCATTCTCATTTGTTTTTTGTTCTTTCTCTTTGTCTATCCGTAAATCACTGTTAAAGAAATGTAAGTATAAATAAGGTATAATAGCGGAGATATGTAATGTACACATAGTATTAACGATTAATAGTGTTAACATATAATTAGTCATAGTTTTATTGTTATATGTTGTATTTGTTATATATAAACGCTGTTTGTTAACCGAATAAAATAAAATAAAATAAAATAAATAAATAAAATATATATACCTATATATATATATATATATATATATATATATATATATATATATATATATATATATATATATATATATATATATATATATATATATATATATATATATATATATATATATATATATATATATATATATATATATATATATATATATATATATATATATATATATATATATATATATATATATATATATATATATATATATATATATATATATATATATATATATATTATATATATATATATATATATATATATATATATATATATATATATATACATATACATATTTTAGAACAGGTGCCAGCCTAGTTAGGTTTGAATATTATAAATTAAAACTATTGTACCTATATTTTAAAATGAATAACTTAATTTGAATTCCAATTTCGATAAGAGATTGCAGTATAATTACTCAACTCGATGAAATACAGATTATAAGGAAGATACCATACACACATTTCGAAAAGATCTATTTCGGAAGCGAAATTTTAAAGAATTTATATCCCTCAGATATAATGACTATCATTTCTTTTAAAATGTTTTAAAGTTTTTGTACTATCTTGTTTAAAGTTTAACTTTTGTGTGTCTTCTTCATTTTAACGGCATGTTTCAAGTATTCTTAAATTTAGTTTACGCTTTTCGAATCGATCCAAAAGTTTTCGAATCGACGCATCGTCGACTAAAGTCGCGTGGAATCGTCGACTCGATGGAAAATCTAACGCCCACATAACTCCACCGTTAACACCCATTTTAATATTGGCTCTCGTGTCGTAAATACCTTCTATTTGTATAATGTCTAATCGCTTTTGTTTTCTTGTTCACTCCCCATTCGATATGCGGCAAAGTTATTAAATATTATTCCATTTTTACGACCGATGGCTTTGAGACTTTGGCGTAAAATTTTAATTAGTAAGCAGCGCGCCGAACAATAGCTGTTCGCGAAGATGTAATGTTAATTTTAATGTGTGTTTTATGATATAATGAAATAACCAATGTATGTGTAGTGTTAACGTTAATATAATTATGGTCGGTTTATGTATGCATCAGACAATGTTACACTTTAGTTAAATGTGGAATTCATAATTAGATGCACATTCAATTTCCATGCTGACAGATAAATACAAACCAAATATAAATCCAAAAACTATGACTTCAAAAATATAAAAAAACACATTTGTCAAAAAATATATATTAAAAACCATTTTTCAGTTGCGGTTTTATATTTTAGACCAACTGTATACAGCCACGCCTTGTTGTAGCTCTGGTACTGTTTCACAAAAACATGTTTTTACCTGTCACATGTGTGACATCTATATAATAGGTATAAATAAACACGCTCGTATTTTTAAGAAACGTTGTGTCAACATTTCAATGCAATCGGTAAAGAACTTTCGGAGATTTACCATTTTGAACACACGAACATTATTTTTTTAAATGTTTATATATGAACCCGGCCACGCTTTGCCGGGGGATTAAAAAAACTTGTTTTTACATGTCACAGGTTGAGTGAAATGTTCTATCAACATTTCAAAACAAGCGCTGAAGAATTTTTCTGAGATTTAAAATTTTCAACACACAAACATTTACATTTGTATTTATATACATAGATAGACAAATGCAGTCACGCGTTGTTGTGGCTCTGGTGCTGTTTTTCAAAAAAGCATGTTTTTACCTGTCACAGATGTGATATCTATATGAGGAGTCGGCGAATAAAACGATCTAAATCCGTTTTGGACCCAAACATGTTTTGTTTTAATCGGTACGCCATGGCCCGTTCTATCGATTAGTAAAATGATTTACTACCAAAACGATCTAGAAACCTTAGAAAAATGAGACAGAAATCACCAATTTCTTTCAAAACGATCTATCGCTAGTTGAAAACGGTTGATTATTTGAAAAAAAAAATCTTTCAAAATGATCTAAATATTATACTAAATCATAGCCCGTAAAAATGTTTTCTTTCAAAACGGTATAAATTTTTTTTGCACCTTTTCTTAATTTTGTTGTGGTATCCGTAATTTACATATCAACATTAACATTTGATCATAGCTTCGGTAAAGTGAGTTACTGTGCAAATTGGTTCGGTGTAAATGGTGAAAAAATTAATCTTCTGGTACGGTTCATTATTTGAGGAAATTTTGACATATTCATTAAATAAGGATTTAATAAATTAAGACTACGTCTATGTAAATATATAAAATAAAAAAAGCCTAAATGTCTTAATTTTAATTTTCTGTTTTTATTACACCAGTATAAGGCAATCAAAACGGTATAATTTATGAATACAGTTGCGATCAAAACGATCTGAATAATTCGATTTCAATCAAAACGCTCTAAATGAAAATTAGTTTTTTTTAATTATGTCCCATTCTTGCAATGAAAAGTTATTTGCGAATACTAAGTCTTATACAAATTAGCCAATTTATAAATTTTTAAAAAAATCGGTTGTCTGTAAAGTCGGTTTACTGACGATAGTTGAACGTGACAACGTCATAAGAAAATACTGATGGAATGGTTGCATTTCTCAAAAGAAAATTTTAATTTTATTTGTTTGATAGATATTTTGTATGGATATAGAGAAGGAGGTAAATGGAAATCACAATTGAATTGATCAAGTTACATTTATTTGTACGCATAAATACAATTATGTCCATTTTTTTTCTCCAATGTACATACTTTAAGCCTTAAATGGAACGCCTCAGAGCGAGGTAACGCCGCATGAGTCATGTTTGTTCGTGCGTGCAGCCGGCTCCATCGAATTAAAAGACGTTGTCACGTCAAAAAGAAAATATAGGTACAAATAAACAAATGAAAGTAGCTATTTAGATTTTTTGGCTCTCCTGTAAAATTGAGTTCAACGCTTTTAGATCGTTTTATTCGTCGACTTCTCATACATATAATAGGTATATAAACACACGCGTGTATTTTCAGAGATTTAAGACTTTGAACAAACGAACATTTACATTTTTATTTATATAGATTTTATTTAAATACTGTTATTCTAATTCCATATTGTTATTCCAATTAAATCATGTTAAAAACATTCCATATATTTTGACACCCAGTAGACTGTGTTGACAGTCAGCAAATTAATATAAAGTATGCATTCATCCATTAGCGCTATCAATAATCAATTAACGATTTAAACTGATATGCGTAATCTTAATCGATAATCGAAATAGTCTTACGTATTTCCGTAATAGGCGCCAAAAGAATGAGTCCAAGTTATGACATTTATTGCGCTCTTTAAAATAAAATAATTATAATGAATATATTGGGACAATAAATAACAGATGCGGCCATCGCGCAAAACGTCGCCAATTAACGATACCTACATCGTTAGTGAGTTTCCAAGTGATTAAGTGAGTTGTAATTTTAATTTAAATTACACTAATAAAAAACGTCGTGTCGGTTGAAATCACCCACACTGCGTGTAGTCCGACAGATAGACTGAGGAAACAGATAAAATACCAATATGGCAAAGGGATATATAGTTCAAAACAATCTATATAGTAGTTAAATGTAGGGCCCTTAATTATGTAGGATTATAATGACTACCATTCGTACGCCACTCCTAACTTTATTAGATTATAATCCAAAATACCTCTCTGAGAATATTATTTCTACTATCAAAACAGTAGCCTTAGCTATATACGATTTTATATACATTTTTATTATATTTTATATTATCGATTTTATATTATATAAATTGTGCCCGCTGGCATCTAATATTGTTAAGCCTAACATAATATGGTAGTCTTACTATAACGGATTGTAATCCAAAATAAAAATGGCGTACCCACAGGTACCCGCATAGATGTAACAGAATAGAGAACGGGTGTGTGAAGGTGGACTGTGAGTGGATGCGTACACCGAATGGAGGGAGATAGCTGCATGTAGGACCCCCTCTATCCTTGTCTAATTACGCATGCGCGTTTATACATAGCATAGCAGACGTATGGCGTCGAAGCGTTGGCATGGTGATATATAAGCGTTGCCATATTGATATATGTATGTCCGCGTATGTACATATCAATATATTGATATATATATATATATATATATATATATATATATATATATATATATATATATATATATATATATATATATATATATATATATATATATATATATATATATATATATATATATATATATATATATATATATATATATATATATATATATTCTTTTTAGAATTGATCAATAAGATGATTATAAAGTAAATAATTATAAAAGCCACTTACATCGTGACGAAGGATTCCCTTGATCGGATTCGGGAATGCTTTAGGTGTTAACGAGAATGATGAATGCCTCTCACTTGCGGAAAGAGGAGTAGGTTTAAGTTGGGCCCATTTTTCAACTAGTAAACGCTCACCCTTCATCCAATTATCTCAAAAATTAAGCTACAATCCTTCTTTATACGTAAACTCACTCAATTTCCTATTATTTCAGGGGAAATAACAAGACAAGACGAGCTACTTGACAGATGGAAGAATTTAAAATTTCGAATTTCGTTTTTTTATTTTCTAAAGGTGCGATATAAAGAAGCTGCGAATATATATATATATATATATATATATATATATATATATATATTGATATTTGTATGTACGGCTCCGTGCATGCGCGACTAGACAAGGATGGAGGGGGTACTATATGCTGCTGTCTCTTTCTATTCGGCTGGCGCATTCTCAGGCTGGTTACGAGGTCTAGTACTTATATGTCAATGGGTATCCGACATTGTTTTGCCAACTATATCATATTGTAATCCCAAGCATACACATGGTACCCTGAAGCATCAGAGATTGTATTGCCTACCATATGGTAGTTTTAATTACCAGTAATCTGGTAAATATAGGTAGTAATTGGGTAAATATAGGTAGTAGTAGTGTTTAGCATAATTGTCTGTAAATGTAACTAAATATTGTTTATGGCAAACAGGTACTACAAATGTATGGGCGCTGAGCCCCCCTCCAAGACTCAATACAATTGTTGTATATTTTACAACAATTGTATTGAGTCTCTTTGTGTGTGTTATATTAATGACTACATACTCATATTTCAATAAATTTCACAACTTTATTGTTGCATTCACTGTTTTCACCCATCTCCATCTGAGATGGTATTCATTCTGGCCTCGATTTTCTCGGTGCAAATGAAGTACCTAACTTCTCGGTCAATTCTTGGTAAACAAACACATTATAGCCAGGGAATCAGCTATAATTATTTCCACATTCGACCCACAAAAGAAATACACAAGGGTAAGCAAAGCTAACATAATGCTTGGTTCGTTTCCAATCTTTCAGACGACAAGTAATCACACCAGTTCCCTCAAGCGAAACCAGTGGTTGCGTGTCGGCGGTATCGTTCTGAAAATTGAGTAAAATAAGAATAATTTCTGGAAAGTGTTCGGTTAGCTAGGGTTCAGTTTAAGATTAGATTTATTTTATGTCTATTGGACACTTTGCTTGGTATTTGACTAAATTTATTTTGAATACGGAAGTTCATAGTTTCTTTTAGTTTTATTTTAAAACACAAAAACTAAACCCGAAAACTATGAACTTTTTGTACATGTCTACGTACCTCTGCAACAGTATATTATATAAAATAAAACTGACAATTACTGTTCAGTCAAGTTAGTAACTAGATTCAGTACACTAATAGACATAACAGTAAAAATAGGCCATAATTAATAATTTCATCATGTTACACTGTAAAAGTACCTACTAAGAACTATATACTTGTATATTATTTACCTATATTTATTTTATATATTAGTTACATGAATGAATCAGTTTTTAAAGATTAGAACCATTATTTTTTAGTCTAACTCTGCCAAATGATTGATATCTAGATATTTATATTTAATGCAACTAGAGCTGTCGACTACAACGGGCGAACCCGACACCTCAGGAAGTTTTAACGAAATTTGATCGTTCTGTCTCCCGTGAGGTGAACGCAGAAGACTTAGGACAAAACAGTCCACCGTCAAGTTCTGCCACATGCCCGTAAGAAGCCAACGCCTTACCACGAAATATCCAGGTATGTTACCAAGCAGGCCGACGCTCGCGCCCTTACTTCCAGTTGCAACCAGATTACTCCAGTCTCCCGACTGGTGACGAGTTCGAGGTCGTTTGCGCGGTCCTCTCCCTTACGTAGCGGTGAAACGGTGTCTACCAAATCTATCGCGTACCACGGCATCTTTTGCACGGCTGTTTACCCGGAATCGGGTAGCCGATGGTCGTTTCAAGAGCAGTCGCCATAAGGTCAACATCTACCCCTGCTCTATAGGAGACAGTACTGTTTCTAAACTCCCCCGAATGTTAGTCAGAATGCACAATCGATTGGCTTACCGTCCAAACCGTCCAGGAGCGCCAGAAGATTGACTTCTGGGGAAAACTAGCCCTCAGGCCAGAGTTCTGCCCGGGCTCGCACTTCATGCGTGGAGGCCGCCGGATGGGTGTTGACCCGTGAGTGTGACCAACCCTGAACAAATGGGTCTTCGTGGCCAACTCAACAGGGCCCATTAGCTCCCTGATATATAAAGCAACCAGGGTTGTCGACTACAGCGGGCGAGCCCGTCACCTCAGGAAGTTTTAACGATTAGTCGTTTTATCTCCCGTGAAGTGAACGCAGAAGACTTGGACAAAACAGTCCACCGTCTAGCTCCGCCACAAACCTGTAAGAGGCCAACACCTTAACCGAGAGATAGCCAGGAGTGTTATCCAGCGGGCTTACACTCACGCCCTTACTTCTAATTGTGACCAGATTACTCCAGTCTCTCGATTGGTTACGAGTTCGAGGTCGCTTGCGCGGTCCTCTCCCTTACGAAGCGGTGAAATGGTGTATACCGAATCTATCGCGGACCACGGCGTCCTTTGCCCGTCTGTTCACCCAGGATCGGGTAGCCGATGGTCGTATCAAGAGCAGTCGCCGTAAGGTCCGCAACCACCCCCGATCTATAGGAAACAGTACTGCTTCCAGGCTCCCCCGACTGTTAGTCGGAGTGCGACTGGGAGCTAATGGGCCCATGATGAGGTGGCCACGATGACCAATGTGTTCAGGGTCGGTCACACTCACGGGTCAACACCCATCCGATGGCCTCTACGCATGGGGTGCGAACCTGGGTAGGACACTGGGTCAACCCATCTCCCCTGGGAATCAAACCTCTGGCGCTCCTGGACGGTCTGCACACCGAGCGGCGCAAGCCAATCGACTGTGCTCTCCGACTAACAGTCGGGGGAGTCTGGGAACTGTATTGTTTCCTATAGAGCGGGGGTGGTTGTCTACCTTACGGGTTGTGACGTAGCTGGACGTAGGATTGTACTGTCCAAAGTCTTCTACGTTCACTGCAGGGCGACAGAACGACTAATCGTTAAAACGTCCTGTGGTGACGGGCTCGCCCGTTGTAGTCGACACCGCAAGATGTTAGTCAGAGTGCGCAATCGATTGGCTTTTGCCGCACGGTGCGCAGACCGTCCAGGAGCGCCAGAAGGTTGATTCCCAGGGAAACTAACCATAAGGTCAGAGTCCTACCCAGGCTCGCAATTCATGCAGGGAGGCTGTCGGATAGGTGTTGACCCGTGAGTGTGACCAACCCTGAACAGAATGGGTCTTCGTGGCCAACTCAGAAAAGGCCTATTACCTCCCAGATATATAATGCAGTGTAATGCTTAGGGGAGTGACATTCGACATGATTTATAAATACACGGCCCTGCCTATAGGTTATTGTCTTTAGTACATGTTTAAGCTATTTTTGTGAATTTACTGAGATAAATAAAATAAAACAATAAAAAAACTGTTTACTTCTTGTTTCCTGTTTAATTTATCTACTTCTAGTGTTAATTTTAATTATTATATTTAACGGTTTCTCACCCCTTCATTGCTTGGGGTTAGTTGGAAGAGATTTTCTTATGGCAATAAACCCGTTGTGAAATTTCACAATAATGAGTATAAACAAACAAACAAACATTGCTAGTGAGACTTTCTATATGCTCAGTTAAAGGGGATGCGCCAACGACCCTCGCCGCTCCGCGCCGATGACAAGTATTCTGTTTCGTGAACTCTATAATTGGGACAATTCGTGGGTGTATTCGTTTTAGCTCCTATTGCTTCGACGTGAACGCTCCCGAGTGTATCTATTTTATGAAGTCTAAAGTCAATACGAGAGTTCTTCAATTAACGAAAGTGCATACAACAAAGGAGAGAGCAGCGGAGCTGATTTGAAGCAAGAGGGATGCTACTGCGACTTACATATGAACATTCAGTGTTCGCGTAAGGCAAGACTTTTCTCATTCCCTTTTATAACTGGCACTCCTTTGTTTCCTAATAACTAAGTACTATTTGCGAGTTTCTAAGCACTATCCTTAAGTTCGTCAGCGATTTACATATACATAGGAGTAACATAGAACAAAAAAACTGCCCCTTGCGCGTACGCAATTATTATTACAAACCGGGACCGGGAAGTCATGGATTGGGAAGTCAGAAACACCCGCCCGACCCGCCCGGCTAAACTTCGAGGTCTATAACTCAGAAATCCTTATAAACTTTTCTTAAATCCTTATAAAAATCCTTAAACCCTTATAAAAATCCTCTAATACTTATAAACAAAGTAAATGCACTGATATTTGGGGTTACTCTTCAAAATGGAGTATTTTAAAATATCTGGAATTCTCTAAGCGAAGCCGATCATTGAAGTCTGAAAGGCGCCAAAAAATAATTCTAATAGTGGCTATTTTAAAATATCTTTGAATATTCGATGACTGGCTTGCTCTGTGCTCTGTCTTCGTTCACACTTCAAATTACTGCAACGTGAGAGGTTTATGTAAAATTAGGTTGCCCATATCCGTAAAATCGTTATTTTTACGGATATCATTGAACCACAAAATCGATAAAACCTGGACATCATATTCGTCCTATCAGATTAATACAACCATTTGTTTAACCATTTTCTACCTATTATTTTTATTTTACAATGTAAGTACTTAGTTACCTCTAGCTTGACAAATATCCATTTTGGTGGGGGGGGGGGGGAGAATAATACCCCTCAATCCCTTCGCCCCCCCCCCCCTCCAGCTACAGTTTAAAAGCCTTAAAGTGAACGAGGCAATTTCTTTCACCACTCTGAAAAATCATTTATACGTATAGACACAAGATATTTCAAAAAAGGTTGCCAACTCGCTAAAGTCCACTTAGGAGATTCGTAAAAAAGTCGCAACGGCTCCAATGTTAGCAGTCACAGAGTTAATAGAATCGGACAACACGAGCTCCCTCTGGAGCGCGTGGGGTGGCAGCTCCACCATTGTACAGCGTCATTCGACTACTATATAAAACCATGCACCACCAGGTGGGTATCTCAGTTAAAACGCGGGGTGCGTCAAGGCAGCAACGTGGACACCCGAATGGAGGAAATCTGCGGAGAATGACAATTCAAGGAGATTACACGGCGTTATAGTAGAAAACGAGAGACAAGAGGGTAGTTTCAACAAGTACATAAAAATATAATTGAAAGGTAATTACTATACATCCAAAAAGACTTTGTTTAATTTGCTTATTCTTGAAAATTCGTATCTTCCAAATGATGTGATAGTCTGACCAATCCGCAGGAGTTCACGCAGGGTTTTCAACCTAGTTTTTCAGCTCGTTTCTGTAATATTGGTTGGAGTACATTTTAACCTATTAGTTGGAGTCAACATCGGATGAGTAAAACTGTAATGCATGTTTGAATCTCCATTGCAGATAACTGAATTCTGTATATTACCCCAAGAGTCATGTGATTAGCCAAACATCCATGTTATTATTGTTGCTTACAGTTATTGCCTTATTCATAATCAGAAATGTTTCTCAATATCTTATTCTTCTCAACAAAAGAAATTAAATGACCACAATGACATTTATTTTGAACCTATTCTCATACAATAATACTCCATCTCGATTTGCATAAAGCTCTTAATCAAAAAGACATTTTTTCAGACAATCAGTTGGAAATGCGAGAATCGCTCATATTACTCACCCTGCTCCTTCTACAACTACGCATAATACAAGCAATCGGCAACGCAGTCATAACCCAGGATGACTCAACCGTGACCAGCCGCGATCTCCCCGTAAAGACAACTCTACATGATCACGTGAAGCAAACAAAGAGGTCACTCCCAGATGATGATGACGCGACATTTTGGGCTAACAGAGGTAGAAGAGACTTCTATTTTGACTATTTCAATCCCAGTGAGGCGTCATTCGCTCAAGGGAACGCTAGATTGCCAGCATCGCCGACCAGGGGTAGACGAGATTCCGAAGAGCTGGGACGCAGCATATTTTCCCCAAAATGCTGGAAATCTAATGAACACCTAGAATCACAGCTACTCGGCGAATTAAGCAAATGGAGAAGGGAATACGAGGACCACTTTTGGGGCAATCGAGGAAGAAGAAGCAGTGAAGAAAACCAAGATCCGTCAACGAGAGGAAGGAATGATGATATAGATCCTTTCTGGGGGAATAGAGGTAGAAGAACCGAAGAAACTGATCCATTTTGGGGTAATCGAGGTAGAAGAGATGACGACTTAGATATTTGGACTAATAAGCACACTAAGAATGATGGAAATGATCCATTCTGGGGAAATAGGGGAAGAAGAGACGAGGAAATTGACCCATTTTGGGGGAATCGGGGAAGGAGGAGTGAAGATGAAAATCCATTCTGGGGGAATAGAGGCAGAAGAGAGGACGACACGGATCCCTTCTGGGGGAATCGAGGCAGACGAGAGGAATCACATCAGAAGTTCATATTCAAACCGCGTTCGTCAATGTTGAGAACTGTCAGAGAAGAGCCGTTATTTGTCGAAGAACCCAATTTTATTCTCCACAGTGGCAAGTTTGAGCGCGAGAGTCGATCAAGTGAGGACGATCCGTTTTTCATATCGCGCGGTAAAAAGAAATCTCCAGACGACGACCGCATTAGGCGTGGCGTTATAGACCAGCTGACTCGAGATTTGAACGTCGACCCATTCTTCGTCACCAGAGGTAAAAGAAACACTAACAACACCGTTCTCAACGTCTTCACTGCGAAAAGGAACGTTATTGACGAAAGCGAATCCGACGAAGACCCGCAAAATAATCATGAATTGGTATTGCCTCCAGGAAAAGAAATGCTGATAAAAAACCTTATAAAAATCTTACTTTGCGATGATAAACAAGATATTGCGCGGTTGTATGCATCTGGAAATAGAGGACGTCGTGCTTTTTTCGATAAGCTACCTTTGAGAAATGATCCATTCTTCGTATCACGCGGGAAAAAAGCCATCGGTGATGCTAACACGCTCCAATCCTTGAGTGACTTAGGCAAAGATCGGCGTAATATTCTTAGTAAACTGACGGCGACTCTGAAAGAAGATCCTTATTTTGTGAGCCGTGGCAAAAAATCGCAAGAAGGTAATATTCTACATTTTTTAACGAAATATAAAAATAGTATGGATACGCCAAAAGGCAACAGCATGTTAGATGGATATTTTAACAACGCGGACTGGAATTAAAACGGCAACAAAACAAGTGAACCTAATGTTAAAAATAATCAAAAGTATTTAGAATAATGTAAAATATGATTTTATGTCTTACTATTTGTATTTATTGGCTGGGATTATATATTATTATAAATTATTAAACATGGAATACAATAAAATATGTTAGAAAAAGTTGTGGTGGTATCATTGGGATCAATGTATTTTACTTCCTCAAAAATAAATTGTGTTACACGTACCTAGTATGTAACTAGCGAAAATGTTGTTTTCGAGTAAAATTCGGAATTCGAGTTTTTACAGGACCTCCACATTTTGAGATCTTGGGAATCCAAAAAGTAATATCTGGAAATGTCTGTGTATGTGTGGGGTTGTATGTATGTACCCTGTATTGTATATTGTATGTATGTACCCTGTATGTATATCGTACGTATGTATAACTAGAGTTGTCAACTACAGCGGGCGAGCCCGTCACCTCAGGAAGTTTTAACGATTAGTCGCTCTGTCTCCCTAAAGTGAGCGCAGAAGACTTGGACAAAAACAGTCCACCCTCAAGCTCCGCCACATGCCCCTAAGAGGCCAACGCCTTAACCGCGAGATAGCCAGGAGTGTTACCTAATGGGCTTACATTCACGCCCTTACTTCCAATTACGACCAGATTACTCCAGTCTCTCGATTGGTTCCGAGTCGAGGTCGCTTGCGCGGTCCTCTCCCTTACGAAGCGGTGAAACGGTGTGTACCGAATCTATCGCGGACCAAGGCATCCTTTGCCCGGCTGTTCACCCAGGATCGGGTAGCCGATGTATGTATGTATAGGCGGGGTTGTACGTATGTACCCACTGTATCTCAGAAACTACACGACCAATTAGGACAATTATTTACAAAATAGATCTTTTAAAAGCCGAGATTTTAAAGTTGGTAAGGGATATCGGCCATTTTGTTTTAAAATGGCAGCCATTCCAAAAAAATAAAAAAATGTAAATACGGTAACTCTGTCTTAGAATAATACATAAATATGACTTAGAATTCTCAGGATATACAACTCGTTTACATAACCCATCAGCAGATTTTGAATTTAAAATGTTATAATCTGAAAATATAATACTTCCTAACTCCGTTATCCTTAATGCTAGAATAGAAACCTAAAGTGTCTTATAATCCTAAGAATAACACCTCTAACTTTGGTGGAAGTCAGTTCTTAATATCTTTAGTGGTTTACAAGATTAATAAAGAAAATTTTGAAAAGGTTTGAATATGAAGAATTTGAAAATCGAACTTAAACATTGCTATTATTATAGCCGATGAGAGGAAAAAACAGAGTTTTAAAATCGAATGCAAATAAATTATCGTATTTATTATATACACGTAGAACAGCGACGCATTGTATGTTGCGTCATCAAGATGAGATTAAGAAAAGTATACGATACTATGTATCAACCGGATTTTTTTATCTTGAAATCTAATGTTGAGACGTTTTATTAAACATAGGTATAAAACTTGCTCATAACCGTTCAAGCACACATTATTAATTCTAGGCGCGGCGTTGGTATCATATCCAAATATGGTAATTTATTGATACGATCGGTAAATTGTTACATAGAAAAGTTTTAAGTTTAGACACGTCTTTTTGCTTGGTTCAGCATTTTAATATTGGTGCATTTAAATCTAAATAACTTTAAAAGGAGTATTATAAATAGGATAGAAAACGAATTTACCGCGTGAAATTTGTAGGACCCGACGTTTCGGTGACGTTGCAGCCGCCGTTGTCTAGGGTAGACTCTCTAGGGTAGACGCCGTGTCTACCCTAAACAACGGCGGCTGCAACGTCACCGAAACGTCGGGTCCTACAAATTTCACGCGGTAAATTCGTTTTCTATCCTATTTATAATGTCAAACAACCGCGATAGTCTTCGATTTTATATTTAAAAGGAGTGTTTCAAAAGAGATTCTTCTTCTTAAAGTGCCTCTCCATTACTGAAGGTTGGTTGTAAGCGCTGAAAACTTTTTTCGGTTTTGCGCCATCCGGAAGATCTGTTCCGCACTGATGACCCCGGTCCACTCTTTGACATTGCACAGCCACGACTTTTTCCGCCGTTTACCCTCAATTTTGCCCATCAATATCAGTTGAAGCAGCTGATATCTGTCATGCCGCAACACGCGCCACAGATATCCAATCTTGCTCTGTTTGATGGTGTGCAACAATTTTCGGGTCGTACCAGCACGTTTTCATTGCTAACTTTATGGGTCCAGCTAATACAAAGCATTCGACGATAGCACCACATCTCAAACGCTTCTAACCGCCGTCTGGTGTCTTCTTTTATGGTCCACACTTCGCTGCCGTACATAACCACTGGACAGATGTAGCAATGCAGAATCCGAGTTCTGAGTCTTAGATTGGTTTGCCGGTAACACGAGACTTTTCTCATTTTATTGAATACGGCAAGGGCGACTTCTACCCGGCTCTTAATTTCTTGTTTGGAGTCCCATATTTCATTCACTCATGCACCGATATATGTGTACTGCTGGACCTGCTCAAGAACTTTACCTGCTACCGATATAGTAGGTTGTAAATTAGGATCCCTAATTACCATGACTTTGGTCTTCGAAATATGTATGGACAAGCCAGAATTTTCACTACATTCATTAACTCTGTTAACCAAACCTTGTAGGTCATTGATTATTTTACCGTTCATTAAAAATACCGTTCAATAAAAAGAGATATTATAGACCAAATATGAAAAATTAAGCATTATTCTGTTACCTACATTTAATGACATTTTAACGTTCAAATAGACCTGCAGTATAAGCATTCAGATTTAAGCACAAAATCCTATTGACACCTCCAAACTGTATGTCCACTTCTAATGTATATTCACTTCGATTGCTTACAATGCAACAAACCTAACCCATACCACAAGACAGACAAGATGGCGTGGTCCTGCATACGAAGAGAAGTGAATCACATTTCACTGTTTCCATGACGCCAATGGTTTCATGCAGCTTGGGCCTTAAGATCCCCCGTGTTTTTGGGTCGGCCCAACTCACAATTCAGCTTCTATTCAATAGCCTCTTCGAGCGAGGGACTACCCCGGGAAGGACTCTCGCGTCGCAGGCCTCACGGCTTGTGGATCGGTTTCCCTTTGGGGAAGGCCCTACGGCGCTACTGGACGGTTTGCGTTTCATGCGGCGTCAGCCAATCGGTTGTGCACTCTGACTAATTACTAAAGGATTGTGGAGGCTATGAAAATATACTGTCTCCTATGCAGCGAGGGTGGATGTTGACCTGTTGTCATGCTACTCTTGAAACGACCAGTCGGCCACCTGATCCCGATTGGTATGACAGGCAAAGGACGCCCGGGTCTGCGATAAATTCATATTAAATTACCGCGGTAATATAACAGATAGAGGTCGCGCAAGCGACTTCGGTACCGTAATCAGTCTGAAAGACGGAGGTATCCTGAGTGCTAATTCCAGACGGAGATATTCTGCCAAAACTGGTAGCCAGAGGGCGAGGTGGCCAACTGAGTTACCTTCCTAGTGCGTCGCCGTAAGGCGTTGGACTCTGGCGGGTTCGTGTATTTGCTGAACGGTAGATTTGTATCGTCCCAAAGTCTTCTACGCTCACCCCACGGGGACAGAACGATCATCATCGTTAAAAGTTCCTGGGGGTGTCGGGTTCGCCCGTTGTAGTCGACATCTCCAAATGTTTCCAGTCAACAACTGTCAACGAGACACCATATTCAATACACCAATGATGGATTTTTTTAGTGCAAATATAGAATGCAGCAAACATAACTATCTAGATTAATGTGCTAGCAAAGATGTTCTAACGCACCCAGGTTTTTTAAATTTAATATTTTTTTTATTTATTCATCAAATGCTTGCACATAAAAATATAGTTCCAATATGAAATCGAAGACTATCGCAGTTCCCCAGGGTAGACTATCCTGGACAACTATCCAGGGTTGCAACATCGCCGAAACGTCGGGTGTTACAATCTTCACGCGTTAAATTCGTTTTTATGATATTTATAATAGTTCGAATATCAATAAGGAATAAAAATAGAAGACTGAAAAACAACAGCTTAAGTTCGGCATATTTTAAGTAACAAATGGCGCTATGCAAATCTAACGGGGCTTGTTAGCCTGTGGGCCCGATTGCGTTTCTTTGTGAACTAAAACTAAAATTAGTCCAAGCGAACGAGACAGAGCAATACGTTAGAGCGGAATATGAAACGAACGATCGTCGATAAATACTACCTGCCGAACTTATACTCGTCCGAATAAATTCGAGCATATTTCGTGCGGTGTAAGATATGACCTTGGCGGGCAGTTTTAATGCGAAAAAGTGACAACCGGTCATCTCACACTTCGCTCTAGCGTATTGCCCTGTCTCGTTCACACGGACTAATTTCCGATTTTAGTTCAAGAAGAAACGCAATCGAGCCCTATATGCACACAATATTAAGTTCATTTTCCATTCGCAGGTATCAGCCATTTGTTTATTTAAAATGTCAACCTATCACTATCGGTATTTTTATCCATTTTATCGTTTATCGTGGTCTTTAATTAGTAAATTAGGTCCTATTATACTAGATCTATAGAACTAGGCTTTATTGCGTTTATTAGTGGATGCGGCCGCTATTGTTGCAAGAGCTTGCTGACCTTTTTACCAATACGAATAGATAAAACTGAGCAGTGACAACAATATATTAAATTGCTTAGTGGATATAAATAAAAGAATATCCTTGACAGTCACACCTAAAGCTATTGATATTCATGAGATATCTACATTCACTGCCGGTTTTATATGCAAAACAGATATCTGAATAGTAATTGTAAGTTATTTTCAACGTATCGCTAGACGCTGTGAAATATGCACAATGTTCAGTTGACAAGAAATCGAAAGAAAACCAACTTTGATGAATATTATAAACTATGGAGGAGAAACCATTGGCCACAATAAATCATAAAAGAAGCTGAAATATTTATCAACATTTCTAAATTAAAAGGTTATATTAACTCAGCCCTAAGTAGTTCGAGGTGTAGTGTTCGGCTCTAGCGAAACGGATGGATTTTTTTTCGGAAAACTTACAGCGTTTCATACTTAATGCTAACACATATTATACGAATCTAAGGCCAATTAAAAGTTTTCACAATTAAACTAAATCTTTTGTTACAGCGCAAGGAGCTGTGAAAAAATGCAGGTTTAAGTAAGGGGAAAGGGATAGGGAAGCCACATTATGAGTTATGTAGATGTATTTTAGATATATGATGATATTTAACATATATACATACACGTGCACAAATAATAAATTATTATTATTATTATTATTATTTATTCCGTAGCCGGCGATTGGGGAGGGGGTCGCCCTCGCAGCCAATACGCTGCTGTCGGTGCCGCTGGATCTCGTACTCCATTCACGATTCGCTTCCATTCTTGACGATTTTTTGCCACGTCTCGAGCATCCCTAGCCGACAATCGTTGATTTTTAAGGTCGCCTTTGATGGTATTTAACCAGGTTTTCTTCGGTGCCGATCGCTGAATTCTCCATTCTGTCGGACGGTCTCGCCAAAGAAGTTTACGTGGCAAGCGATTGTCGTTCATTCGGCAAACATGGCCGAACCATCGTAGTCGACGTTTTTGTACTTCTTCTTCGATCGTTGTTACTAGATCGCATCTTTCTCTAATGGTCTCGTTTCGAATTCGGTCGCGGAGTGAGACACCGAGAATCTGCCTCAAGCATCGCATTTGGAAGACTTCGAACTTTTTGAGGTCCGATTGTAGTAACGTCCACGTTTCCGATCCATAAAGAAGAATGGGAAGAACCAACGTTCGGTATAGTCGTACTTTGGTTTTGATGGTAATATTCATTCGCTTCCATATGCACCACTTGAGCGAGGCGAATGTTGCTGTTGCCTGACCGATCCGGCTATGGACATCGGCCGTCGAAGCCACTTTCTTTTCCGTAACCAACGATCCTAAACACTTGAATTGTGGGACCTGTTCGATTTGGGTTCCATCGAGGTAAACGCTGGCCTTCGAACCGTCCGTAGTGAGCACTTTGGTCTTATCCGCATTGATTTTCAATCCATATGATTGAGCAATTCCGGATATGTCGTATAAAATGTCCGTTGCTTCGGCATCAGTGTCGGCGAAAACGGCGCTATCATCAGCGAACATCAAATCGGTTATGAAGTTTGATTCGTCGTATCTAACTCCGCGTCGACCGTCGAATGCTCTCCGCATAATCGCGTCGATCACCACGTTAAAAAGTAGCGGCGATGCGACGTCTCCTTGTCGAACACCAGTTTGAATCGGGAATTCCTCGGACAAATCGTTTCGGATTCGAACGCTGCTATGGTTAAGCCATCGTACGATGATTGGAGAAGTTTAATGATTTTTGGTGGCACGTGTTCTGTCTCCAAGGCACTCCATAAGCTGTTCCAATCGATGCAATCGAAGGCGGATTTAAAGTCTATGAAGACGACGATTGTTCGTTTGCCGCACCGTATTCTTTCTTCCATTAGCTGACGAAGAGCGAATATCTGATCAATGCATCCTCGATATGGTCTAAATCCTGCTTGCTCCTCTCGGCTCGTTTGTTCTCGATGTTTTTGTAGCCTCGACTGTATGATTTTTGTAAATACTTTGCCGACTATTGAAAGAAGGCTAATACCGCGATAATTCTTGCATTCTCTGCTATCGCCTTTCTTTAAAATTGGCACAACTATGGCTTTCTTCCATGCCGACGGAATACGATCCGATTGCCAAATATGCGTTAGGAGAACATGTAGTTGTTGTAATAGAATGTCACCTCCGGCTTTGATCATCTCGGCGGTAACTTGATGTAATATATATATAATAAATAATAAATTAATATAAATAATACGATAAGGTAATAATATAATGTAGAAGTATAGTATATAATGTATATAAAATGATAAAATTGATATTTTGAGCATAATATCCATTATTATACACATACGAGCCAAAATCTTTGCATTCCTTAGATTCTTTCGAATTCTTGGCAACTCCTAACTGCCCAACAAAAAAATAGTGAAATGTGTTCAGTGTTCATCTATGTATATTTTCCGTTTCTTTATTCCACCATAACTTCTAAACGTTTGAACCGATTTAGAAGTGTGTGGTATTATAATATTAGAATCGTTATGTTATCCCGAGTGTCATAGGGTACCTTTACAGTCCAAATATCTAGTAAGCAGTTGTCTAATTGTCCAAATGGCCAAATATTAATAAATTAACATAAAGATATCGTGTATAGTGTCAAATGAAAGATCTGATTGAGTACATTCCGGAAATATGGATAAATACTTTTAATAAGCCACAAATGTTTCATTAAAAACCGTAATAAAAATAATTACGAACACAAAAGTTTTTTTTCTGTAACGGCAGTCGTGTTTTTAATTCTTTTTAATAGGTTTAATTCTTACTACTTGTCATCTGGTATTGTCTACAGAATATAAGTATCGAAATTCTTGGGAGAATTCATGGAGATACCTAAGGGATGCGAATCTTTTATATTGCCTTTAGAGTTCAGAAGAAACGCTATCGCTGTATCTTCTTCTTCAAGTTCCACCTCTATAAACGCCTATGTAATGTTATGACCAACACATAAAAAACCGTCCTTCTTGACCGTTTTGTAACGCTTTAAATGAACCTTCATTCGCTGAAGAATATTTATATATTTCCTTTTTTCAATATGGTAGCGTTCCATTTATTTATGTTTTACGAAATAAAAGGGTTACGGGGAAAAACAACCAATGTCAACTTTTAAAATTTTTAGGTTTTTCCATTTTAAAATTTTTCAAACTTAAAATATAACCGTTTAGCCAGGGATTGAGTAAGAAAAAATGTCTTTTGTCTGTAGACCAACCACATTTCCTAAACACAACATTTTACTTAAATTACACCTCATAAAAAAAGAAAACTATAGTATAAGAATAATATAATAATAATTATACGCTAGTTTAAAAAAAATAAAATATACTTTAATTATACCTCCGTAAAAAGTGAAAACGTGGAAAAGTCATTGGCCTTGATCAGTATTTACCATCACAGTTCCTTCTCAGCGTCAACCGGAGGGTCATCGAGGTATGGACCGAGATATGAACCTGGCCGAAAAGAATGATCAATGTCCACACGCACCGCGTAGACTTTGATCGTTCTTTCCCGTCACACGTTTTCCTATCTTTTCTAGGGCGTCATTTAAGAGCAGGTTTTGATCATTCTTCCAAAAATGGATTCATGCTTCGATTTGTTTAGGAACAAGCTACAAGATTAGTATGTCATTTTCACAAAAAAAAAACGGTTGTGTCACCCCAAGACTTTCCCGACAAGCCCCCCCCCCCCTCCCGCGCCAACCTCCCCAACCTCCCAACGCGCGCCAATTCGTACTATATTTTGTAATATTTTCCATAGTATCAAAATGGTATTTTTCCAAAAAAGATGTAGTGTTTTCTTTAATATGGCGTACTTTGAATATCATTTGCGTCGCTTGTACAAATACGAGATATTCCAACCAAAATTTTACAATGTAATGTCGGTCCAACCTGTGTACCAAATTTCGAGTCTCCAAGTCCAATATCTCGAGATTGAAATATGACTAGTGCGCCTTCTGGTGGACTGATTTCAACCACAAGTTGCCATAACCGAATGACGCCTGCATGGTAAATTTCAGCTCAATCGGAAAAAGCGTTTGAGAGCTATCGTGGAGGAATACACACACACAGACAGTCCCACACACACACACAAACACACACACACACAGACACACACACGCAAATACACAAAGCCTCACAGACAGACTTCAGTCTGGAAATGGTCTTAATCGTTTTGAATGGGGTTTAACGACGGTTAACGAAGGATTGCTCAACGACCTACTATGATTTGGAAACCAGTATTTTACTACGGAACGCACCGCATCGAAGGCACTAATAGTTTCTAAAATTGATTGTTATGTTCAATAGGGGGGGGTCAAAATGTATATATCCGTCATCTCGAAAAAAAATGCGCGTTAACAATACTTTTCCTCAGCCGGGAAAATAAAATGATCGTTTTTACCCGTGACTGTTCGTATGGTTTAATTGATTTACTAGTCTGAATTGAGTCGACCTTTACTGAGGACGCCACGTCTTCGCTACGACGCATCCAATGACTGTACCACTTCATTCGAGAATCAGCATCACTACAATATAACGCATGGCTAAGTGCAAATACGCGCCAACTGCTTGCTCGTATAATTTTCTATGCAAATTTTAATCCTAATGCGGGATTACGCTAGGTACTCTATGGCGTCATTCGTCTCAGCGCGGCAGAGCGGCGCGACGCGACGGTGCCAAGGTCTCGGTCAAAGGCGAACAGTTGAGCAATGCAAAAAGAAAAATCAAGTCGACTTCAGAAGCTTAGGCGTCTATAGTAAATCCACGAATGTAATAGCGTTGATTATATAGCGTATTTGATTGCTCAACGACGTGCTATGATTTGGAAACCAGTATTTTACTACTGAACGCAACGTGTCGAAGGCACTAATAGTTCCTAAAATTGATTGTTATGTTCAATATGGCGACTAACGTGGTATAACAGTATGGCGGCGCATTGTATATGGCACTCTAAACACGCCTATACGATATAAAATAATAATATAATAACAAACGAATTTTTAAATCTTATTATTATAATTATTTGCATAACGATATACATTTTTAATTTAGTATACAGGTTTTAATCGTAATAATTATGCCATTTAAAGTTTAAAATGAATAATTATTGGCATTCTATCTCTACGTATTATTTCTGTGATGTAATCAGCCTATATACAAAAAACGAGATAGATGGCACTATGAATGTTAAATTATTGGGTTTTTATAGTCAACCAGTCCTTTATATAAAACAATTCTTCATTAATGTTATTATAGTAGATGGGGAAATAAATTTTCTATACTGTTATACTCATAGTACCTAAAATTGATTGTTATGTTTAATATGGCGGCTTCCGTGGTACAACAGTATGGCAACGCATACTGTATATAGTATATGTATATGGCGCTCTAAACACGCCTAAACGGTATAAAATATTATTATAATAACAAACGAATTTCTAAATCATAGCTCCTATTATTTTAATATCATTTAAATAAAGGTGTATTTTTTTAATGTGATAAACAGGTTTCAATACATAATAATTACGCACATTAATCTTTAGGCAATCTACTTCTTTATATTATTTCTGTGATGTAATCAGAGTATATAAAAACTGCAATAGATGGCACTAATTAATGAATGCTATTATTGATATCATTGGTTTTTTGGGAAACTATTGGGTTTTATTATCAATCTTTCATTTATAAAAAACTATTCACTATCAATGTTATAGATGGCCATGACACTACTATCAGTTTGGCCGTCAATGCCTTCAGCTCCACCTGCGCTAATTTCGCTTGCGGAGAAGTTGCTAAATCGTTCTAGGGGGTTGCGCAATCTACTATCATATTATATAATCACTGTTAATAAAAAACGAAGATTCAATGCCAGTGAATCATTGTGAGCTCGTATAATTATCATATTGCTCAATGCGTTGTTTTCAATTTTACGGTACAAAGTTAGGCGATTCAAAAAATATTACATATTACTTATTTTAAAATCAACCTGCAGCAATGATTTCCTGTTGCATACATTTCAAGTGATGAACATGAAGGTATGATTGCCAAGCTTCGAGCAAAACACTGTCATTATTGAAACAAAAGTTTAGTAGCGAACAACATAAACGTTACATTCATTGAATTATCAACACTTAATAAGTACTTGATGATACTATCGTCAGATTTGATAACTTGTGTAATCTAATTGATCGACTAATAGTGTATTTAACTTGATATTCTCGCTTGGTGAAATTTGATCTAGAATGACGTTCATAGCTGATATCTTTCTGCCCAGTGAACGCGATCTGCAGGCAAGTGTAACCTGGGTTAATTAATACAGATTAACCCTCCAACCGCGTGCGACACACGCGTACGCGTTCAGCTCCTTCCGTGCGAAATCGCGGGGCACGCTATTATAGCGTTCCATTTGTTTTCTGGCTAATGTCTTCATCAGGAGACGCTATTTCCTCGTCAACGTATATGAACGGTATTTATATGTTCACAAGTTACACTTGCGAATCGGACCAACTGGTTTTTACCAGTTTGTCCCCTGTAAACAGATCAAAAATGACTCATTCGTGTCGCTTCGCATAATTTACATTCAGTTCTGCACAGTCTATACGTTCAGTTGTTGCGACCATACATTTTATATCAATATGCCGAAACGCAAAATATCTTCTGATGTGTCGAACATCGATGAATCAAAAAATATGGGAAGCGATTTTATTTCTGTAGAGACTTTCAGTGAGAGTGATAAGGAATCCGAGGACGACGTGGAGCCAGCAAGTTAATAAACATCGTAGTGGGGATATGACTACAACTTGTATACCCGCTGGTTTGCAAGACTGAACAAGAATGAAAAATCCTTAAATCCATGCACAAGAAAGGACTGAACATGGAAGAGAAAACCATGAAAGTTAAAGATAATAAAATCGAATTTTGATTAGGATTACATGTAGTTCATGAATTTTGAGTACGAAATTTAAGACACTCCAAAGCCCAAAGAATAGGAAATGATTTCGAGTTGTTACCAACGGTCAACTGGAACAAAGACATGATATTACGGACAATAAATCACATTAAATATACTTCTAAAAATAAAGTATTAGAAACTAAACGAATGCGTTGGTACCAAATTTACCAGCAAACTCAAAAATATCTTAGGCCGATTCCGAGATTTTCTTCAAAGTTGACCGATTTCTGAATAGCAAACATTTCTCATATATCACATTCCCTGGATGAAACGATAAATGCATCGACTATAACGGATGCTACCGAATATTTGGGTTGGCCAATTCGTAGAATCGGTCTTTATATAAAGCCGCATCAGCCAGCGGTATCGTAGTGGCACTAAATCCATTGCCAAGCATATGATGTCATCAACTTCATCATGAAGTATCTTCTTCTAGAAAATAGGTTTTGCGGCCAATCGTATTACCATAATAACTTAATGTCGTGATAATTTTATTGTTGCTGATCCAGCAGGTGATGTCTATCCGCTTCAACACATTTATTTCTCCGTCTGGTCCTCCTTTCGGCAATACTTACGGCTTTAATTTCGAATCGATAGAGAAAAGGTCGTATACGAGATGATGTCATATACTTTCCTAAATCAATCAAGGTTATTTACACAATTACTACGTTTAAAAAATCTGTTACGTGTTGGTTGATGGAATGAACGATTAATATAGATAGACCACTGAGTATAAATATCTTATAGTCCTTTATACTCAGTGCTCTATGATACGTATGTACATACCATTCCATACATACCATTTCATACATACGTACATACATTCCATACATATCTTTAAAGGTATGTATGGAATGGTATGTACGTATAGTAATTAAATAAAAAAATAAAAACATCGATTTTACATCATTCATATTTTTGTTATATTATAGATTTTTATTTTACGTACTTTTTAATTTATTTTTTTATAGGTACTTAGATAATATTAGATGTACTAATTATATGTAGATTTTTATTATATGTAATGGCATTTTTGTTATTTGGCTATTTTTTGTTAAGTAACTTTTGTTTATTTTACTCTACTGGTACCTACATTTTTATACTCCCACGAAGGTTGGCTGTAAGAGATTGTACTTTAGGCCATAAGTCCGCCCGTTGTATTTTTTTCCTAAAATCTCAATAAAGACTTTCTATCTAACTAACTTTTTATTATATGTAGTGTTTAGGAACGTCACTGTCTTTTGTTTCTTATGATTATTTTGATACTTTTTATGTACTCATTTAAAGCTGTTTTTTAAACCATTTTTTTATTTATGTTATTAAGTATGATTGCTTTAATCTACTTTTTTAGCAATTATGATTATTTAAATACTATCTATTTGTACATGATATTTTTAATTATGAATAGAGCTAACAGTTTTATCTTTTAATTTTACTTTTATTGTCCAGCTAATAAGGATTAATAATAACTGTTAGTGTATACAATCATTTTTTTTTAGTTTTTATATAGGTCATACACATACTAATAGAAATTTAAATGTTCGTCTTAGAACAGGCAACAGTTTTGGCACATCACGTTATCAGATGTTTGCAACTGGAATTTTGTATATGATATTTTAATTGTACGTGTTGTCCATTTAACTGTAGATGGTTTTCAATTACAAATTAAATTACATACATTAAATATCTCTATCACTTTCGCATGTCTGACGTTCGGATGTCAAATGAAAAGTGTAAGCTGACTTTTTATTTATCGAGTCAAAAATCTCCCCCCAGCTGAAAATATACAATAAATTGTTAAATGTAGTGGGTAGTCCTGCCAAATGCTTAAACAATTCATCGGAAAACTGAGGCTATAAACGGAGAGAATAATGTAAAATTTCAAGTCAAAAATTTATTTTTAAATCAATTATGACATAAAATGTTACATTATTCATTTGTACTTGTAATGCGCCTACACTGAGAAAAATATTGGATTGATTCTTAAGGGCTCTCTAGACGATCAAGCATCGCGTCTCGGGCTAGGAGGTGATCGTAAACTGCAGGAATTATGCAAATATATTTTTTAAATATTTACTAAATTACCTAATTTTGTAGTTTCATACCAGAGAGTCATGTCATTCATCAATCAATTACGTCTAATTAACGTGACTCCCTGGTATAAACTACAAAATTAGGCATTTTTAGTAAATATTTAAAAAATATATTTGCATAATTCCTGCGGTTTACGATCACCTCCGAGCCCAAGACGCGATGCTTGACAAGCATGCTTGATCGTCTAGAGAGCCCCTTACATTACCATTTTGTTATTATAGCTTTATACAAAATAACGAGGTTTCAATCGTAATTTTGTAGAATTAAAAAGAATTTCGTTGTAACTCAATTACTCGATTATATGTATCAACATTTTTCATACGGTTAATACGGAAATAACAGAACTGTTTCAACATGATTCATGTGTCCGAATAAAACCGTACGGATAATTTTACATGTTGTCTTGTTAGAAGCGAGATCCTAAGGTCGCGACGTAATAAAATAACATTGTTTTAACATTTCGTTACGGCAACCACCGTCACGTCAACACCCCTCACGTGTCATGTTAATTCATACGTATGGACCCCAGTCCAAGTTGAAACATGCGTATTACCGTGTATTACATCGTTATATTTCCCTCAGTGTAGATAAAAAGTAATATAAAAATCATGGCATTTACATATCCATATCGCAATACTACTTATTTATGCTTCATTACATACGACGAGCTGTAAAAGATGTATGAAAGTACATAAAGAAACCTGTCATTAAAATATTCGCTCAAATTAATATAGCCCCAGGACAAATAAAGAACGTCATCAACGAAACAACTTTATATAAAACGGGACAATCGGACGATTTAAGAGAGACAACTGGACAAGAAAGGCATAAAGCCAGTTAGAACGCGGATAAAATGCCAGAAGTATAATTAACCCTCTGAACCCGTAAGGTGAACAATTTAATGTGGGCAATTACAGCACCTATGGGTCGTACCGACCTCACATGCGTCGAAGTACCTGATAGAGACATAAGGGTATATGACATTAAATTGGTTTAGGTGTAAACATGTAAAAATCATAGTGATCGCAAGGTTCAATGTTTAAGAAATTATACAAAAGAGAGACAACAAAAAATCTATAAATACTGAACTATTTTTTTTAAATCACTAGAGTCTATCTATGTATATAAAACAAAGTCGGGTTTGTTCGAACACTTATAACTCGAGAACGGCTGGACCGATTTTCATGGTTTTTGATTTGTAGTATTTGTCTCCGTCCCGAATAGCAGAATAACTAATAAAAACAAAAATTGGAAAAATGACGAAAAATTAAAATAAAAGGAAATCATTTTCCCATACAAAATGTAAATCCGTGTTTTTATCATTGACAGTTGTACGTGGTATGTTCATGTGTCGGCAAATCATCCGCTTTATTTGTTCTTATGCCTGATAAAAAAAAACAAAAAATGTCGTATATAACAAGGTGCTTCAATGAAGAGAATTAAACCGAGTGCATCCCATGCTGCACAATATGTAAATTGTTTAATTCAATCATGTCTTGCTGACACGCGATTGATATACTTAATTTTTGTACATTTATATTTCTTTTTGTGTTATTATTGTGTTATTAAAGTAGTGAACTTAATATTTATTTTGTATTCATTGTATTACTTTCATAAAATCATAAATTAAGTTCAGCTAATCTGTAACACGACATTCATTGACTGTTAGGCCGTACGAAGTTCGCCGGGTCAGCTAGTTTAACGTATAGTTATAAACAATGGTTAAATAAAAGTGACCATTGTTGCTACAAAAAATAATAATGTTCGATTTCTTGTTGAATTTTGAATATTTGATATTCGATTTCGTCTGACTTAGAAGGTGCATAATTGTATTTCAGAAATAGAAGTGGTCAGTGTAATGAGACCTTTTTGCCATGGCGTGATTAACACATTAGATGCGACAAGCAATTTATAGGCAATTGTTCGCAGAGGATTCTTGCACGTTGGGAACACGTTGTATATAGTCGGAGAGCTCACTGCAGTTGCTCTCACCTCATTTTCTATCATGTCAATATAGTGATATCATCAGACGGAAAAAAATCACACACATAATTATGACTGTTTTTAACTGCCATTATTTTTAGGAGCTCTTTAAACTTTTTTATTGTGATTTTAAAATGTTCATTGCTGTTATCTTTTATATCTTAATTTTTAACTATGTATTATATTAAAATGGCTCTTAGCCTTTTAGATTTTTTTAACGTATTCGCATACTAATTAATTTACCTCTATGTTTAGAATCTGCCCAAGCACAAGCTTTGCTTAGTTGGGAGACATGGGACAGTAAACGGCATTTAATATTTGAGATTCATTTCTTGCAGTGGATTAAGTAATTTAGTTACATAATATTTTATTTGATGTTTTAACACGTTAATGGACAGTACTACCTCATAGATGGATTCGTCTGTGACACTACTTATTTCCATACATTGCCTATAGGCGTGAGTGTTGTATTGTGGCAGTAGAATTATCTAAATTACTTCTGCGGTGACACTACAGCATGTCGTTCCTTATGTTAGTATAGAAAAGCGATCGCCGAGCGGCGTACTGATTTTAAACTAATTAAAACTCTGACGTCGACGGGCGTTCTGTCGTATCATTTTTGCAGCATGATCGCCTATAGGCGTTACTGTCCATCAATGTGTTAAATTGTAAATTGTAATATTATTTGCGAATCGCTTTAAATTAATTTAAATTTAATGCTGAAACGATAAAAGAATTTTAGCGCCATCGTCTACTTCTCAACATATAAAGGTATATTTATATCTCTGTTGAAGAGAACTTCTGGGCTTTTGAAATACACTGCCGCAACGGATTTATTTTTATTATAATGTGACTACAGACAGGCAACACCAGTGCTGATGTTTTCGAAAATTATGTCTAGCGTAGGCGTTGTCTAGAATTGGCGTAAAATTGCATTTCATTGATTTTGTGCCTGGGTAGTCTAATGTAAAAAGTTACAATTTTCGTAGTACTTCTGAGTAATCGAAAAGTTTTCAAATCTCATTAACAATTTAATCTCTCGCGCTGCATTTTCTCGAGGAAGTCCTCGGTTTTGGAATGCAAACTCCACAAAATAATTTGCTGTTGAGATACATACTAAGCCTTTTTTCAAAATCTGGGTAATGTTCAATTTCCTCAGACCCTCCTTTATCACGAGCATAATATGCTATTGCTTTTTAAACAAATATAACAGAAGATATTAGCGTCTGGGGTTGTTTTTGTCGATGTGACAGACAGTGTATTTGTCGATGTTAAGTTTCTTCGGCCATGCTGTGATCTATTGTTTCATGTCATCAACTAAGAAAAGACATGCACGGTTAGACAGAAAGACATGCAACTTAGAAAAGACATGCAACTTTATCGCTGCTTTGAGGTCTGGGATGAATAATTTAACGGTGTAGGCCGTAGGCCAACAGATTGATCCCGGCATGACTCCACTGGCCATTCTGAGGGGGTACCTATCATTTTTTCCTGCACATTATCACAAGTATTCCCTCATTGCTAGATATGGACAATTACTATGTTAGTTTCTTCTTGTATATGGAATGAGTTGTTAACAAAATTACATTAAATAATGAAATGAAGAAAATAAATAAGAATTGTCAGTATAGAATGGAAACGCCGGCTCCATGATTGGTAGGGATATGAGAACTATTTTTTAAACAACCTGTAATCAGTAATGGAAATTTGGGTATATTACTAATTAGGGTGAATGAAAGAAGAACAGAATAATATAAATAGGTTAAAAACAAATTTACTGCTTGAAGGTTGTAGCACCCGACGTTTCGGCGATGTTACAACCGAAGTCGTCCTTGATATTGACTGTGAGGCAATAGTAAGGTCATCAGCATAAAAAACTACCGCACTTTTGTTTGTAACAAATCGGAGCAGCGTAGGTTAATCGGTAACTTCTGCAGTGAGCTCTTGGACTAATAAAATACGTGAGCTATACTGGAAAGTGGAATAGTGTGAAATGCATCTAATGGAAAAGGCAACTATAGTGTTACTGGTCTCCGATCTCTACCGTGTCGCCTCTTGCGGCGAGGTAATTAGAGGTACTTGTGGCACCTCATAAATCGCACTTGGCGGAACACTAACGGGAAACAATGGACATTCGAAATCTTAATGCCGGATACTTGCGGATTCTCTCTGAAACGCACTGGTGCCGTTTCTCGAGGAATCCCCTCATTACATTGTAGTATCGTGGGACGAGGTTGCAGGTCCGTATCCCATGTATACTTCTCTGACCATGGAATATTATGAGGATCGATACTTAGTAGTACATCTCTGCACAGATATCCAAATTGAAATTTTACGATCGATGGTCAATCGGAAATAATAATCAAATTGTATTATCATTCTGGTAATGAATAATAGTCGATCGACCAGAAAAATGCTCGAATGAAGAATAGGACTATGATCAGTCAGCAGCAAGGTTCGAAAATATCGTGATACTTTTCGTCATCATCATCATGTATGGCCTTTGTATTGTCAATTTCTTGACCTTGGCCTCCGCTACCTTACTTACTTACTAATGTCTTCCACGCTCGCCAATCTCGAGCCCTCCTCATCCAGTCTTATCCTCCGTGTCGTCTGACATAATCCACTAAGCGTAGAAGTGGACGGCGTTGTGGTCTCATATTTAGAGGTGATCTTCAATCGAGCATTTTCCTGGTCCATCATCAATGATACATTCTGGCAATATGTTCAACCGATCTCCACTTGCAATGTGCCATTTTGTAATGTTTGCAATGTTTGATTAATACTTCCGGTTGACCACCGATCGTAGGATTTTAGAAAAGATTTCTGTGGAGAGATACACTACTAAGTATCGATCAGGAAAATATTCTGTGGTCAGGGAAGAACTTACTTATCAGCGTGTGGTCATTGGAGGACTTAAGTCTGATTGAACGAGTATATCCTCGGGAGTACCGCAGGGAAGCCTATTAGAACCCCTGCTATTTACATTTTATATCAATTACGTAAAAAAATGTTTAAAATTTTGTAAATCTCTTACTTGTCAACCGGTCCAGGAAGATATCAATAGACTATCTCTTTATTGCGCATAGAAAGGCATATTCCTGAATGCTGCGAAATATGCTATTATTAGTTTAACGACGAAAAACAATATTTTGACTTAATTTTGAGTAATTATACCATTAATGGTTTCTCGATAACCAACGAAAAAACAATCCGGGATTTAAGATTTCTATTACATAGTAAGTTATTACTTAGGTACCTGCCACTGAAATACCATCACATAAAAGCGTATACATCGTATGTCAGGATCATACTTCAAACTATAGAAACAGGTCTTCAAAAACATCAGATCCAGCGATGTAGCTACCATATTTTCCAGTACCGATCTGCTCCTTCCGCCTACCAATAATAGTGCATAGTTGGTGTATGCACTAATAGTGCTAGCCTCATGCAATGGTAACCGCAGAAGATTGTCAAATGAGACATTTCACAGAAGTTGACTAAATCTAACATTGAGGACAACTTGCGGTGTCAACTACAACGGGCGAGCCCGTCACCACAGGACATTTTAACGATTTTCTCGTTCTGTCGCCCTGCAGTGAACGTAGAAGACTTAGGACAGAACAAATCCAACGTCCAGCTACGTCACAACCCGCAAGAAGCCAACGCCTTACCGCGAGTGAGCCAGTGTTACCTGGCGGGCCGACCCTCGCGCCCTTGCTTCCAATTGTGACCAGATTTCTCCGGTCTCTCGATTGGTTCCGAGTTAGAGGTCGCTTGCGCGTTCCTCTCCCTTACGAAGCGGTGAAACGGTGTGCACCGAATCTATCGCGGACCAAGGCGTCCTTTGCCCGACTCTGAACCGGGATCGGATGGCCAATGGTCATTTCAAGAGCAGTCGCCGTAAGGTAAACAGTCAGACGGGCATTGAGGACAGACAGTCTGTAGTCGATATTTTTGAAGCTTTGGTGGAGCCGTAGGTAATGCACTCGGAACGATTATCTAAATAATCACGAATTCGGCCGATATTCGATATTCGTCGGAACGATAAATTCGGGCATATGAGAAGGTATAAAATAATTATATATAGTATACTATACTCGCCGAATGCCCGACGGCTAATAACATGGCAGCCCTCAGGAAGCCAACGGCTTAAGTTGACTTTAAGACGGCTAGAAGACATAAGTTGCAGGTGGATCTCTATAGAGGCCAGACACTGGTTGCACTAAATAAAGGGATACTTGGTTCTAGACTAGACATGGAACGATGCAGTGACATCCACTATCGAGGCATTCCAACAGTGATGTGAGGGGCCAAGGACAACCACCACACTATTTTTCCTAATGATACCATTGGCTTCGAATTCCAATAGCCCATATACGACCTTTTAGGCCGGTCATGGTTGCATATGTCCGGCATCGATTTGGCATGCGATAATGTTACAGTATACCTTTAAATAACTTACAAAAAAATACTAAAAGACAAATATAATATAACCCGCTTAACTACGCAACCAGGCGGTCAAATCCAAAAACAATGATATAGTTACTAAAGAAAGAAGTTTAACCGGATACATTGACTTTGATATCTGGAGGATTTACGTGCAGACTATGAAATAATTTGGTGGATTTACGTAAAATAGTCACAGTATAATCCAAAATCTTCCTAATGCTCTGAATTCAAATTCATGGCTCGGTCAATAGGTAGACATGTCTTGCCAACGTATGTGCTCCTGATGGATTCCCAGCGGCCATCGCTCCTAAAAACTCTTAAATATGCCAATAGTTCATAATAATAGAAGTATCGTATGGATTTTCTTCGGTGGAATCGCATAATTATTATTTAAGGATCTTGAAGGCAAATTCCATCTTTTTTTTCTTCAATAAAGTTAAAATAAAATTGCAGTTGTTTGATCTTGATATGGGGAGTTGGTCGCCATTCAGTTCACTTGTCAAGGATTCATCAACCGGACCATGGCGGAACTCGTTCCGCGGACAATCAGCCTCTTTGACTGCGCCAATTCGAGCGTCTACGCGCGCGGTGATTCACGAGGACATTGCGCTTAGTCCGAAAGCCCAATGTAATATATGCTACGTCATAAGTGACACGACTTAAAGACTTAAAGTTGAAGAACAATAGGCGTCCCTCGTTATCAGACAAAAAAGTCGCAAGGTGAAATTACTCAATTAAATTACTTAATAGAATTTATTGTCACTTACTGACATTTATTGTCACCTTATATATATACAGCAATATTGTTTTAAAATAATTAACGTACTTCAACCGTGCAGGAATACGGTTCTTTGGTGGCGAGTAGACCCTTCCTTTTGATCAGCCTATCACCTACCTCTCCTACACTACAGCCTCTCCTTTACCATCATCAACTCTTAACTGCCATCATGGACCCTATCCAGATTATTTCACTTGCGTCTCTTATTTAATGATAAACAGAAATCGGACCAATTATTGGTCAACACAATTAACAATATTAAATTAGTTACAAGGTTTTTTGAGCGGCAGTCATTTCTCTATCCTCGACATATACATTTACAAGAAACAATAGTCTCGCAAAACCCAGCTTGAGAGAATTTTGAATTAACAAAATCAGGGAGTTCCATTTTTTTTAATATTGTGCATTATTTAATACTAGTATATTTTAACATTTCACAATACTTGCTAAACTCGAGATAAATAAACGACTGTAGATTCGTTCTTTAAGTAGCAATAAAACCCAAATAAATAAAAAAAATGCTAGACAAATAGTTAAAAAAAATGGATAGCAAAAACTTCTATAGCGGAAAAAAATCACTTTTGTGATAAGATGTAAAAAATATAGTTTTTGAAGTAAACATAAAATGGGAAAAAATTACATTGTATGAATTGGCAATATGACTAATATTCCGTTTTTTTAACCCTATAATTTGGAAAGTTTGAATAAGTTAATGTGCTTCAAACTTAGCTCTTTTTCTTCGAATACGTTTGTAGTTGATGTTTTGCACTAATATATGAACAACTAATTAGATAACACAAAAATATTTCAAACAAAATGGAATTCACATCTTCTTCTTTGGTATACGCTGATAAGCTTTTTCAACAACTCTTTTATTTTCTTAATTTAAACGTTACAATAAGTAAGATTTTCTCCTTTTTTTTACATTGAATACGTTATGTATACGTTTTTTCTTAAAATAATTATTATTTTAATATATTATAACATAGAGGTGTTACCAATATGGCTAAGTGAAATATTTATGTTTTCCCATTAAGTTAATAAAATATTTGATTAATTTTAAATAGTTTTCTTTTTCATTGAAAGCTTTATCACTTTATTGCATTAAATATTTTTTAGCTATTACTACATGAAAAAAAAATACAGCAGGAAAACCTATTTTTTCTCGAAAATGTCTTCTGTGGATTTAGATGTCTTTATTTACATATGACTAAATTGTATGTAGCATACACCTAGCTAATTTTAAATAAACACTACCTTCTGATTCGTTTACGTGTTGACATGTTGTAAACTGTAATGGGCTGCCGAGCAAGCATGGAGGAGGCTTTCATTGACGGATCGAGCAGACGAGTGCGTAGTCCGGACGATTAAAAAACTGGATTGAGCGTCAGTGAAACTGGATATAAAGCTGGCTTAAGATGACGCAACTACTGGATACTGGATACTGGACAGACAAGCCATCCAAACCTGTGTAAAGCCTCGTTGAATAGTTCGTTATAAACATTGTACATATCTCTCGCATTGCTTGAAATATAAGGAAAAGAGCATATCCTGGCCAGATTACAGTCTTCGGGTCTCTTAGAATACCCAAATTTTAAAGTCAGTGACATTCAACAAAATTTTAACCAAATTCTTTAGGGTCTTAACCGATGGATTGGTTAATCCGTCATATATGTTACGTAAATGCCATGAATCCCACTAAGTAAATGATACGAATCAAATCAAATGAAATCGAAATATCTAGGTGTAACGAAGTTCATCTTCCTTCCAAACGGGTCCAAGCCGTTCATAGCGAAGCAACCCAAGAAATGTATGATATCCTCAAAAACCTAAATCTGCTAGTATCCAAATGAGGAGTATCTTAGAATAATATGCTATAATCAGGTGTAGTAAATGCAGTGCGCCACGTGGTCACTCGCGTATCTGCGAATTTCCCTGCTGAAGTAGTGGCCTTTGTGTCATTATTGTGACGTCAGCTAGAGGGCCTAGTGCCTACCTTTTGGGTCACGGAGAGGTATTCAGAATTAACAGACATAAATATCTCCTACCAAAAAGTTGCGATAAACCAACTTATGATGCACAGTTGTCATCGGTTCTCGAATCAGTACATTTTGATACACTAGGAGCTCATATTATGGAGAGGTCATCGCAAATGGGAGCGCCGTCATTCGAATTATGCGAAAGAGACAACGTTATGTAGCATGAAAGAGAAGATGTTCGAAATTTAAAAATACAGCCTAGCACACACTCACGTTCGAGTATCGAATCGATACCCCTCTTGTAACACGAACTCCTGATACTTAAAATGGGTATGAAGTAGATTTCAACGTTTCACGTGTCGTTTTTGGATTTATCAAATTTTAAGCAAAACAGCAAAACTTCCACAATGTAGCGCACTTTAAAAAAACTAGTTTGAGAAGGTTTTGATGCTATCCTCTACATACAACCTTTTGACACCTTAAATTATTATTAAAGATTAATTTTAGGTAGGACCTAAAATGGTAGGGGAGAGCCGGTAGGCTTCGTACACGGGGAGCATTCGTAGAGTGGAGAAATCTACGCTATCCAATACATTAACGTGTTCGCGTTTGTGCGCATGACTCGCGGTCATACGAGCGCGAGTAGAGCGCATACCTGCTCTCCCCTACTTATATTCAATATATTGATCGATCATCTCTATTTCTACTGATTCTTAAAAAGTATCGTAATCACATACGTCTATACATTTTTTATAAAACCAGTGTAATATTCATTAAGTAATGTTTTTATAGCACAATACAGTTATTCTATTCTATATTCTAACAGATATGTTTGCTAGAACATAGCACTATAATGTTTATTTAGTTTAACATACGATATGTTTTTATATTTAGTAAAGATAATAACGAAAAGATTGGAAAGAAGATCAAGCGGTGTAATCTTTATAAGAGACTTTTCGCATAGCGCATGTTACACGCTACCGGAAATGTTTCTTTGAACTTGTGCAGCAGTCTAAAAAGTTGTAGGTATCTAAGTACCTATTTCAACACATTCCAGGATTTTGAAATCAAATAATTACGAATTACGTAACTAACGCTGTACGATGTACGATCTTAAAAATACGATTTACACCGCACACATGGCAATGCTAGCACAAACTCGCTAGCTCACTCGCCCACTGGTGGAAACAATTAGCAGGTTCCAGTGCCAGTCATCTAAACTATAGTTTATATGGCAAAAATATGTGGAATTTTATACTAAAGACGACTTTAACATTTCACGATGCATACGAAAAGCATTTCGACACCATGAATGCGGTTCGTTTGACGTTTCAACCGTTCGAAAATTGCGACCCTTACGAAAGCAACGGAAATTATAGAAACTAATTATAGAAATAGATAAAAAATAAATAAATAAAACGCAGTAAGAAGCAAAGAACCCATTTCCCATTATACTGAATCGTTCCTCTATAGCTTATAGTTTCTAGTTTATGAGATCAAGATGCGATTCGATGGACGGACGGACGGACAAAATCGTCATCAAGACTTTTTGAAAAAAAAAGTGTAATAAAAACTGACACTGGATATTGAAAAAAATATTTCATCAACTTGACAACATATCAGACAACATATTTATTATCAGCAAATTTTGCATGAAAGTTAGATCTCTGTAAAGAAATTTAATATAAAAAACTATATATGAAAATATGTATTCAATTAATCGAAATACTGACCCCTATTATCTATACATTTTTGCCATTCAGAGGATCTTATATTCGAAAATATAGCAAATTTTCAAGTTTTTAATGATTGCACACACCAATATAATTGAGCAATAACAAACAACATTGGAACAAATTTGGAATTCCAACTCAAACCGAAGTAATTCAAGGTCAACCGAAGGTCTTCAATGTGGTTAGTGTAGGTACGTGGGTAAGAAGCGACAGAATATTAAGTTTAAAGATCGTTTGAAATTACCCTAACCTAACTCATCTAACCCTCACAAAATATGCGCTTCCTTAGAAGATTTAAGTTTGGCTTGCCGTCATATTTTAGATTTGAGTGTATCAATATAAAACGATTGATAGATGTCTAAATAGCACCAGATCAATATCTTCTAAAATTCTCATTCATTTATCACCATGAAAAGATGATCAAGAGAATGATGCGCGAAAAATGGGCGACCTTCGCAGTCGGGGCCGCAAATTCGACTTTTTTTGCAGCCGTCCCAAGCGCGAACTCTACACGAAACATCGGAGCCCTGGGTCGTTCAATATTTCACATCATTAATTAGGTATCCTGGGTCCCGCAAATTTCAAATTAATTAATATTTTGACAGTGTGCGATATGTCTGTAGATCGATGATCGATATCGAAAGATCGTTGCCAATAGAGAAAATATAAAAATGATAAACTAACCAAAAAGTTCATGCCATGAATAAGGAAAAGACTCTAAATAGAGGGTATTACTGATATGTATTAGGTACTAGGATATTTATTGTTTTGTGGAGAAAGTTCTTAAAAGCACCTTATTGTTATTCCATTTCTAGTGCAATTATTTGCATAATCATATTATTTTAGTTATAAAATAATAAAACTAGGATTGTTTACATCTGGCAGCACATTCGGTAATCTTGTGATATTCAGGGATGTAGTTTTTAAAACGGGAGGTTCAGATTTTTTCTTATGTTGGCTACAGTTGGCTGATCGACGATAATAAATAAATAGAGCGAGATATCCTTCAGCGTCTACAACAAAACTTGTTCGGGAGATTTTTAAAGATTATGGTATAATAGTTTATTTATAAGTCGTGTAAAAACACTATGGTAAATTCTGCTTACAAACTCACCTCGCATATACGATAAATTAAGAAGCGAAACACATCACTCGAGTCTAGCCGTGGAGTACTTCGCGTGAAGCACTTTTGAATCGATTGATTTTGTTTAACCGGTCGAAAGCCAGTCTTCGCGCGCAATAAACTGCGCCGCAACTTTTTGATCGATTTTAGAAATAAATACTAACAATATCGCTATTTCATGAATTCCCTCGTGTTACCTAGTAATTAATCGTGTTAGTCACGTATATTATATATTTATATAATACCAGCTCAATTTTCTCCGACTTGATTTACAAATATCGTGATTTTGTATTGAAAACCAATATTTATCACAATAACATATAGCTTATAGCACTCGTCGACAGCTTTCCATTAGTGAAAGAATTTGAAATCGGGTGAGTAGTTTTGGAGATTATCCCTTACATACAAACTTACAAATATTACTTCTCCCTTTGCACTCGAGCGGCACCGCTACGGCGCCCGGGAAGTTTATTGCGTCCACAACTATTTCTGTAGTGTTTTTTGTACTTTTTTGGTATTATTTTCCGTGGTATAAAATGGTATTTTTGAACATGATGATTAGAAAAAATCAGTTGGGTCATCCCCATTCCGAGATTTTTATGGTATTTTAGCAGTCATTTTTTAGTATTTTAGTAGTATTTTCATCTATGTTTTAAGTAGTTTTGTGGTATTAAAATAGTATTTTTCCAATGTGATGTAGTATTGTCTAATGGCCTCTCCACACGTTGGCTAATGTTCGTGTCCAAGTTGGTGAAAATAACTATTAGATAAATGGAAACTCCTATGGCAGATATGTCAACGTCACCACAAAAATATTATTATGAGCTGTGGTTGTCAGCTTGAGAGCCGCGCTTGCGCACTCTGCGCACCTCTTCTATTTTTGACGTGATTTTGACAGCTCTGAGTTGTCAGCTGGCTGTCTTTTTTTAATTTGAAAATCCGCATACTTTACCTAATCTGTAACAAGAACATTCGCCAACGTGTGGAGGGGGCATTAGATGCGAAAAAGGCCTCGAGTGAAAAGGGTTAAAATATTGGTATATATACAAGGAGGCCGGCCTAAATGGTTACGCGCGGATCTGTCAAATGACGCTTAATGCCTATAGGCACTGTTGGCGTCCGACGGGTTAATCCTCAGCCCCGTGAAAACCGATTCTGATAAAACTTATCCCAAAATCAGCCTGGGACGATTCTCTACGTAAAAGAACCGCACTAGGATCGGTTTAGTAATTAGCGGGTATATACAGCGAAAAGCTCCCACCCACAATTTCAGGATCCTTGGTATCATTGTAGTAAGTAGCCCGCGTGGGGCGTCCCAAGTTGAAACGTTTCGCTTTGTGCGGTGGCGCCAACAATGAAACACTAAACAAAAGATTTAATCAAGAACAAATTGAGAAAATAATTAAAACAATCGCTGAGGTTTGTGAGGTTTGCCAATACATACACAATACAGTGATCAGATCGGGTCAGAGCGAGACAGGACTACTCGTGAGAGCGGTGTGCATTCGGTTTGGTAATATGCCTTACCGCCCAATATCTCGATCGACAAACCGCTAGTCATTGCGAAAGGTGGACTAGGGAAAAAAGCATCCAGACATGCATTGTCTTGCTTCGCCATTAGAGCTCGTTCGTATCTATAATTATATGAAACTTGGGTACAGAATGGTACAAACAAGTATATGTTACTATTACATTATTATTTTTTATTTATGACATATTATATGGGTAAAACATGGAAATTCGAAAAATGCCTTGTGTAGTATAGTATTTAGATTTTACCTAAACAATATAGTATTTAGATAGAAACAATATAGTATAGAAACAATATAGTATTTAGATTTTACCTAAAATTCGGCAACAAAATATACTTGGCTAATTGTTTGAGGACTATCTTGGCTTCTTTTTGCTCAATTTTACTGATAAACTAATTACATTTTAAATATTACCAACCCATTCAAAGGATTCGTCAACTTACTGGCTGATAAACTGACACTGGGATATGTTATTTTAAAAATGGAAATCTGAAAATTATTATATTATATATTTTTTAAGGATTTTGGTCTCTTCAGGAAAATAATCAACTCCTTTCTAGAAAAAATATCTAAAACTGTGATTTCTGCATCTCAAATTCTATGGCTTCGAAGGGGGAGTGAATGGGTGGTAAGGTGAACGCTCACATGTGGCAAGACAGCTGTCCTAAACCTACCACAGCCGATCGTTAGTCCGGAATCCACCGCTCACCTCCCAGAAGTGTAATAATTATATATGATGGGCCCGATTTTTGGTCGGTGAAATCCATGGCAGTTCCGTTTGTATTTTATTTATTTCATTATAACATTTTGGCTCGTTGCTATTGCATATTCTATTCGTATTTCTCATAATATATAGAAAACTATGAAATAAACTTCAATGAAATTACACTTTAGACCTTTATCTAACTATTCGTATAGGTAGTATTTGTATTTACCAATTTTGTAATAATATTTTTTATTTGGATTATATGATGTGATGTGTGATGTGAGGTTCAGATCAGAATTACGCTTCTCTCAAGCTACCTAATTATTGCTTTTATTTTAAATACGTACACACAAATATTTTCGTGGCAACCATATTCCAGAGGTTGCGATTGCATCACAAAAACGAAGAGACATCAACGAGCGGTTCCGCCAAATAAACATAGCATTTTTTTTGGTGTCCCGCTACAGCAGCACAGACCGAGTCCCGTTCGCGTCCGCATCAGGCATTGCGCAAACGGGTGAACAATAAAAAACAAAACACAAAGCAAGTCCGAAAATGTACGGCTGACTCGACATGATATGACCGCGAGTCGGCAACTGCACTGAAGCAACGCGATAATCGTATCTTTTTACGTTTATCGTACTCCCCGGTGCGATTCGCCTTGGGATCCGTCGAAAATTGCTTAATCGAATGCTAATTATTGTTTGGTTTTAATGGGTACGATATAAAATTTTATGTTAATAGCTGATAAAAGCCTAAGCGACGCAGCCTGCGATATTTATTGCTGTGTCATGCGGCGGCATAGATTCATAAAATATGTTACAGGTTATTAAAAAACAAATGAGGGTAGAAGTCGATAGAATCTGGGCGTTCCGGATGTAATTTCTAATTTCCCAATAATTTTTCATCTACAATAATCTTTAAATTACACATAATATAAAGACGTAGCTATGATTATTTTAAAAATCTAATCAGGGTATTTTATTTTTAGTACAATCATATTCTTATTTGTTTAATTAAAACGTTGTTTGTCACAGTTGACACTAAACGTTGTTAATCAAACTCAGTTGGCACTATTCTGATAATAAAACTGAATTCAATTATGATATAAGCAATATAATATATTATAATAGGTTATGTTATAACGTAATGATCAATTCAATTCGACTTTTTGTTTCCACTAATACAAAATATATGGTGTTAAGCAATGCATATTTTAAAAGAATGTATTTCGGCTTATATCCATTTCCTTATTCCATCCTACAATTGAATCAGTGATATTTAAAAGGGCATAAAAAAGACAAAAAACTATACAGTGTTTCGAGGACGATATTTTCATAAATTGATTGCGGTGTTTTTTTTCACATGTTCCAGCAAGTCCCCATTAATAAAGATATTATCAGTGAAATATATTTTTTTTGTGTTATTTCAAGAGACTAAAAATATTTATTTTATCCCTTTTTGTTTTTCTTTCTACATACAATGTGTTAATTTATTACCAAAAGTCTATTTTTGATTTAAATATATTCATGCAAGAGCTACACACTTGTATCGCTTTTTTGCTCAATAGAACACAATAAGATCTGCCCATAGAACACAATAAATAAAATGTATCTAAAAAAACTGCCACCTAATTTATTTTAATAATCACTGATTAGATTATCTTTATAATTTTTAACCTACTCAGTTTTTCATATTATGTACATCGTCGTGAATTTTGAAAATATTAAGTGCCCGCTTGATAATATAAGCGATCACAGGCAGTAATGTTATTGAATCTCACATTACTAATATACAGATGAACAATCCATTTTCAATAGTGAAATTGTGTCTAAAACTATATGTGTGGGAAAAAGGGTAAGGTCTTCATTTTCTTAATTATTTTCCTAAAAGTCCCCCGCAAACTGAGCCCCCAGCAATCATGAGTGTCCCCAAGAGTAATTTTTCTGATCCTTTGAGCCGAATAAAATCCAGCTACTATGCGGGTGGTCAACAAATCTTTTCAAACGTAGCTAACATCAGGTCAACAACCACCCCGAAGCTTATTTATATATTTATTTATTTATTAATATTTCACATACATTTATAATACTAGATTAATAAGATGAAAATCTACCTTGCTGGAGTAATGCCCGTACTAAGGTAGACTTTTATGTATTCTTTTTTTTTTTCCTTTTTTTTTTTTTAGTTGGTAAGTGTGACATAATGTAGCATTGCTTTACGTGGTAGCTCTATATTTACACAAATTTTACATATACCTACTTATAATTTAGTAACATAATATACATAATAATATTAAATAATCATATATACACATACACATATAAACATATACATCTACACATATACATACACATATATACATATACATTTATACATATAATCTATACATATACATAAAAGTAGTAATTTTATGTAGTTTGGTATTCTTATACAGCACTATAATAAACTAATTTCTCCGTTTCGTTTCTTCCTAGCTCAATCAACCATTCCGTCATAATTTTTCTTCCTCGTATGGTATCTAACTTCACTTTTAATTCCGAATGTATTCTATTGTGTAGTCGGACAGCTAGAAAAGAAAAATGTCGTTGGGCGAATTTAGTTTTCATAAGGGGAACATCATGTTGCATGGCTGTAACTGCACGTGTTTTGATAGTATGAGATTTAATCATATGCCGCTCTGTGTGGGTGTAATAAAATATTGTCGATACTTTCACATATAATTGGCGTATGTCTAGGACTCGGAACTCTTTAAATAAGTGGTCGCTGGAGAACCTAAAAGGCTTTTTATTTATTACCCTAATTATTGACTTTTGAGCCCTAATTAAGGGATCTAGAGCTGAAAGTGACGCGCCACCCCATCCAAGGATCCCATATGATAGTGTACTATTGACTAAAGCGTAATAGATGGTTTTGATTAAGGGTTTTGAGATTACACTCCTTAGAAGACGTAAGTTTCCAGACCATCCCGATTATTCGCCGGAGTGCACGGTCGATTGGCAAACGCCACACGATGCGCAAACTGCCCAGTATCTTCTAAGATTGGAGCAACCGGGTTCACGGAGTCCTTTTCAGGTTAGTCCCTTTTCGCGGATGCTACCTGATAGGAGATAAACCGTGAGTTAAGTCGACCCAAGATAAATAAACAGGTCATCCGGACCAAGTTTCACGGAACCGTTAGACACCGCCATGAATATACAGTGCTAATTACAATCAATTAATCTTTAAAAGGTATGGACAGTCGCTTGGATAAGATGCTACAGCTATGAAGGTAGTTATTGAATGTATCGTATCTATATCCACTTGAATAGCAAGACAGCTCTTATGCCACTAGCCTCGAAAACCATTAATTCAAAGCTAGTGCAAAAATGTGTATCATTACTAAATTCCCTGTGCGAAAATAACAGTGTAATTTTAAGAGGGGTTCCCGGCACGCAGAAATCGAGGGAAATGAAAAAGCTGACGAACTTGCTAAGATGGGAGAAAAGGGAACGTTATACGGCCCTGAACCTTGCTGTGGCGTACCAAAAAGCTTTGCAAGTCTAATGCTCAAACAAATTTTTTTAAAACAACAATCTGTCAACCACTGGAACAACACGCCAGATTTGAATCATTCCAAAGCGCTAATTAAAGCTTCCGACCGTAAGACGGCCCGTGAGGCGTTTTCGGTAAATATGAACAATCTACGCATAATGTCTGAACAAACACAAGTACAACCTCAAGCTCCGAGACACAACAATATGTAGGTTCTGCCAAGGGGCAGAAGAAACTCTCCTGCACCTCATGTGCGAGTGTGGCCCGCTGATGCGTAAAAGATACACCCACTTGGGTGGTCACTACCTCCAACCTGAGGAGGTAAAACAATCTGGCGCCAAAAGCCCGTTGCGGTTCTTAAATGATACGAGGCTTAGCGCAAAACTATAGTGGCGTACACAATAGATCAGCAATGGTCGCAGTGTTACAAGGCTCATAAAGACCTTAGAAAAGCCCCACATAACAAATAAAAAATAAATAATATGAAGGTAGATTCCTATACATATTCCGAGGTGTAAAGTACTTTCCTGCGCCCGATCCATCTCTCGTCCTTGTCAATCACGACAATTTACAAAACTACATTATCACACCGTAATCTCTATTAAAACGCTCCGTTTTATTACAACGTAACTCTGTGTGCGCTGGGCGTTTACAGCTCCATAAATCGGCATCTCGCCATTGAAATTGGATATCATACGGACTCTCTAAAAGGCGAGCGTTAAATTTAAGCTCTCAATTCCTACCCATTTACACTGCGCTAAGCACCGGAGACGCAGCCTGTAAAATATCGAATATTTTATCACATCTTAATATGTACGATTGTTAATTTTACAGTCCCTCGATTGATCCAGAGTTGATACGTGATTGAGAATGGTATACGAGAGATAATCGCCGTAAAATTTATTGATGTTTTGCTTTATAAGACGAATTACAGGCGAAATAAAATTAATTATTATTGAATTCAAAGATCTGTTCGGCAAAAACTGAACAATAGAAACACAAATTAGTATTTTAGATGTGGCTTGTATATAAATATCTTGGACAGATAGCAGAGTGAATGAAGATCAAGGCTACATTAAAGATGAAGACGATCTACTAAAAGACACTAAAATATTGCAGACTCGTCGAAATCTAGGCAGACGTTGTACATTAGTTAAAAATATCGAATCAATTCCTTACGCCGTAATCAAAGAAATAGCTAGTTTATCAAGAACTTTATCGTTGCAACATAAACACAAAATTGTAACAATTTAATTTAACTAAATTAGCTCCATAGCTTCCCTCGATTATGAAAGAATATTTAATTATATAACTTACTAAAAGGAACAAAAAGACGACTGTTGTTACAGAAAGTAAATTATTGCATTTATAATTATTTTTAATACGTTTTCATTTATGAAATATTTGTGGTTTATGTATTTATCCATATAGATACTTTTATATTTTTGGAATGTACTCAATCTGACCTTTCATTTGACTTTAAACACGATATATTTATGTTAATTTATTGACATTTGGACATATAGACAACTACTTACAAGATATTTGGCAGTTAAGGTACCCTATGATACTCGGGATGACAAAACGATTCTAACAATACCATACACTTCTATATCGGTTCAAGCGTTTAGAATTTATGGTGGAATAAAAAACGGAAAACATACATTGATGAACCCCGACCACAGTACACTCGTTTTTTGTTGGGTAGTCGTGTAAAAACAGTAGCGTGTTCTATTTTTCTTTAATAGTTTATGCAGGATAGCCATAAATATGTAGATATAGGTATTCGTATATTATTTAAAATATTTCCAAGAATGGCTGTTTCATTAAACATAGGTAAATCTATGATCCTCTATATTAGAAAGAGTAAACCGAAGCTGAACTATTTGCACAATAAGTCCGTGAAGTCGAGAAAGGTCATAAATACTTAAGCATATCTTTAGAATCTCAAATGGGATAAACAACTAAATTTCAAATGTCCTAAATGGTCCGGCTGAGTAAATGACACAAAAAATATAATTAGATTAAGAAAATAATAGAAAATAGATAATAGATAAGGTAACATTAGTTTTCGTAGAATTATAGGTGTAGCGAGCGAATCTAAAAAATAAGTAAGGTATATTAACACTAGGAATCTTTATGATTCAAGTGGTTGATAATCTTTTTGGTATGTTTTTTAACAAAGTAGGTATTTAATATAAGCTTAAATTATTATACTGGTAAGTCTACATTTCCTGAGAAATTATGTTGTCGAATTTTTTTAATCGGAGCTGAAAGCTTATTTCCATTTCTGGTATTTATATCAGCTTTAGATTTTTTACGGACGTACTTTATTATATTTGCAAAAATACTTACAATGTAAAGTGGGCATATTAATTTCCTTGAAAGTTACCGCAGTGCCTAAACTGAGTCAATATTTTCAAAAAATAACCCTATTTATGGTTTTAAGAACTGTTTAAATGTTTTACTGCAATATCCCTATTATTATTATTATTATTATTATTTAAGTTTACTTCAATTATCATATTTTGTAGTTTATTGTGTAATTACTCTGATTATTTTTTTTTAGTTAAAAAGATTTTTATTGTTTGACTATTCTCCACATACGTTATTTACAAGATTTAAAATTACCCATTAATATTGTCAATATGAAAAGGCCTTGTAGTCCTTGATTTTATAAAATAAATAATTGTGTGTGTGTGTGTGTAAAAAAAACAGACAAGTTCAAATTTTAAAATCACTTTTTTTTTAAATCAATTTGCCCACATTAACCTTTAGTCACTATAATCCTGGCGGTATGCTCGAAAGATATTGCCACTTGGCAATAGGCTCACCGTATTGTAGTCTCTTGTGTGTGCAATAAAGTTTTCAAACTAACAACAAACAAGAAAATAAAAATTAAAAGTAAAAAGGATTTTTAAAAACAAGCTTTAGTTTCAATCAGGGTTTCAATACAGTTCCAGTGACAATCTCCCAGATCCATCTTCAGACCCTTGTCCTCATGTGTACTGGTAAGTTACAATGACAACGAAACAAACGAGCCCAAACTCGACTAACTTAGAACACTCCATCAGGGAGTTCCAGTGGCAATTTTCCGGTCCCATCTTCAGACCTTCGTCATCTGTGAAATGGAAAGTACTCAAGGCAACAACATAAACGAGCCCAAACTCGATCATCTTTGCATTTTTCATCAGGGAGTTCCAGTGGCAATCTTCCGGATCCATCTTCAGACCCTAGTCATCATGTGTAATAGAGAGTACTCAAGACAACAAAACATGCGAGCTTAAAGTCGACTATCTTAGCACTGTCCATCAGGAAGTTCCAGTGGCAATCTTAAGACTCCATTATAAATCAGCTCGATGGTACAATAATTTTGCATTGTCATCGAACTTACATAAGTATGCTAAACTTCAGATCGATCGGATCCCAGCAAGTGGTTGAAAAATGGTTTGCAAATTTTTAAACGGCCAACTTACATACTCACATTGCAAGCTAAAATAAGGCTTGTAACAAGTAAATACATTAAAAGTAATAAAAAATACGTGTGGCACTCGGGGACTGCCGCGGTAAAGCTATTGCATAGCATTTTTAACAACTTATGCAATTATAATTGTTTATTTATTTTATTTTTTCTGATATCTGATAACTGCGCTCTATCGGAAAACGTTGAAATTATTCCGAATCATTTGCGGCTGCGGTAGCAAATGATTCGGAATAATTTAAACGACTTCCGATAGAGCGCCGCGCACGAATTTTTTATTCGATAAAGCAAAAAAAACGGATTATTCGAAAACAATCGTAGATAAAAAGATAGATAATTAAATTATCTTTAAAATGGTGCAGGTTTCATAATAATACGCCAGATAGTATTTGCGTAATAGTCGTTTTTGTGTTCGGTTAGACCTTATTTCACATATTAATTACACTATGTAATATAAACAAAATCTAAAATATTCAAAGCTAAGAATATTGGGAAAATGTTCTTGTTTAACATATATTTTTTTCGAATCGTAAGCAGTACTCGTTTAGACGTAATTATCAGTTTAAAATCATTAATTTTCGTTAGGAAATTTCTTCATTCGGTCGCCGCGCTGGCCTAGCTAGGCCCGCGATAAAAGCTATGCAATAGCTTAAAAACACGACTGCCGTTATGAAAAGTGAACTACTATACGGGATGTTATTACTGCACGGGCTTTTTTTTTGTGGATGAATCAGTACAACGAAATAAGCAACTTTTAATAAAAATTTTTGGAAAAATCTGAAAAATAAACTTTTTTTTTTTGAAATTTTTTTTTTAAATTTTATTTTTAAATATTATAAAAAGCTATGATCACGATGCGCTATCTAGCGGTTGGTAAAATGTCGCTGATATTGTTTATTAACGATTTATTGCCTACCGCTAGATGGCGCAGCACGCTCAAACGCTTCTCAAACCTTTATTTAACAGTCAACTTCTTCAAATTTTCAAAATATAAAAAATACAAAAAATATATTTTTAAAATTATTTTTTTAATCAAAAGTTGCTTACTACGTTGTACTGATTCACCCACAGAAGAAAAAAAGCCCGTGCTGTAATAACACCTCGTATTTATAATTATTTTTGTTACGGTTTATCCATATAAATACATATAGGTACTCGGTATTTATCCATATAATACATATAGGTACTCGTACATTTTCAGAGCGCCTTCAATCAGACCTTTCATTTAACGCTAAACACGATATATTTATGTTAATTTATTGACATTTGAACTATTATTTGTTATGAACAACTTGACAGTTAAGGAACCCTATGACACTGGGGATGACATAACTGTTCAAACAATACCACATATTTCTAAATCGGCTCGAGCATTTAGAAGTTATAGTAGAATAAAGAAACGGAAAACAAACATAGATAAACCGCACTACTTCTTTGTTGGGCAGTCGTCCAAAAAAATCAATGTCTAACTTTCACTTTCTCATGTAATCAATACGCAATTAGGGTTCCTTTTTAAATTCAAGGTTTACAATCAAACTTTCGTCTTCAACAAAAAAACCTCCATTGACGATGCAAATGATCCAAAAGATCAACGTCTCTTCAACTCCCAAATGGTTTCATTCTCGCCCCTCGAATCCCACAACACAATCGACCTTTTTCGTTGTGCTCGTTTTTTTGCGGTCGTCCTTTTTCGGTCTCTATTTTTGGGAACATCCCTAATCATTATTTATTTATTCTGTGACCTCTCCGAAATGGCGTGCATTGTTGCGCCGCTCCCAGAATGCAACGGCGTTTGAGTGTTATGAAAATATAGGCCTTGCCCCGGACCCAACCCAAAATGTCTATGTTTTATTTATAGCCGCGATACTGAGAAGGATATTTCAGATTGTTTGTGCATTTTTCGAACTAAGAATGCGTTTTTAAGCTATTGCATAGCTTTTATCGCGGGCCTAGGGCCAGCGCGGCGACCGAATGAAGAAATTTCTTAACGAAAATTAATGATTTTAAACTGATAATTACGTCTAAACGAGTACTGCTTACGATTCGAAAAAAATATATGTTAAACAAGAACATTTTCCTAATATTCTTAGCTTTGAATATTTTAGATTTTGTGTATATTACATAGTGTAATTAATGTGTGAAATTAGGTCTAACCGAACACAAAAACGACTACTACGCAAATACTATCTGGCGTGTTATTATGAAACCTGCACCATTTTAAAGATAATTTAATTATCTATCTTTTTATCTACGATTTTTTCGAATAATCCCTTTTTTTTGCTTTATCGAATAAAAAATCGTGCGCGGCGCTCTCTCGGAAGACGTTTAAATTATTCCGAATCATTTGCTACCGCAGCCGCAAATGATTCGGAATAATTTCAACGTTTTCCGATAGAGCGCAGTTATCTGATATCAGAAAAAATTAAATAAATAAATAATTATACTTGCAAAGGTTGGTAAAAATGCTATGCAATAGCTTTACCGCGGCAGTCCCCGAGTGCCACATGTTATTTTTTTGTTTATATTCTTTAGATACGAAAGATCACCTAGTATTATTGAACCTATACCTAAGGTTCTAGGCGAGAACTAAATGCAATATAGTTAATTTTGATAAATACAAATGGGTCCATTATAGCATGTAAACCCAAAGAACATCACAATTGCTGAAATATTACAAATTATATAACTACTTTCAAATTATAGGTGGATAGGTAGAAAAAGGTACAAAGAATACTCTGATTAAAGTTAATTAGGTTAAATTCTTTAAAACTTTGAGAAATATTTGTTTTCTACTCTTTATTGTGAAATTTCACAATGGGCGGGTTTATTGACATATGACAATCTCTTACAACCAACCCTACTATGAAATGGTTATATGTATGTGTCAATGTAACATGTTTATGTCTTGTTATTGCATTCGATCGACAGAATTGGTAATGCAATTCCGTTAATTTTATCCTAAGGAAAAATGGTCGTACATTATATTATATAGACTATTTTTCCCGACGTTCCAGCTTTCTACCAGCTCTCCACTAGCTCCAATGGATATAGAACCGTCGAAGAAAACCAAATGGCTACCTTTTTGCTTCTATTAATATTTCTGTCATGATACAAATTATTAAGCTATTGCATAGCTTTTATCGCGGGCCTAGCTAGGCCAGCGCGGCGACCGAATGACGAAATTTCTTAACGAAAATTAATGATTTTAAACTGATAATTACGTCTAAACGAGTACTGCTTACGATTAGAAAAAAATATATGTTAAACAAGAACATTTTCCTAATATTCTTAGCTTTGAATATTTTAGATTTTGTTTATATTACATAGTGTAATTAATTTGTGAAATTAGGTCTAACCGAACACAAAAACGATTACTACGCAAATACTATCTGGCGTATTATTATGAAACCTGCACCATTTTAAAGATAATTTAATTATCTATCTTTTTATCTACGACTTTTTTCGAATAATCCGGTTTTTTTGCTTTATCGAATAAAAATTCGTGCGCGGCGCTCTATCGGAAGAAGTTTAAATTATTCCGAATCATTTGCTACCGCAGCCGCAAATGATTCGGAATAATTTCAACGTTTTCCGATAGAGCGCAGTTATCTGATATCAGAAAAAAATAAATTTATAATATAAATAAATAATTATAATTACATAAGTTGTTAAAAATGCAATAGCTTTACCGCGGCAGTCCCCGAGTGCCACACGTATTTTTTTATTTTTTTTCCTCCGTTGAACACATGGAACACAACAGAAAGAATATAGTAAGAGAAGAATGGAAAAATAGTAAGTGTGTGTCTTGTTATTGCATTTCCTCGTCAGAGTTGAAAATGCAATTCCGTTAATTTGTTCCCAACGGAAAACGGTGACCCAGCCGGGAATCGAACCCGGGACCTTACAATGTAAGATCAGGCGACCTAGCCACTACGCCACCTGACCGGTTTACGTGGTGCAAATCAGTGAAAATTTTCAAAAATGCTCTCTCTGGGATTAAATTCTCTCCCATTAACATCCCCCCCCCCCCCCCATTCTCTCCCATTCGACTAACGACTAACGTAACCTATTTAATCACGAAGACAATAAATCGGAGACTGTTTTGAATTAAATGAATCATTTCATACCGTGGAAGTTTTAATTAAAATTCAGGAAATATTGTTAAACGTTTTTTTGCCTATTTAATTTTTGCAGATTTTTCTGAATTTTACTAAAGAACCAATGAAATAGAAAAATAAAAAATGAGTACATCAACTTACTGGCTAAGAAATTGATAAAGTGATATATTATTTAATATATTAAAATGTCGATATAATAAAGCCATTTGGGCTCGTTTTGTCGATATTTATCCATAACTTACATATAAATATAAGATAAAACGAATTGCCAACAAATTTGCTTTCCAATGGCATTTTTAGGTTGAAAATGTCGATGAGCCCCTTTTATTCATGTACCAGTATTCAGTATTCAATTTATTTATTCAGAATATACAATAAAAGCATGAATTATGAATTAAAGCTAATTATCGCATATTAGAATTCGTCAGTTTAAATGTAGATATAAACGATTAAAGCATAAATATTAATTCGACAATAGCGTTGACTAAAGTCGGCTTTACACGGCAGACAAATAAAAAATAAAAAAAATTGAGCTGAATCCATGTACATGAGTACACATATAAAATAGATAATTATTATAAGAATATTAATAGTCATCAAGCACTTAAATAATCACACAATAAGAAGTATCAAAACAAAATTGGAAAAAACAACGTATGTATATGATCAGGTATGTTACATTACACATTGTAATCTACATATTAAATATTAAATTTATAATATTATTATTAAACAATAAGAACTAAAATAAGGTACCTAAAAGTTACATATTAATGTTATTCCCATTTGAAGGAATTGGCATGCTCAAAAAAATCACCCAGCTTATAGAAAGCATGTGTGGATTGTAGCTTTTGTTTAATAAATAATTTAAATGCCTTTGTTTCCATCTTTCTTGTGGAGAGTGGTAGCTGGTTAAAGAGCTTATAGCTCAATTATCCAAAGGACTTTTGTGTCTGCGTAAGGCGTACTTTAGGCAGGATAACGTCATCACGTCTGCGTGTATTGTGGGAGTGCATATTCCTGTTTACCTCTTGTTCGTTAATATTTGATTTAGCATATAGTAGACATTGTAAAATATATTGAGACTTAAAAGTCAGTATTTTGTACTTAAGAAAATATGGTTCGCAGTGCGTGTCACGGGATACTCCTGCAATTGCTCTTAGTGCACTTTTCTGTAAAATGAAAACCCTAGAACTGTCTGTGGCATTCCCCCATATCATATATCATTAAAGTATACCATAAGTCATTTAGAATGGAAACCCTTCATATATCATTAAAGGAGGCATTACAAAGAGCGACGCCGTTAGGGCCCGCAGTTCCTAATGTTCGAAAATGAAATTCGCGGGACCGGATCTTTCGGACGCATCTCTTGCCAACGCATGTGCTCCTGATAGAGTCCCAGCTACTGATGAGAAATGTTTTCGTTGCGCTCCGTGAGTGCGCTTGTAAGCTATTTTCGTTGGCGTTGCTAGCACGTGGCCTGACATGGGGTTTCTTGTGTGTATATACATTAATCCACCCACCCGCGCTCCTGTATTTATAGCTCGGTTAGATTGTTTATATCGCTGGCGAATCAATTATGCCATCGGTTGGTAACGCCGGCGTCGCACAATGTATCCTTTCATGTAAACTAGACCCAAAAAAATAACCATGGTAATGGTGAAATAATGTAGTATTTTGAACACAGACTGTCGTAGTTTTTTTTCTCATCCGGGTGGTGTTTCGAATATCTACTTATTTTCTCACTTAAAAGTTGTTCGCCAGCGTCGCAGTTAGCGTGCTTTATTTTCGTTTAAAACTGTCACATTTCGTAATGTGCCTAGTCACATGGTATACTGCCTTGTGTTGGTTCAGGTTTACAATGGACCCGATTGCGTTTCTTCGCGAACTAAAACTGGAAATTAGTTCAAGCGAATGAGATAGAGCAATACGTTTGAGTGGGATATGAATCGAACGATCGCCGATTTTCCCGCTTCAAAACTACCTATCGAACTTACAGCTGTCCGTGGGCGATAAGAACAGGGTAATTCTAAGATGGGTTCCCAGCCATGCAGGAATCGAGAGAAATGAAAAAGTCGACGAACTTGCTAAGACGGGAGCAAAGGGAACGTTATACGGCCCTGAACCTTGCTGTGGCGTACCAAAAAGCCTTGCAAACCTAATGCTCAAACAAATATGTTTAGAACAATCCGTCAAACACTGGAAAAACACGCCAGGGTTGAACCAATCCAAAGCGCTAATTAAGGCTTACGACCCTAAAGATGGTCCGTGAGGCCTTATCGCTAAATAGGAACAATCTACGCATACTTTTGAGGGAGCTCACGGGGCAATGTGGCCTTAACAAACACATGTACAACCTAAAGCTTCGAGACACAAAATTGTGCAGGTTCTGCCAAGGGCCGAGGAAACTCCCCTGCACCTCATGTGCGAGTGTGGCCCGCTGATGCGTAAAAGATACACCCACTTGGGTGGTCATTACCTCCAACCTGAGGAGGTAAAACAATCTGGCGCCAAAAGCCTGTTGCGGTTCTTAAATGACACGAGGCTTAGCGCAGAACTATAGTAGGTGGCGAACACAATAGAACAGCAATGGTCGCAGTGTTACACGGCTCATAAAGACCTTAAAAAAGGCCCACACTACAAAATAAAAAAATACAGCCGACCGAGTAAGTTTGATCACATTTCGTGCCGTCTTAGATTCTACTGATTTATCTTCGGTGGGTAGTTTAAATGCGGAAAGGTGACAACCGTTAATTTCACATTCCGCTTATTGTATTGCCTTGTCTCGTTCACGTGAACTAATTTCCGAATTTAGATCACGAAGACACGCAATCCAGCCCAATGTCATAAGCATTTTTTGAATCCGGGTGGTGTTTTAAATATCTGCTTATTTTCTCATTATGACAAGTTGTTCGCCAACGTCGCATAGAGTGCGCGTCACTATCGTTCAAAAGGCTAAATCAAGAAAACCTCAGGTTTTATCGAGAAGTCGAAGCCTCGGGTTTTATGAAGAATAAAGAGTCACAAAATTTAGAGTTTTACCAGAGTTTGTCATAAAAAGTTACTAAAAAACACAACTAGAGTTGATAACGACAACGGCGAAGCCGTCACCTCAGGAAGTTTTAACGATTAGTCGTACTATCTCCCTGAAGTGAGCGCAGAAGACTTGGACAAAATACGCCACCGTCAATACTATGCTTGTCCTTACATTCCATTCCTCCCTTCGATATCGAGTTGACATACGATAGTAGTCACTGTTTTATATTCTTTTTGATGACTATTACGTAAGTGTATTCATTTATTACACCTTTTATAAATCATTTTGCTAAATCTTTAGTCAGAATAACCCTGGCCGGAAGAGTTTGCCACTTGGCAATAGGCCCACCACATCGTACTCTATTGTGCAGATAATAAAGATTTTCAAACAAACTTCAGACTTCAGTCTGAAAATTGTCTTAATCGTCTCGGGGGGGGGGGGCTCTAAATGAATATATTCGTCCATCCCGAAAAAAAAATAAGCGCCTTTACAATACTGTATCTTCTTGTCGGTTGGTGGGCCGCTAAAGTAATAACGCATATTTCATAGTAACTAAGAGTGATTAGTTAACTCTTACGCTGACGTTTCATGACGTAACCTCCGCACGTTGTGTCATAGTTCAAATTGGTTTAGGGCTATAATACATCTGCATACAAACGGCATTCTCGGTGGGCGCTATTAAAGGCGCGGAAGAGAGAGAAAGAAGTGGGACAACGATCACTGCAGGCGGCAAATAAATGTAACTATACTGATATGAAAGTATGCGTCATCGAGTACTAATCGAAAAAGAAAACTGCTGTGGCAGAGTCTGAAGAGTTCTTCTCAGAAAATCCCCGAAGAAATAAATCGAAATAGCTGTAACGGGTGCCGCCTAGTGCATGGTTCAGAGATAAAGTAAGAACACATAAGAATATAACTGCAGAACATACTCGCAGTGGCGGTTCTTTCATATAAGCCAAAAAGCCCGGCTTGCCTTATATCTTAAAAAACTTCTCAAAAAGGTCGCTAAACTAATATATGAATATGCGAGCGGCTGTTGCTTTCTAGCGGGCACAGATCGCTCCACGCGACAAAACAGCTTATCGACAAAGCGACAAATTGCTGCAATCTTACCGAGTTCAGTTCAGCTAGTCATCTCGCTCGCACACATTGGCTTGCAACGGGGTTTTAAAATCAGTGGTCCTCTCATTCTAACATGTGGCAAATTACGCAAAACAATATATGTATCTATACGACTTTGTATTGACGTTTAAGCCAGGCTTGCGTTATGGAAGTAGAATGCGAGCGTGTTTCGTATTTAGTACCGTTTCTTTTGAACAAGTAACAGAGTAGATTTTTTATTGTATAATTTCAATTGATTTGTGGTTTTTATTGCTCGATAAACAATGTAGGAAATTGTCCCTTGTGGTGAGTTCTGTCTTAACTTGATTTCACTCGCTCAAGCAAATAAAATGGCATTTCTTAAAGCCACCGCAGCAGGTATGCGACTGCTGATATGTTAAATTCTGTCTAGCAGTAGCATGTCTTCAGTGTGCTTTATTGAATCTACGACACAGCAGTAAATTTCAAATTAAAGATTAAAAAGTAAAGAGATACCACTTTTTTACTATAAAAACCGTAAAAGAAACAAAAAGGTACGTCTTGCTTGAACCATTTACCAGCCCTGGGCACACCACTGCATACTTATATAGAAAATGCTAACTGCATAAAGAAGCAATTGCCTTTTAACTTGTCCGGCCCACCAGCCGACCAGAAGGGGAAAGTATTATGAACGCACTAATAAAATGTCGAGATGAAGACGGAAATATCCATTTTGAGCCCCCCTGAGACGATGAAGGCCATTTCCAGGTAAGTTATATTCAACTCTTTCCATGACCAAATGGTGCCTGAATGCCAAATTTTATCTCAATCGGATGAAGCGTTTGGGCGCTATCGTATACACACAGACAGACATACAGGCACACAGACAGACTTCAGTCTGGAAATGGTCTTATACGTCTCGAAGGGTGTCAAATGTATATATCCGTCTTCATCTCGAAAACAACGTTACCGCGTTCACAATACTTTACCTCCTCGTCGGTTGGTAAAGTAAAACGTCACGATTTTATTAAGTCGTTATCTTTCTGTGATATGGGATTCTAATACCAAAAAGACCTATATTTGCAGTAGTCTTGTATAATATGCAAAAACAAACAAATTTCAACAAAAGTGATAGTTCTTCCCTTTCTGCAATTAGCAGTCAGCAGGTCGAATTTATATCCTCGTCGCTAAAAACTCGAAACGAACCGAAATGTTACGCTTCGAAAACGATTTTAGCGAATCGAAACATAATATCTCGTAGCGGCCGATTTTATAACAAACATATTTCGCTCCGCTCAATTTTTACTATTAGCGATAGAGAATTGGCAACACTGCTTACTAAAGCAAGATACGCGCAAACGTGAACTATCAAGCATGCGTGCACGCGCACGCACTGTACTTAACCTAAAATATGGATCCAAGTCTAGAAAAATACATACATTTTCATTTGATAGTAAATGTTTTCGTAAAAGCTTTTTTTACAAAACACTTAATTAATCATACTTGTGATTTTCAAGCAATCAAATTTGAAAGATACAAAAGTTTTCGTTCCCTCTAAAGTCGCCTAAAAGTTTGCGAAGCGACATCTGACGAGATGCCACGGACGTTTCGAGTAAAAGTTACAAAATCGCTCGAAAACGTCTCGAACGCATTCATATAAATTGACGTTTTGCTCGTTCGACTCGTTTCGTATTATAGGAGCGAAATAATGTCATTTCGATACAAAAACGAAGTTATAAAATCGGCCGCTAGTTATTGTTCGCTAAATCCGCGCGAAAGCGAATCCAATAGAAAACGCTAAAGTTATAAAATCATCCTGCAGGTATTTGAAGTGTGGGTGGTCGAGTAATATCGATTCCCAATTACCTATCCTTATGGTATAATTCGTTTACGTATCCTGTCTGCGTAAAGACACAATAAATTACCCCAAAAGTCGTAAAATGGTTTACGAACTACTGGCACATCGCAATCGCGTGGAGTACGACGACCCTATTACCAATGGAAACGCATATACAATAGCGGGCCGCAGCACTCCAATATTTACGGAAACATCACTCAGCGCCATTTACGAACCCGGCAGTTTACTGAGAATTTGTAACGCGCGACAGTTAACCTAGAATCGAGAATAAGATGTAAATAATTGGTTAACTACGAAATAGAGACGTTCACGAAATCGTTCTGTGCGTTACTCGTCTGTTAGTCGTCAATCTTTCGTGGCTATGTTCAGGTGGCTTCTGGGTAGGCACCTGAAAGTCATCTACAGATTTTTTGACGTGAATCGTTTTTCAGTTCGTTAAATAGGGGGTCACTTGCTAAACTGAGTGACTGAATTCAAGGACTTGGGAGTTTTTTCGACCCCCCAGTTAAACTTCTAGGAACACGTTAAGCAACTATCTACAACTTCTTTCAAGCTTCTAGGGTTTGTGTTAAAGCAATCCAAACACTTCAATGATATTCGGGTTATGTGCACATTGTACAACTCGATTGTTAGAAGTCGCATGGAAACGAATGCAGCTATTTGGAATCCGCATGAAGATATGGCCTATACGCTCATGATGGGATAGGTACAGAAGTGTTTTTTTGAGATTTTGTACTTCAAGCAGTACGGATATTGTCCATTTTTGTATCCGACTCCATTTATCACAGGCATGGTTGGCAATATTTCTATCTGTCTCAGAAGATAAATGCTGACCATGTCCTATGTCTTGAATCTAATTCGTGGTAAAAATGATAACCCTAGCTTACTAGACAAAGTGGATCTTTTCGTATCAAATAATTATCTTCGTGTTCGATGGCACCATCTTTTAGCAGAGCCGTTCTCGCGCACTAACCTTACGGGGTGGAACTTGTTTGCACGTGCTTTGCGGCGCCTAAATGAAATTCACTCAATGGCACCATATTCTGATATTTTTACCGCCAATCCTCACTCGTTTAAGTTACAGGCTATTAATTATTTATTCTTATATGATAACCAGTATTATAAAAGCTATTCTATTTGTATAATTACGATGATATCTTAATTAGTTTTGTTTTTCAATGCCTTGGTTTTACTGGAATGTCGATTAGTAATAAGCGAATAAACAAATAAATAAATAATAAATAATGCTGTAACAAAAGGTTGCAACAAAATTATAGGTTGGGGAATGTCTACACTTACTGTTCTAAATCCGCTTATGACAGCGCAGAAGGCGCTTCTTTGGGTTATTGCCAAGAAGACCCGAACGTACTCCTCAAACGACTTGTTCGCAGAGCTGAAGTTATTAGGCCTCAAGCAGGTATATGCAAAATCAGTTTTTCTTAACTACCTAAAAAGTAAAGATATTCACGTTAAAACGTTGGTCGCTGCCCAGGCCTCGCCGCAAAAAGACACAGTTTACTGAGAGGAGCCTTTCTCGAACCCAGCGATCTGCCCAACTTGAAGGTCAGTGATCTACTTGGACTGGTAAGAAGCACTGGGCTACTAGCTGACCACTGACCTAACCACATAGTGGGTAGTTACAAAACATCTTATAGATCTAGGTGACATCAAGGGCTGGAAACAAGCCCCCCTCTCCGTTTACTACTACTACACGTTAAAACTGATCATAAAATTGCAACGAGGAGCGCTACAACCTGTAAACACATTGTACAGAAAACCCGAACATCCTTCCCCCAAAGACACTTTGGCTTTATAGGGCCCAAAATTTATAACAATCTAAATGAATCTATAAGAACATGCCGAAATATTAAGTCAGTCCAATTTCAATTTAAAATTACACAAAATATACTTCAACTAGGTAAAAATAAGGTGAAAAAGGTCATAATAGGTTTTAAAGGTAAAAACAGATTTTAAAATGAAGGTCTGCATTATTATTATTATTGTCATACATTACAATACATTTTATATTTCTAATATTATTTGGTTATGTGGTCTATAAACTTCATTTTACGTCATTTTATATTAATTTTTATTTCCATGATCATGCTAAATTGATATTTTTAAATATAATTATAAGTTTAATTTGAATTCACTTATCTGTTTTATATTTTATCGTATTTTGTATGTTTCATTTTAATACTATGTGCATATGAATTAATCTTTACCATACATAGATTCTTCTTTAGTACGGGCTATAGCCTAGTTAGGCAGATTCTAAAATTAATCAATTGTAAATTTATATTTTTGAATGAATACATCATTTGAATTTGAATTTGAAAATATGTCGCCTAGGTGATGACTGTAGCTCTGTAACTACGTACCATGCGCGATTCATTTATATATCGTTGCATTCATTAGAGCAAAATAGCAATTACTCCGGGCCTCTAAATCATGCAGGTAGATAGCGCCATGATGCCGCGTGATACACCTCGCAGTTTGAGTTTAGAATTGAAGCTTACGAGGCTTTCGTTTGCTTATTACTCGTTAGTACGTGTACAGATTAAGACGAATGTGGTTGCGTTAGTCAGAATTCGTAGCTCTCTAAATACGTCTAATATAAATATAATTAATAATAAGTGCCTATCAATATTTATGTAGACCTTGGTTACATACAACTCAATTTCGCCCCTTTCTTTTATTCCTTGGAGGTTGAATTTAGGAAAAACTATCAAATAAAGCCCTATGCAAGATCCAACGGTTTTTAACGAGTTTCAAGATCCAACGGTTCTAACGAGTTTCAAGATCCAACGGTTTTTAACGAGTTTGAAGATCCAACGGTTTTTAACGAGTTTCAAGATTCAACGGTTTTTAACGAGTTGCAAGATCCAACGGGTTTTAACGAGTTTTAAGATTCAATGGTTTTTAACGAGTTTCAAGATCCAACGGTTTGGGTATCTCCATACAAAGTTTCACCCCACCAAGGTTCTATTTTCAAAAAAGTGTCAATGTGAGTAGCTGTAGTTGTAGTCTGTAGCTTCAGCGATTTCGATTTTATTAAAATCGATATTTAAGTATGTGCACCCCGGGGGTCGAATTTCCAGAATCCCCTTTCTAAAATTTCTTAGTCTTCTCGTCGGTCGTCTACATTATAAAAGAAAGACTAGTGGAAAATTTTATGTGGTTAGTCCCAGGGGTTTGGGCCCCACGCGATTATATATCAGACTGTCAATTAGTCTATAAGTCAATTTCTCCTTTTAAATATATAAAGGAGAAGATAGAAGATTTTCCGATATTCGGATATTTTTTCTCAGTAACGAAGGCCTAAATCAAAAAAAGATGTATATGTCCGTCCACTCTGTTTTTCGTGTATAACTCCTGCATTTAAAGGTCCTTCTAATATCCAAACACATACTTTATTTTAAAAAACCTTGCATAAAGGCAGTGCAGACTTATTGCAAAGAGTGTAGGTATAAAACATATATCCGCCCGCTAATGAAATTTAGCTATCAGGGTTGGAGTTCCTATTTTGTGAACGATATGGACCTGCTTGAGAGAGTGTATACATTCAATAAATTTTGAGGAAATGACATAGCGATAGCGGACAAGTCTCCAGATGAATCCACAGAAACATTCTCTGTCAACCTACCAAACAGTTGTTGTGTGTGCTACAAAGATTAATATTTTTAAAAACAGACTGGATAGTTTGGTCAAGTGCGAACAAGACTGACTGAAAAAATACATTCAATAATATAGATGTTTTTCTAAAAAAAACTTTTCCAGTCATTTCTATGTTTTTAATGCTTTATACCCTTTATATTTCTTCATATTTATTGCTTTATACCATTTATACCTTTATATTTCTATGTTTTTAATGCTTTTACGGTAACAATGTCTAACAACAATTATCTCACAGACGGCCAGCTTTTTGTAACAACGCTGCTTAACTTCGGTGATTTGACGGTAACTAGTATTTTAACGTGGCTACGGACGTTACATTCTCAGTTCAGTTAGGATTCAAAATTTTAACAATCGTGTTTTTGTTTACTGTATCTCCATTAATAGTTATAATGTAATGCCTATTGTCAAAGGTGGATCGAACTTATTATACTTACGCGATTTGATTCCGCCGGTATGACTCTTGTTGTCTTCTCTTCTTTTTTTGTTGCCAAATCTTCACCAATTAAGAAAAAATCATCAAAAAGTCAAAAAAAAAATATCTTACAACTATAATCCTTTAAAAAAAACCTTCTGCGACGCTTAGAAGGGACCCTTTGCCCCCCTCGCCCGTACCTCCAGGTTAAATTTGGGTGTGATATATAATGGATTCTCCAAATTCAATGCACGCCACTGAGTCTGGATTAATGAGGTTCTATTGTAATACTAAAACATACTCACGTTAACTTTCTGTAGATAGAGCTCGAGGTCTCTGTAGGGATCAGCCCCAAGGCACACCCCCGCAGCTCGCTCATCCACCGCTATGGGGGGCGCTACTCCCTCCATCCTGGAAGATGTCCCAGTCACACTATTTTCAACACCATCGACATGTGCAATCGGACACACTCGCGAAAATCATCACTCATCTGTTCGCCTGTCCGCGAGTCCGATCAGACATTTTGAGCGGACACATTCACATGCTTTTCGTAAGGACGAACGCATTTATCTGCACCTGAAACAAAAATAATTATTGATTAAAATAAACGAAATTGCAGAGAATATATAGGTACATATTGTAATATTCTTATAATCGCTAGTAGTGCAGAAGAACTTCAGCTCCCTATTAACAATATTAAAAGTATACAGTGCTGTATCTTTCGATAAAGTGGACAAAAAAGTGTGAAACTAAACGTCATTTAATCAATAGAAAAAAAATAAAAAAATATAATATATAGTATAACCTTTTTGAAAAAAGCATAAAAAATGTGAACACTTTGACTTCTGACTTTTTAAGCTTTTGCAAACGCAGAAGCTTAAAGCAATTAAAAAGCACGGGCCTTTTGGAAGATACTCTAGGAACGAAGAAGTCTCAAACATCGATATATGTATATATCGATGGTCTCAAAGTGCTTGAGCCGAAACCCAGAAACATCAAGGACAATAAAGATCTGGAAATTCAAATCATGCAACATCCTAAAACATAACATTATGTATGTATTCAGGGCCAAATAGGATCAAGACCGGAACAATAGGATCGGGGCGAGGATGTTTTTGCTGTATAATCTACGAGAACAGTTTCAGAAATCCACATCTTATAAACTAGTAGTAAGCAATGTTCGTTGTTAGAGCAAATGGCACAAAAAGAAAAACATAAATAGACAGAAAGCTATGTCAGCTAAAGACGTTGTTTTCAACTTAAAGGCGTCTTTGACTAAATGAGACTTACATAACAAGGTCATTTCTATTTTTAAAAAATATTTTCGATATGGACGGTTCTAAAGATAACGCCTTTAGAAACTGCGTCGCTCGTCAACTGCCTAAACAATAACAGAAAAAAATCGTTTGTGTCACCCGAATCGTTTGTGTTATCGGCAAGTAGCCAAGGATTGATTTCACATAAATATTAATTTCATAAATAAAATCGATGAGCGCCCTCTCTCAGCCAGCGGATGAACCCGGTTGAGTGCCATTGCGAACGCCTCGGGAACGGCACGGCTCGTTTCTCGGCTAATGGCGCTGTTGAGGCAAGCGCCTTTTGATTGGAGACTTTCGGGAAAGCCACTGTCTGGTTTCGAGTTGATCTCGGGTCGTTTTCTTTATTTATTATTATTATATTTTAAATAATAACATTATTAACCCTTGGAATGTAACGCAATGAAGTTTTAAATTTGCGCCGCGTGAATTAGCGGCTCCTACCGAGGCCGGAAAGGTGATGGGAACCAGATGGGAGTCTCAATAAAGATAAGCTTTTTTTAAGAACATACTTAAATATTTCAAGTAAGATTACACAATAAAAAATAATGACTTTTAAATTAAAATAAAGCGACGAATAAATTCATCCCGATCCCATGCAACACCAGGCTCGGTCCACATCTAACTAGGCTTTCGCGTGTACCTTGATTTGCGATTTATGACTTATTTTATATTGCAAGGTGACATATTTTAACAAAAGTTGATTAGTAAAGATTACTGATAAAATAATTTTATGTAGAAATTTAAAAAAAAAACAAAATATATTAATTACATAGGGGCCGTTCACATATTACATAATCACCGAGGCGAGGGGGATTGGAGCTGAGGCTTACGCTTGATTACGTGGGGAAGGGGGGAGGAGGTGCTCGTCCTGATTACGTAATCATCCTTGGCCACGCATCGCATTTTTTTTGGTCTAAACCTGCACGAAAATACAGCAGTGCCAAAATTGAGATTTTGTAATAACTTTAAATTAATAAAGTACATTTTTAAAATCATTTTAAATAGTTTTTTTTTCAATTACCGTCTTTAAACACTTTACAAACGCTGGGTTCACGATTATTCACATTTTTGGCAAATTCGTTAGATTACGTAATCTTGGGGGGGGGGGAGGGGAAGGGGGGTCTGGCCACTGATTACGTCTGTTGACATGGGGGATGGGAGGTGGTCGAAAATCCCAAAAACGTGATTATTTAATATGTGGATGGTCCCATATTAAAGATAAAACTTGCGTATCGGTCTAATTATCATGGAAAGCAAAAGTTTTGATGATCTGGAGAGCCGCATCAATAATATTACTGAAGCAGCAAAGCGACAAAGCGAGTAAGGGGAGAACCAAAAACATATTATCCGGCCCAAATTGTCATCTTCACCTGCTGGCGCTTGTGATTCTTTTCAGAATAGCTGACGGCGGCGACCCAGGGGTCGTCGCGTTGTTCCCTGCTAGACAACAAACGAGGATATAACGACCGAGCTTAGGCGGTATAATCTATCACCCAGTAGGGTAACTAGCTGGAAGAGGCGTCAGTAGCCTGGAGAGCCAAATACTCTCGGAAAGTCCTGGTGCAGATGGCAACGGGAAGCCACTGCACTATTATCCCTAGTACTCAGCTTCATATAAATAAAGAAGTATGCAGAGCTGACTGTCAATCTTCACTAGTTGGAGAGGCACCCAAAGAAAAGAAGAAAAATAAAAACTCTAATAATAATAATAATAGAATATTGACATATTTCATTACAGAAGCCAGATGGCAAGATCGGCCATGAGCAAGCTAGAAAGGCTGTGGAAGAATCGGGGTATAAATCAGCGGACTAAGGTCAGGCTGGTTCGAGCTCTGGTTTTCTCGATCTTTCTCTATACGTCGGAGACATGGACCCTGAAGGCTCGGATACGCACCAAAATCGATGCACTGGAGATGTGGTGTTGGCGTAAAATGCTAGGAATCCCATGGACAGCACGCCGCACCATCAAATCTTTCCTGGAAGAACTCTGCATCCAAGTGAGGCTCTCCACCGTATGCATGAGAAGGGTCCTGCAGTTCTTGGGTCATGTTGCCAGGAGAAACCCAGAGAATCTGGATAAATTGCTTTCCGGGGGCCAAGTGGAGGGAAGAAGAAGCAGAGGCAGATCACCGGCCAGATAGAACGACCTCATCAAAGAAGTTACAAAAGGGTCAATACAATCTGCGACCCGCCATGCAGAAGACAGGTCGAAGTGGAGGAGCCTCGTAGGCAAACTGTTGTCTAGTGGCCACGATCCTCAGTAATGAGGGAACGACGGAGAAGAAGAAGAATATTTTAAACAAATTAAACTACACCTGTCAGTTCTTTTTCTGTTACAAAACGTCATTTAGCTTCAATAGCCATTTATTAATTATATATTTGTTACTATTAATATTATCTTATATTTTAACACGTCTTTTTTAATTTAATGTACATTCGGGGCGCAATGTACCAGGCCTGCCTTTATGCGAATATCGTTCTTACCCGAGATATCACAAAATTTAAACTTTCCCCAGCCCTCATAGTTTTTATTTGCTTTCTGCGTACTTAGTCATTTATATATTTATGAAAATGAAAGATCAGCTGTTTGACGAATATTTGCCCTACATCAAATAAATGCGATTCGTTAAACAGTTGCTCTGAACTACGTCGGGGAGGTCTTTTTATTAATGACTCTCAATAAAAGCTTCTGAGCCTTAAGAAGAGTATCAAGAGCATACTACGTATGTATGCTCTTGATACTCTTCTTGAGGCTCAGAAGCTTTTATTGAGAGTCATTAATAAAAAGACCTCCCCGATGGTTCAGAGCAACTGTTTAACGAATTGCATGTATTTGATGTAGGGCAAATATTAACGGGTTAATTATTAAACACGGGTTAATTAACCCGTGAACCCATAAACTCTGGGCATTATTATTAAATAGCTTACATTATGAATATCTTACATTGCAGAGAAGTTTACATACATTATTATGAAATATGCAGTGAAGTCGATGTTTGTTGTATGTTTGGCTCGATAACTATATACTAATATTTATCTACGACGATACCGAATAAGCTTTAATTTTTAATTAGATACATTTATTTATTTATTTATTTAATAGTTATTTACTATAACACATTGATTTCGCTTTCAAAAATAACAGAAACCGAATGGCAAAACCTTAAGCTTTTGCTTATTTGATTATCACCCAACTGGTACTAGCCCGTTCTAGGGTGGACAGGATCTAGGGTGGACAGAAAAAAAATAGCAGTGAGGTATTGATCAAATAGTTCATTTGAGATACACCGTAAAATAAATATGCAAGAATGGAATCAACGTTTCTGGAAAAATATGAGAAGAATCTTCCAAGAAGACCACATAAACAGTATATTATGATCTGGAAGAAAATAGAAAAAGACTCTACCTACACAGAGAGGCGACTGAAACAGAGAAAAGAAAACGTCTCTTGCAACGACTCAAAAAAAGATTAATAAAAAAAATTCTAGGCGACCTCTGGTTCTTCTTAAAGATCGACATATTATGTCCAATGTTATTTTTGACATAAGAACGTGAATATTTATAAATAATACAAAAGAAGTTATTTTACAATGATGGTATGACGCTAAGATTAATCCTGAGAGGGTGGAAACAAGTCAGAGCTGCGTTAATAGTATTTGTATGGCGAATTGTATTATAGAATATTTTCAAAGTCTAACTTTGTTTCGTATTTGTCAACATTTATTTACTACTATTTATCATAATATCATACTTCTTATATATCTACTAAAGAACGAGGACTAATTCAAAGAAATGCTAACTACGACATCATAACCTGTGATTGGATCACGTGGACGGTTTTACAGCTATTTTTGTGATCCAGAACGACCGACACGCCCCGCTCGATGGGTCTCTATCACTATTATCAACAGCATTCAACAGCTTAGTTGAATATTATCCCTCAAAGTTGCCGTTTTGCACGAATTAATGTACCGCATTGCGCACATTGTGCTTATCCTCATCATGGGTCATAAAGCGCGTGGGTTGGTGTTTATTATACCATGGACGGGTTGTAGTTGTGCGCATGCATCGCCTTGCTGATGGTGATTGGCCAACAATTTCACTTTAGTCACACTGTTATTTGCACTTAAGAGTCATAACAATATGTATTGAGAAAGGGGGAATGATTGGCCCCATTATGGAGAAAATGAAAAGCATCTAATTTTTGCGATATTTTTCTTAGAACTGATAAATATCTTTTGCCTTATTATTTTTTTATTATTCATTATTGTTAATTTGTCCTCGATTTCAGTTTAAAACCATTTGAAAAAATCAATATAGTTCCTTTGATGCTTTGGATGTCGAAATAAAAATAACAAAGCTACCCACATGGCAGCGAAGGATTTACCGAAAAGGATTGGGAAATGCTTATAATTAAACGAGATGCATGTATGCATGGATTTGCTAAAATTTCGACTGCCCTTTCTAGGTTTAATGGGAGTCTCTTCGTCACCAGTGAACGATTACCCTCCATACATCCATCTCAAAAACCAGCCTCATCCTTTTGCAAAATAAAATCTCTCTAAGAGAGTTGAATTTAAGCATATTTATTTTATTTATTTATATACATAGGTAATGCAAATATTAAAAATAACAGTAAACAATTTCAGCGTAGGAATTATGCATAAAAATACTTACAAAATTGAATCAAAAGCAGAAAAAAGAATACATCGCATAGTCTAGTGGCAACGTCACCTAACTAGGCCGGGACCTGTTCTAAGGTAGACATTTATTTTTGAATGTGCTTGCAACAATACCGTGTTTATAAAAATGGCATATATTCCATGTATGCACAAAATAATAGAATTGCAAAACCATATTAAAAATGACTAAATAATTAAATTAACGTTAGAAGTGGAAAATTAAAACGTCAGCAAATAAATTCAAATAAGAAAAAAAAACAATTTAAAATAGTAAAAATTAGAATAAGAGTTTAAACAAAATAGTCATGCATTTTACTTATAACTAAGATAAGATAGTGTTAAAACAAAAATAAATTATCTCTTAATCTACGTTAAAAAAATATTTAAATAATAATAATAATTATTAATAAAATAATAATAATAATATAACATAATATAATATAAGATTCAAAATATTGAAATGTCTCGGTTAGATTATAATGTCCAATATTTATAAAAATAAAGAAAGCACATTGATGAAATCAGCGAATGCTCTTGCTTAAATATAGGATGACAGTTCAACATACTTAGAAACAAAATAAAAGACACTAAATTTATTCTTTTAATTAAAAAGTTTATAAAAGAATGCTACGCTCGTTATAAGCCAGCCATTAAATCAAAATAAAAAAGCTTGATATGCTCATTTTTATCAACATACATAAACACTCAAACCGTCATTCTGGTTGGATTGAAAAATGTATACATAAGCCTTTATGGAATTTACATGAGATGTTATAGGAGAATGTTAGCGACAAGTCTTAAATCGCACAACTAGGCACAGGCGTAAGCCTAGTTAGATGTGTGTGGTGCCTCGGGTTGCAAGGGATTGGGATGAATCAACTAGTCGCTTTATTTAATTAAATGGTAATTGTTTTTCCTTGTCTATTCTTAGATGAAATGTCTATTCCTAGTGAAAGTTAATGTCTATTCTTAGATGAAAATGAAATAAATAAATAATGAATTTTTTTAATAACAAAAAAAATAAGATAAAATTGTAAAATTTACTAGCTAAACCCGGCCACGCTTTGCTGTGACTCAGTATGATATGAAATGAATGTTAACGAACCGATGTCAAAACGCACCGAAGAATTCATCGGTGCCGGAAGACTTTTGTCTCGCGTATTTGAATACAAAATTTAGTCAAAAAAATAATACATACTATATAAAAACACGCGCGTGTTCGAATGCAGCGTTGTGCAAATTTTAAGTCAATCGATTAACTACTTTTTCAGTTTTGCGAGCACATACGCAAGCTGAATGTTTAGATATAATAGGAACATTTTGAAAGTTTTTGGTATTTTTTTTTTGATAGAATTCGTTTGCAGGATGATTTAGATTTTTATTTCTACATCAATGGCATCAGCCTTCTGAGTGTTCCCTGATTCTACAAAGATTTTGAAATGCCCATACTTTCTCCTGTCCATCGAATCCGTTTTTAATAGGAATTAAATTGCTATGTGCGAGTACGAGATGTTTCTTCGACAAGCGCTGCGGTGCTGTGATTATTTTGTTAATCTTATTAAAATAAGTGTAAGTCGATTTGCGTGTCGCCTCTTGACTTGCGTTTACAAATAACTAAAGTCACGGCTCAGCATTCCTGTCACGGCAGCAACACCCTGAGGCCACGGCCACACAGTAGCTACAACAAGGATCTCGATTAGGGGTCGGTGAACCGGGGTAAAATAACCCAAATAAGGTAAAAAATACAATGTGTACGGTATAAATTGGCAATGAAGCTATGTACGATTCTAATAGCTCTAACATCGAACATTTCTGAATTGACATTGTTCTGTGATCAGTAGCGGATATAAAATTCGAATCTGTAAATATTTTTTGTTAATAATGTTCCACTGTTTTGCAAATGAAAAACTGTAAAATTAGCCACCGTTTTGTGTTGGTCTTACTACGCACACTATTTCGAGTTAGAACAGTAGGCGCACTCTCGAGTGGCAAGGCGTTGCAGGAATAGGGTGCGATGGGACTGAGCAAAGGGATACGGGACGGCAAACGTCCATAGTTAGAGTACCGCGAGGGTGGGGGATGTCAAATTTCTCGAACGTTTGAATATCAGCGTCGGCAGGGTGGCGGCTATAATGACCGCCATATGCAAATTTCGTGTAGCAAGATTCGTGACGTCGCTCGCTTCGATACAATTTCGTTTTAAGAGAAGCTACTATCTGTACCTATACAATGTACGAAGTGTGGCAGAAAAGTAAGGAGGCTGTTTTTTAAAAGATTAATTTATGTCTTTAACCCTTCGGCTATATAACGACCAAATTTGCAGAATACCATTGGCTACGTAACGACCAATATTGGCGGCTTCTCCCGGAGCGCACAGTAATATTATTTTCTTATTCGAAAGGTCCTAAAATCCATACGAACATATCTCATTATTACCATAGATACATAGACGGCCGCTAGAATAAAGTCCGGCGTGATTTTAATGGATATTTATGGTAAAATTCAATTGCCAAACATCGTTGGAATATGAATAGAAATGTAAGTAAATTTGATTCTAAAACACTTTATCAACCGAATTCAGTGATGTTATGTACATTTTATTCCAATTTTACCTGTACTTTTGAGTTGAAACATTGGGTGCGGCGCTATGGCGTCAATTCTAATTATTGAGTTTTTTGCGTTAAATAACTCTAAAAATGCACAACGTCTGCCTAATTCGTCGACAAAATACATATTACTTTGTTTTTCGCGGAAATATATGAAGTTTTCGGCGTAGATTAATGAGGTTATTTTTTTCGAGATCTTTTATCGCGGAAATCATCAAAATTTTTATTGGTTTTTATTAGCTAATATGTAAAGATTTTTGTATGTAAATAAGCAAAGCGAAATATTACCTTTGATAGAGAATCTAATAAAGACCATGATAGAATTTACAATTTCTAAATAGGGTACCGTATTTTTCCGTAAGACAAGTACAAGTTAGAAATGCCGAGTTTTTTTCACTTTTTCGACTTTCTCATATTTATTCATAATTATATAATTGTTTTACAAAATGAGATTTCAATACTCTATATACGAAATTTAAATGTGATCATTGTACAATTATTATTTTAATGATTGCTATAGTATGTACATAGTTATAGTACTTTTTGACGAGCGCGGCGATATTGCAAGAAATTCCAATAAATTGCCGCGGTCTGCCATGAAATTATGCAGCTACTTGAGGGGTTAAACATAAATGTTCTTAAAGACTCGTCGGCAAATACCTGCGTGATCGGATTGGGCAGCTATTCAAAGACAGAATGGTTGTTCCAGGGTCTTGATAGCAGGGCTGGAAATCTAAAGTGTGCGTGATTACTGCTGTTAAGGGTGTTACATAACCTTGCAAGGGCAAATAAATGTATTTGAAGCAGATGATGCCGCGATATAGAATCATAAAACCGAATTAAAAATATAAACTTAATTTATTCCCATTTTTAATACAGTTTTCTGAAGGCACCGGTGCGCGCAGCTAATCGCCAGGCTTATTTATGACAATCCCATGACTTAAACGTTTATGATCGTATGAAGATTTAATAAATTAAGTTAATTTTATTGGATATGTATTTGAAGTTACATTGAGTAATGTAATCAAATCAATAAAATTCAGTTTTCTTGATATATATCATTTTATTTATTTTTGGCACTTAGATTCTTCATCTTTTAAAATGAAATATACTCAATGTAAATCAAAACTGAAAAGTTTAAATGCGACCTTTTCAAATTATATACTTTACAACACGTAATATGAAATCGAAGACTATCGCGGTTGTTTGACATTATAAATAACGCACATAATTAAAACGTATTTACCGCGTGAAGTTTGTAGCACCCGACGTTTCGGCGACTTTGCAACCGCCGTTGTCCAGGGTAGACTGAACAACGGCGGCTGTCCATTTCTGTATTATTCTATACAACACGTTTTCTACTTTGGTATTATTTCCATCAATGTCATAAAATTAAATATACTCGAATTTCATAAATTAATTTTAAAAACATTTGTTTAGATTATGCGTCCAGTGTGTACTATTCCTATAGTACGACTAGAAGAATATCCTATCGAGTCCTTCGCATGGCAAGAAAATCTTAAATTATGGTTAAAACCTACGCCGTGTCGTATACCTCTACAACTTGAGTGCTGCAAGATTTTCTAAGTGCATACTGAGAATTTGCATACAAAATAATTGGAAGAAACATAATATTAAGAAGATATGTGTAAGGCAGCAGGTCTCCGATCAGTAAATTACGGTCTGGATATCACGTCGCAGGAGCGATCTATTACATGCGGTATGCGCAGTTGGGGGAGGATTGCGGTTTTTATACCAATTACTCATACAATAATGCACAATGCACACCGACGCTATGTTTCTGCGACAACAAAAATACACGGCCCCTGCCCTGCCTTCAACACCCATTATTTATGTGAATTGTGTGAATTGTCTCTTGGCGATAACGCAAAAATTGTCTCCTTTGCTGACGACATGGTCCTCCTCCTGGAAGCAGAATCATGGGATGAAGTACTCGTAAAGGCCCAAAAGATAGTGTGAAAGCATGGTTCGATCGATATGTCCTAACCCTAAATGCCTCAAAAACAAATTTCAAATTCGTTAAAAAAAAAAAATAGTAAGTATTATGAGTTTTTTTCTGAACTTCGATAACAAATTTCGACAGTATCATATCATATCATAAACCTTTTGAAATATTATTTTGATAACTAAACGTCTTTTATTGTGTAGCTATTAAGTGGCAAAGAGTTACTAAGCCCTCCAATGCTTAAAAATAATTTTGTTTTATAACTTTGGGAGCGTAGCCGAAAGTGATTTAAAACTTTGGGAGGAAAGTGTAAATGTATCGCGTCACATAGTAGCGTAATTGTGTAATTTGGGTTTAAGTGCGACAAAAATATTATAAGAATACGATTTTGAGTACGTTTAACATTCGTTATATTATTTTATCTTTAATAACTATTACATTACAATGAAAACTTAAAAACAAAGTAATCAATGCCCTATATTTGGGAGCGTAGAAGATATTAAGGACAACGTATTGCCAACATACGAAGATGTCATGAATTGTTATGAATGGAATCTAAAACAGCTTATAATTAGGAGAAATACTATCAAAGGACCATAATTTTTACATAGTGCTAAGATTTTCTCTTAAAAGGTAAAAGATATTTGGAGAAAATAGTTCCTTCTTACGGTTTTACACACAAGGGTCAATCAACTAAAATGATTAACATTTGAAGTGCAAAAACCTTATTAAATCTTTAAAAAGATTATTTGTTGATCAAAAAATTATTGTATACAGCATAGCAGAGTTCTTTTCGACATTTGTACATGCAAATGTAATCAAATTTAACTTTGTTGTTGTTTAACAGAAGACAAGATGCTAAAAGAAGAGAAGGAGTTTGTGCTTGACCAGAACCAGGCAAGGAAGATGCGGATTGGTGGAATCGGCCGCATTCTCACAACAGAATTATAACAAAGTTAATACAAGCCTCTAAAACAAAACAAAATGCGGAACTTGCATCCAAAAAATTATGCTTTGATTTAAGGAAACGAGTTTTTGTGTGGCCAAAACGTATTTTTTTTTCTTTTTTAACAGTACATTAATATTTTGTACCTACTATGTTTTTATTGTACTGTGATGATTTTTCGTGCATATATAGGATTAACCAAATGTTGTTTTTTCAAAATTTCCCGAAACTTTGAATCACATGCGCGGGCTAAAGATATGACTAAATTTAACTTTTTCTAGTAAATTATTATATATTTAGACCTAAGACAATTTAATATAACTATTACAATATGATCAAATACCTTTGATTTTTTCCCATACATTAGTGACCCACACTATTTTATATTGAATGACTCACCGAAAGTAGCTAGCTTCAGAATTTTGGTTGGAACTAACCACTAGGTTATGCACACCATTTAGTTATAATTCGGCAAAATTTCTGCTAACGTACAGCGCTACTTACATAATATGTAAGTAGCGCATACTCTTTGTCTATCAATCCTATTCTATCATATTTTTCATAGCTAGCCTCTCCGACTTGGATAATGCATCATGACTTACCGAAGGTAGTATGGTTTGGGATCTTGTTAGAAAGTTGTAATGCACACCATTATTTTCGAATTCGGCAAGATTTCTACAAACATACAGCACTATTTCTATATTCTCTTTGTCTATAAATCACATTCAATTATATTTCTCATATCATCGATGACTTTTATCAAATTAAACTAATAATAAATGATTTTCGAATGCCTCCTGTTGCTGGTCTTCTTGCATATTTGGGCGATCGATCATTGTAACAATAAGATGCAAAACAAATTTTAATATAGACATGGCATTGTTGCGCCATGTTGGACAGCCTTGGCTCGAGGGATCAAGATTGAATTGGATATTGAGGGCTACAGTGTGTTGCGGAGTAAGCATTTTGTGATATTTTCAATTCGTGATGCCTCATAAACAAGTGTACAACAACCATATATTAAAATTAATTTAAATACTCTCCTTAATTATATAGATGTTGCATTTCTCGACATCAAGGAAGATCTAGCCACCAAGGTTGAAAGGTTACAAAATATCTGCATTCGCTTTATTTATGATCTGAGAAAGTATCTGCATAACTTATATCATCTGCATGACTTAACAATATTGTAGTTGTTTATTTACCGATCTATCTAGAGTTTCCTTAAAGATGATCTCAGAGTAAAGATTGAGTGATGTGACCTCTTCAGAAATATTCTGACCAACCTTAATGTGCGCTCTTCGGTGCCAGAGATTAGTAATGATTTGATTAGTAATGATAACGCAAGTCTTTGTCGTCTATTCCCTCTTGTTGGAGTATTTCGACCAACTTTTTGTCTCCGACTTTATTAGCGTTGATGAAACACATGTGGCCAATATCTCCACATCATTCAACCAGTACCGGGATGCTAAATAGCGCTTCTCTGGTTCCTAGATTGTTGCGGAACCAAAATTGCTTATCACCGACTTGTTCTTCTATTTTATTATACTTTCTTGAGTATATTATTCATAGGAAAATTTACAAGGCGTGAAACATTAGTGTGGTTTCGACTACAGCAGGCGAACCCGTCATCCCAGGCTAGTATAACGATATGTGATCGTTATTTCTTCCGTGGAATGAACCTAGAAGACTTAGAGACAAGATAATCTACTGTCTAGCTCGGCCAACAAGCCCGTCAGATGCCAACGCCTCACGGCGAGGCAACGGGAAAGGTACTCAGCGGGAAGCCTCGCCCCCTGACTACCAGTTTGGACGGATATCTCCGTCGGGAATCAACCTTCAGGATATCTCCTACCTCCTGACTAACAGGATCGAGGTAGCTCGCGCGGTCATCTCACGTATGAAGCGGTGATTCGGTGTTAACCGAATGTATCGCGAATCACGGCATCCTTTGCCCGGCTTATTCACCGGGGATCGGGTGGCCGAATGGTTGTTTCAAGAGCAGTTGCCGTAAGGTTAACAACCACCCCCGCTCTATAGAAACATTACTGTTTTCAGACTCTCCCGGATGTTAGTCGGAGTGCACAATCGATTGGCTCCGCACGGTGCGCAAACCGTCCAGGAGCGCCCGAAGGTTGACTCCTAGGTGAGACTGGCCCACAGGTCAGCGTCATACCCTGGCTCTCCCTTCTGCGTTAAGGCCGCCGGATGGATGTTGACCCGTCAGTATGACCGACCCTAAACTAATGGGTCTTCGTGGCCAACTCCAACATTTGCTCCCAAAACCTCCCGAGCTACCGTGAAACATTAGTCCGGTATTCGTTGCAGCTTTTGGCATTTATCTTTTTCGGGATTCTTATAAAAGCTGACCTAACCAGCCAGTATGAGCATTAGCCGGTCATATAATCTAAGCTACTTCTTACATAGATTCTTTCTAGAAAGGCGTTTAATGCTTCTGAAACAAAGTTAATTAAGTTAGATATAATATCGAATTTTATATTGCCTATTTTGTTTACTTACTGTCATCCGCATACGAGTAGTAACAGGGTGGGCACTGAGCACTATATGTGGGTGGGCACTGAGCACTTGGCACATTTTGTAATGAATTTTTTCGAGTCTTTTTTAACATTGATAATAATGTGACCAATCTTAATATAAATACAAAAAAAAGTATTTTAAATAAAAAAAACAAAAATACATACATTTTAATTTAGGAGAAAAGGAGGTATCTTTAGCTATTTCTTTCAATGGGCTTTAATAGTTAATTATAGTCTGCTGCTTTTTGGATTTATTTAAAAATCTATTTAAAAAATACAGTATTTTTAACTTACCATCGATAAAAATGCATATAACAAAAAACTGATCAACTCCGCCCGTCGGTATACATACATAGAGACAATAATACAGGTATATTAATAATATAATAAAATTATTATAATATTTATATTAATAATATATTTATATTAATTCGCTTGTCGGCATACAGACAGCAAGACAAATGTTGTATGTGAACATATAAGTATGTGAGCATATTACTGTTTTTTTTTTCTATTCAAACAAAAACTAATTCATATTCAAACTCAGGTCGACTCGTACGAAGCGTGTACCATTATATAAATGATCTGTTTGACAATAGGCACATCAAAATCGGCTTACAATCAAGGGGCCCACACAATGGAAAGAATACCACTCATTGGGTGCTTATCTGTGGAGATTTGGCACATTGGAATATTAAGCAGGAGGCACAAGTACGAAAGGAAAGTGTTAGCGACACTGCATTTGCATATAATAACGGCTTGGCCTCCGGAGAAAGGAGATGAATTCATACTACAATGGACGGAGGAGTGCGTGGGCGGCTAATGCTCAACGAAAAGGCCCGAGCAAATGCAGCTGGTAGGTACAACGTAGAGCCTCGATACATATCGTTATAATAGGTATTTGCCAAAGGTACCGGATCTGCCAGCGACGACGACGAACGGTAAGTGTTATGGTTACATGGCTTTCATTGTGTAGAATTAAAAATAATTCTTAATCTGTCCTTTCCGTATTTATTACACGACTGCCCAACAAAAAAGGAGTGTAATGTGTTTAGTGGTCATCTATGTATGTTTTCCGTTTCTTTATTCCACTGTAACTTCTAAACGCCTGGACCGATTTAGAAGTGTATATATTATTAGAATCGTTACGCGATCCTGAGTGTCATAGGGTACCTTATACAAATACTACGTAACTAGTTTTCTAAATGTCCAGATGTCCACACGTCAATAAATTAACATAAATATATCGTGTTTAGTGTCAAATTAAAGGTCTGATTAAGCACATTCCGGAAATATACATGTACCTATATAGATAAATAAACAAACCACAAATAATTATAAATACAATATTTTACTTTCTGTAACGACAGTCGTGTTTTTTTACTTCTGTTTAATATATTTAATTGTTTATTATCAACTACGCTTTGATGACACTGAAAGAATTAAAGCTTACCCAAGCCTGATAGCCTTACCAATGTTTGGACATGGGGCATAACCCCTTTAAAATACAATCCAGAATTGTAAATAACATAAATCTAGCTAAATAGTCACATTTTATAATATTCCTCATAAAAATTTAGAAGTTATAAATATTTTGAATCATCCTGTTATAATCAATATTATAAACCTTAAAGTTCCGCAATGGTATACATACAATATTTGATAAAATTCCTTCATTTTATTATAAAATTATTTATGATGCAGAGACTAAATAGAATCTGGTATTTTATTAAATAATATTCTAACTTGGTAATCTACACTCGGTTTGTATAAATTGATGCAGGCCCTTGTAGTATTTAAGTGTGGTTTCAGTCTTGTATTGTGCTGATGTACGTCCCCCACTACTTTGGGGTCGTGTTAGATTGTATGTATGTATGTATAGAGTGTAGTAGGGAAAAAAATTAAGTTGTAAATCGCCTGCTAGCTGACATGAAGCCCGAACTTTGGAAGCGGCTTAGACCCTAAGTCGCTTAACGACCCGACTGACTGTGCAACCAATGACCGAGAAACGAGATACTGCCCAGAGCATCAGCAACTGTTATAGTAAGCTGTTCATACTTTATCTCTGGATCTTCAAAGTCAATAAGCCGATTTTATAACCGGAGTCAACAACCCCGAAGATTTCCACACCGGGACGACCATTTCCTGAATTTACCCCTTGGAAACAACCATCAGTTAGAGTTTTTCAGTGGTAGAATCGGAGGAGAAACGCCCGTTTAGTATCCACAGGATATACTTATCTATCGTATTATGTACGGTGGAGGAATATATTTTATTTTTCCTTTCTTTTGGCATAGCTTTTATGGCAGGCCTAGGCCAGCGCGGCGACCGAATGAAAAAAATTCTTAACGAAAATTAATGATTTTAAACTGATAATTACGTCTAAACGAGTACTGCTTACGATTCGAAAAAAAAATATGTTAAACAAGAACATTTTCCTAATATTTTTAGCTTTGAATATTTTAGATTTTGTTTGTATTACATAGTGTAATTAATTTGTGAAATTAGGTCTAACCGAACACAAAAATGACTACTACGCAAATACTATCTGGCGTATTATTATGAAACCTGCACCATTTTAAAGATAATTTAATTATCTATCTTTTTATCTACGACTTTTTTCGAATAATCCGTTTTTTTTGCCTTATCGAATAAAAAATTCGTGTGCGGCGCTCTATCGGAAGACGTTTAAATTATTCCGAATCATTTGCTACCGCAGCCGCAAATGATTCGGAATAATTTCAACGTTTTCCGATAGAGCGCAGTTATCTGATATCAGAAAAAATAAAATAACTAAAATAAATAAATAATTATAATTGCATAAGGTGTTATAAATTCTATGCAATAGCTTTACCGCGGCAGTCCCCGAGTGCCACACGTATTTTTTTTTATTATATTAGTTTAATACTATTATTTATGTTTTTACAACATCCGCATTATATGCATATAGACACGGGCCTTAAAAGACTCTTTAGATGTGCATAGCGCAATTTGTTACATAAACTGGGCCAATCTTAAGCTGTTCTTTACAATGTACAATTTCATTACTTCGGTGACAATTTAACTACTTTCGTTTGTACAAGTATTAAATAAAATTAATAATTTTAATTTAGTCGTCCAAAACGTCGACCGGCTTTACAACCCGGCAGACTCTATACTGCAACAGGCTGAATTCGGTAACAAAAAATCTTCTAGGGAAGGTTGAATTAGAAAGCGATCCTTGAAAATAGATGCTGCGTAAAACCATGCACCGTGATGCTCAAACTAGTGCACACACATAACACATGACACGGAGCGAATATGGCACAGCTCACCCACACATAAATTACCCAATAGTCGAATTTGTAATAAAACTGATACAATTTTATTCAAAATATTCAACTTTCTTCACTTACTCTTTTACTGTAGGCGTTTATCTTTCGAGAACAATAAAAAAAGGAAAAAACCAAATAAAGGTTCTTAAAAACATTTTCTCTTCCACAGCGTCTTTGTACACCTGACAGGAGGCGTTGATGCAACGGACAAAGGATCGAAAATAACATGTATGCAACATGACGCGGAACATGTCGGGCTTTCGACAGCGTCAATACGTGAGAATCATTACAAACATGGTCAGTTTTGATATTATTGGGCAACGGAATAAATACTACAGTAACTATACAAGTGAAATGCGCTATGTTATCACGAGTAATCAATTTGGAAATGTTGCGGTTAGAAATATTGATGAATGGGAAATCTTCTTCTTCGAGTGTCTTGTCTACTTCAGAGGTTAGCTATTCGATCGTTATATGCAGCATGTTTTTAAATTTTATTAATAATCAGGAAACATACAGCTACTTGAATACATTACATACAAAATTATTCAATTTCTATATAAAAAATATAAAAAAACACACATAAGGGAGGCGGGACAGGAGGAGTCCTAATAAATAAATACATATAATGTGAATAGACGTTATTAAATTTATTTACATAGTATTTAAAGTAAAGCATGAGATACACATTCCCGCAGAATTATAATATATTTGTGTTTGTAGTAGTAGCAAAAAATAAAGCAAACTGCAGCATTTTGATCACTACGTCAACGCCGCCTAACTAGACTTAGACCTATACTAAGGTAGGTGTACCAGAAAATTATTTTACCTGTGCACACGTTTGGTTTTAATTTAACAAAAACTTAGGTACTTAAAAGTATTTAAAAAATCATGAATTATCATTTAGAAAAATAAACTTAAGATGGAATTAAAGTTTAAAAAATAGTTTCAAATAGTCGAAAATATTTCAAATTAATAAATATCTGAATTATATAATATAGGCATACACATATGTTATTTAAATATAGTCATGAATACATGTTATTATTATTATTATATTACAATTACAAAGACATGTCATTAATAATTGAATTCTTGAGACCGATAGATGACGTGTTGAATACTTCAATATCGCCGAACTATAGGTGCTACAAAAATATTTAGAGTAGGTACTGTAGTGTCGCATAATAAATATATAAGTAAACTAGCTGACCCGTGCCCACTTCGTTGGGCAGTAAACATTTTTACTTGTGATGAAATTATGTGTGTGGTTCGGTTAGTACTGAGTGCTATGATTTATTTCCTAACTGCCTGTATGTATTAACATGCCAATTTGGCTATATTAAGGGGTTTCAAATGAGTGAATGAAATGATTATGATTGAATAAATTATGTTTATTTTTATTGTTCAAAACTTCTCTGTATACTATATATGTAATGTTATAATTTGGTACCAAAATATATTGCCTTTCAGGAGTTTCAACCCGAGATAAGATCGCGGTTCCATACCTATGTCGTATTATCTCTTTAACCATTTATGCAGTAAAAAGGATATTATATGCAGTAAAAGGGAAAAGTCTTTTTTTTAAACACTTGAGAATTTTATTATTTTGATAAGAATTCATAATTGTTGATAGTACCTATGACCAATAAACATGACCTAACGATTTAAATTATTTTTTTAATATAAAAAAACTACTTTTTGTGACATAAATATAAGAGTTAGAGTTTTTTTTAGGCATTATCAAGCTCTAGAACTTTTCTCTAGAACTGAATCATATATCTCTCATCGTTAAGGAAGAGCTATCTCTCATCGTAAGAAACGCTTTCATTCGACGGTTTTTCTCCGACTTACTTTGCAAATCCGATTACCACAAAAAAGTCTTTTCATTTTTCGGATTAATATATAGCCTATGACACTCACAACTAACGTGGCTTTCTTTTGCTAAAATATTTTCAAAATCGGTTCAGTAGATCCAGATATTACTCCCTACAACCTCACAAACACCCAAACTTTACATCTTTATAATAAAATAATAGAATGGAATAGAATAACTTTATTGTGCTATAAAAACATAACTTAATGAATATTACACTGGTTTTATAAAAAAGTCAATTTATGCACAAATGGCGGACTTATCGCTGTAGCGATATCTTACAGTCAACCATTATTAGGTTAGATTAGTATAGATTAGTTAGATTTTCGTGATGATATCTCTGTGAAAGTTAAATAATATCTTACTATCTGAAATAACTCCTAGACCGCACCCCGGATTGCATTTTTCTCAGTTATCGAAAAACCACTGACAGCAGAATTAAAAAATAAAATACTGTTTTTTCGCGTAAAACTAACGATAGCACATTTCGCAGCATTAAGGAATAAGCGATTCGAATATAAGACAAGAAATAAGACATTCCATTCCATTATGTTCGTGACCTTTCCAACCAAACCATTGTCTCTTCAGGCAAGAAATTCTTTGGTATTTTATGAATGTTATATTGCCTCCACAGCTTGTAAAATCCCTCTCATGCGGTGTATAGCGATGTTAGAAAAGCTTAGTACCTACATATTTATTACTTTTTTACAGTATGTAAACCTACATATATGTACATATTATGAAATCAAAGACTATCGCGATTGTTTGACATTATAAATAAGATAAAAACGAATTTACCGCATGAAGTTTGTCTACAACGCCGAATTGCTACATCGCCGAAACGTCGAGTGTTACAAATTTCACGGGGCAAATTCGTTTTGGTCTTTTTTATACATATGTACATATTAGCTTACGTACAGCGCATATAAAGATGTTACAAATATTATTATGAATATTAGTACTATTATTACCTATAGATATTAATAGAAGTCTTGTTAAAAATATTTTATAAACGTCCCTTTCTTACATAAATTATTAGTAGGTTTTTATTTTAAAAATATAGCAAAGAAAGAGGATCTCAGGTACATAAGTTCAATACAAAATATAATCCCTTTAACTTTTATTTGCATTACTGAGATCATTTTAAATACCTATGTAGTTTCACTTTCTGTGATTTTTAAATAATGCATAGCTATTACGTAACAAAATTACCCTGATTTCGAGATTTTATTTAAAAAAGGTTCTTTTCTAAAAATATATGTTTTTTTTCTTATTTATTGCCGTTATATTATATTTATTCTTATATATTCTTATATATCGGATTAGCTACTCTGTAAACAATCTGGGTTTTTTAAAACATTGTATGCCTAAAAGGCAGCTTGTGCCGAATAGAATAATTGTAAAATCACAATCACGATAAAATAAAATAGGACTGAATTTCCATGATCCTGGAGGATTTCAAAATTTTCCAACAGCTCCGACGTCAACAAACGTATCAAAAACTTAACATTAAAAAAGTTTAGAAATTAAAAATACATTTGAAACCAATTACATTAAATCACCTGTGATATACAGAAAGCGATACAGCTCGAAAATGTGTTAAGTGTGAAGCAACTGAATATTCCATCACTCGTTATGAGGTGATGGATTCAGTCAGATGGTCCAAACGATCTGATATGAGTTCCTTACAAATTTCCATATAGGCAGAGAGAGCCAATAGATTATCGAACAATGCCGCTTAAGGCCCGAGCCACACGGTCCGAAAGCCATCGGACACAAACAATAGTAGAATGTTGTCGGGTCTCTGGTTTCGAAGTAGAGATTATTTTGCATAGTATATTGTAGACAAGGCGCGGTGGTATTGTGGTTAGGTCGCCTGACCTTACACCGTAAGGTTTCGGGTTTGACTCCCGGCTGAGTCACCATTTTCCGTTGGGATAAAATTAAACAAATTGCATTTTAAAATATTTCGATAGAATGCAATAACAAGAGACATACACACGTTACACAAATACATTTATATAATCACATCATAGTATATCAGTTGGTTATAAAAGATTTACGTATGATAATAAACCCGCCCACTGCGAAATTTCATAATAAAGAGAAGAAGTAAGGAAATATTTATAATTTATCATATTGGATAGAAATATTTTAAAATCAGAATAGATGCAGGATATACTCACCAGTGACTACTTCCTTAGTATCAGTTCTTTTCATTTCAAGATAGATTCATTTCTCAACGACTAACATACAACCAAGATAAAAAATCAACGCTTAAAAAAAATACATGTTTTCTGATATATCATCTCAATCAAATTTAAATTTATATCGATCTATTGGTCGTAAAAATTACAGCAATCCAATACAATAATTAATTAAGATAATCAATCATACTTAATCAATAAATATAACTATAATGACCTATAACCATTTGCATTCCAATACCTATGGCTAATCATTGAATTGTCAGTAGTAATTAATATGTTTGGTAATCGAAATTAATTCTATGAACGCAAATACAATGTTTGTAATTACAAAAATAATAAAAATAACAAAATAACCAGGGTTTAATGTGTGATGGATTGTGTTTGAATTGTGTGTAGTATGACAGTGGTGGGTGTTTGTGTGTGTATGTGTATGTGCGTGACCCTTCAAGCCCCGCGACTTCGATATCGAAGTCAACTGAACGCGTCCAGGAAAAGTGATTTGATTGGGTTTTTCGTGTCATTCCGTATGCAGTTGTATTTTATTTAAATGTACGATGATACAAATATCATCCTGCATTTAAATAAAACACAACTGAATACGGAATGACACGAAAAACCCAATCAAATCACTTTTCCTGGACGCGTTCAGTTGACTTCGATATCGAAGTCGCGAACATAATGTGTGCAAATATGTAAAATCTATTGTAATAGCATGTAAAATGGTCACTGTCATTGAGCCCCACCACCTGTCCCCACCCTCTCGAGACGAAGGCTCAATATCTAGGTGATTAGAATGATACTAAAACTATCCCCGTTAGATATTAGACAATAGACTTATTGGATGGTTTAGTATCGTCACGAAAACGTTACATCCGGATTTTTTAAATGTCACGTAGTATCTGGTGTGGACTTACAAACGTATTCAGCAGAAAAAACATGCACATTACTAACTCGACGTAAATTTATAAACGGCTTTAGTGTCAGCTGCCAAATTATATTCGTATCCAATTGGCGAATTTACTGCTCTTAAACGTGTAACAATTTACTAAAGCTGGTAATATACAAGCTTCTGTAAGTAACAGGTAGTTATTACAAGCTTTTTGCGTAATACTAGTTTTAATATCTTACCTATTTTAAAGTCAAATAGAAAATCTAATGGGTTCAGTATCATAACTGAATAAAATAAATAAAAATAATCCTGAAATCTTGAATCCTGTGAAACAGATCATACAAAAGAGTCAAAATATTTGAAAGAACTGTGACGGGCCACCCCTCACTAGACTCCAAGTTGTTTGAGGTGAGGTGGTGGTGTCAACGTGCGGGGTATCTCCGTATTAAAAGTCAATTTAAAGTGTATCAGAAGGTATTTATTGAGAGTTGTATTGCCAGTTGCTAACACTTCCCGAACAGGATATAGGATGACGCGAATGTAGTGGCTATCTGCCTGAAGTTACGAGGATGTATGGATAAGGATTGTAATTGTGCTCCGAGTATCTCGTACTTGGCACGGCTCGAGTCTGTGGGAGTACAGACTGATGCTTCTCGTCTCAATATAAGGAAGAAAGGAAGAGGTACCCAAGATAGCCGGACCCATTAACCTAACTCGTGAGAGTGGTGCCGGGTGTTACCGTCACTGTCTTGGGGGACGTGATCATTCAAGAAATGATACTTTGGTCATATGTTCGCCGCTTTATATAGGCCGAAAAATTATGCAAATCCAAAATATTCCGAGTAAAAGTGTTTTTCTATGTAACTGATTTGACACAGTAGTTAAAATCGTGCTGATTCATTGCTTCACGAGGTAGAACAATGGCTGTATTGGTATCAGTGCATTTCACTGGGATTCAATGCATTTGTTGACTTGCATGTACGATACTTAGGGATCGTTACAGAACCAATAACTAAGACAGTAAGAAGAAATCTAAAAAATGTTACCTGAAACTGACAAAAATAATCAGAAAAAAACAATATATTCAATAGACAGCTACAATATAATAGTATGCTATAAATATACGTTATAAACAAAGTGAAAAATACAAAATATAACATGCAAACATCAACGGGTAAAAATTTGGTTAAAAAAATGGGTTGTGTTGGATTGAAGGAATGACAAAACTCTCATCACAACACTTATCTAGTTTAACTGTAACACAATATTACTTAAAATGAAAACGAAGACTATTGCGGTTGTTTGACATTATAAATAAGATGAAAACGAACTTTGTAGCACCCGACGTTTCAGCAATGTTGCAACCGCCGCGGATGTCCAGGGTAGACATTGTCCAGTCTACCCGTTATCCAGTCTACCCTGGACAGCGGCGGTTGCAACATCGACGAAACGTCGGGTGCTACAAAAGCTTAAGCGGTGAATTCGTTTTTATCGTATGACAATTATTTACAATACGTAGTTCTTACCGGTCCGGTAATATAGGTGACCATGTAACCCGGGCTTAAAGAAACACTTCGGACGAAGATACATTCACGCCATCAATACTGCAGTCAATCTTTATTGATGCCACACCTTAAGAGGTGGGTACAACGCCCCACCTCAATGTGGGAGCCTTTTCGATGATTTATGTGAGAATCCATCCCTCCATGTGATTTAACGATTTTCACTTCCATACACCGGCCCGTAGTAGTGCCAGTCATACGCTTTTTATCTGAATACTGTAATCTGTAATGATGGAATCTTGAAAACTAGGAAGTTCGCTTGCCAACGATAAGTAAGTAAGTATTATTGATACAAGGAATCCCCCATCTCCAAACAAAGCCCGAAATTTATAAAATTAAATGAAATAGGTCCAAGATGGTTCCATAAAATGAAATATTTTATATTAGGGCCTTTTACGGCTTCTATACTCACTAATCCACTCTAAAAATATGTATTCAGATACATTATATCAGAGATTAACAACAAAAATTAAAATCAAATTCAGTAACCTAACTAAAAAAATGGGTTCCAGTGCAAAATTGAAATAAGTTAATAGTAAAAACACATTTTTAAAAACAAGCTTTTAATAAGATGCTCTGTTCCGAGCCAACCCTGGGTGCAGCAGCCATGTCACAGTGGAACTTAGAACGGGCTATCATAATTGAATGCATTACAGAATTGTATGTTTGTGCCGTTGGCCGTTGAGTAGTCCCTTCGTTGGAAGCCAACCCTAGGTGCCTCAGCCCTATCTCGGTAAAACTTAGACCGGGCTATTACAATTGAATGCGTATACAAAATTTCGTTTCTGTGCTGTTGACCGTTGAGGAGTCCCCTCGTTGGAAGCCAACCCTGGGTGCAGCAGCCCTGTCGCGATGAAACTAAGAACGGAATGCGTATAGAAAATTGCGTGTCTGTGCTGTTGACCATGAAAGAGTATACTCGTCGGGAGCCGATCCTGGGTCATGCTCACGATAAAAATGCATTGTCATCGGAACTAAACCAACATATAAAATTTCATATAAATTTCAACTTCATAGGATACGAGGAAGTAGTTCTAATTAAGCTTGCAAGATTTGACCTAAACAAACTAAGAAACATTGCAAAATAAATAAAAGTTTGTAAAATAAGGCCCCTCCCCTACTTACTTACATTCATTATGGCATTTAAGATGTAAATACTTACTTTAAATCGGCGTATTCATTTGAGGGCATTGCCTCGAACATGTTAATGATCAAGTCCGAAAGAATTTCAGCGGGACACATATCACATAGCAACATTGTTTCGGGAGAATGTCGAAACGTATAAATTCCTATATTAATACGATGCTTTGCTGTTAAAATTTAATTGCTGAATTATATTTCTTCACCTTTGAATGTTGGGGAGAAATAAGAAAAATACGTCAGTCTTTGTTACTTTATTTTGAGTGCAACTACCGAGTACGAAACTGTTCAAACTAAAAAATACCCACATAATATTTAACTACTGAATGTATTATAAAATAGAAACAAATACATTTCTAGAATAGTTTTCGTCTTGATTTGCATTGTGCAAAATCATCGATCAGTTTGGACACATCCATTTTTCGGCTTCCTTAGCTTTTTAGCACAGTTGGATGACACGTCGATCGTAGAAAGAAGTTTTATTTTGGGCCTCCGAACTATCGTGGGCCCCGGTGAGCTGCACAGGCTGCACCGGCTTAGTTATGCCACTGAACAAGTTTTTATATGTTACAACAAAGGAAAAAAATAAATAATAAGGCACTATATAAAATAAAAAATATATACAAGTAGTAAATTATAAAAAACTGTTAAAAAACCGCTGTGAAAATAGGGTTGATATAGTGGGAAATTTCGAGGATTGGGGTTTCTAGAAAGGGGGAAAGACGTGAAGGACTTTACGTTACATATACATACATAAATATGGCAAAGGCAATCCTATGAACGAGAAGCACAAAATAATAAGCGTGATTCTTTAATCGCTTACACCCAGGTGGGGTAAATCACTTTCATATCTAACTGTATCAACCAGTGAGCCACTCACCCTTGAATAGCGATAAAACAATACTCACTATCGAGCAGCTCGGGGTACCAGATAGGAAACCCACTAGCGTGGCTACCAACCGCATCCAAAAGCTTCGTCCTGTCGACCGGCAGAGCCGGGCACGACTATAGAACGTGCTCTGCGGTTCAGCAACCACACACACAGTGGGGGTCGTCGGCGAGACCAAGGTCAAACAGACTGACCTTGAAATCGCCGTGACCTATGATCGTATGTATGGCATAGTGGTCAAACGACAGATACTTGAGTTCAACATCAGTTTACAGTTGCTATGTATGCGTTCAGATGACTGACTACGCTCCCTAGGCCTCGCTACATGGGGAAATTATCTGATTGGTCGAGGCGGTTGTTTCCTAAAAATGAAATCCTAAGTATCTACAGCCTGAATAAATAGCGAATTGTAGATTCTTCCACCGAGCAGATAGTTTTATGTCTACGAAGAATTTTTTGAATTGTTGATGAAACTAAAGAAATCGTCGAAGAGAATATCGGTCAAGGACACAAACTGAATATGATAATTTGTATAATTTATGGCAAAACACAAGTTTTTTGACTGGCAGGTAATGTGATATAGTGCGTTAAATCCGAGATAGCGATTTCCCACGATTTAGTTCGAGCGGATAAACACTTCCGGCAATGGCATGTGTGATTCTGCAATTTATACGATGTACCAAGCACAACACAGCTGTTCATCTGACGTTAGACGACCAAGCCTACTGTCATTGACACAGTTTGCGAAGCCGAGTCGGCTGATATGTGCAATACGCGCAATCAACTTCCCATTAAAGTTGGCTCGATGACGGGTCTACTACATGCTCTTTGCGGACGAGAAATCTATACGTATGTATACTGAAGTTATACGTTATACTTTTACGTTATACGTGAAATAATCTGATCTCGAGTGGAGATATTCACGGTGACTTGCTTCGGTGGCTGAACTCACATACCTAAAGAACCGCTATCGAGCAGACACTGCAGGCGGTTATCGGCCGAATTTCGCTTTAATTCACTCAGGGGTTCTGCATGGGTCCCACCTGGAACCACTACTATTAAGTATATAAATTCATGACATCGATAAATGTTTTCACCATAAAAATTATTTGCTTTATGCTGATAACATGAATGTGTACACATTCATGTTACAATGCAGAAACAATGCGGAGGACTGTTGATATTCAGCAAGAGCTTGGCCGTCTCACGGAATATTGCCACTACGATAAGCTTAGTATAGTGAATCAGTATAGTTGTGTGAGTAAATATAATATTCTGGAAGGCATATGTTTACTACAACTTTATCTTCTTAAGTATAAATATAAACAAGATTTAGGATAGCATAATTAAAATCAATGTAGGTAATAAATATCATAATTTATATAACTGTTTTATTAAATAATTTTGAATATCTCGATATCATATTTTATTTATTACATATATTTTATAAATTATAAATGTTGCATATTTTGTTTATTTAATATATTATGGCTGTATATGCTATGTTTATATTATTTAAATTATTATATAGCCAATCTATGCTAATGTACGATATAATGTATAAGCCTTCGAGATACTCTACAGAGAATATAACATGCTTGACGTACCACAACTATACGTGAAAGCGGCGCTCTGTGAGTATCAAACTAATTTAGAGTCCGCAATAAGAACTCATCAAACAATCTGCACGCGGCAATCTCGAACTACATATATACATTTCGACGTCCCTCGAATGCAGACCACTTTTGGGCATAGGCATTGTGTGTACATAGCCACCAGGATCTTTAATATGCTAGACGAAGATTTGAAAAATGTATGTGTTCCTAAGTCTTCTTCTTCTTTTAAAGCCAAGATTGATTCCTGGCTAAAACATGACGCCCGGAAAAATGTTCACAAATTAATATACCGAGACAGTTCTCATCATTAAATCCTATCCTTGCCAATATTTATTGTTATTATTATTATTTTCGCTGACTTTTTTTATTACTATTATTGATTCATTAATTTTGGTGACTATTGCTTGATATTATTTGACAATTTAATTTATTTTATTTTTATTTTATTAACACGATTATTTATTTTCTGTGTTTTATTTTAAATATTTCCATTTGTCATCATTATTTAGTGATTATTAGTTATAATTTGTAATGGTGTGGTAATATATATATATATATTTCTTTTCCTTTTTATTTTTTTTTAAATCGCCGAATATATGTGAACTAAAAACTAGAGAGCTCGCTGCCCTGGAACAAGTCCTGGCACTTAGCTGGGCAGCAGTAGTACATACCTGCTAATGCTCACATCGGCCGTGTTCAATTTTAATATTATATTTTTTTTATTGATATGATTGTTAGTGACTTATGCATTGTAAATGAATTGTTAAATTAATTGAATAAATAAACAAATAAAAATAGGATGGGGGGGGGGGGTGCTGCAGATATCCAATAATATTTTTAAAATTCACAAAATTTCCATGTTAACGGAATTGTATTTCGATTCTGTCGATCGAATGCAATAACAATATACACACCTACACACACGTTACACGCACCCATTAAAATAAACACTTCATAGGTATACTGTGGTAGAGTTGGTTGTAAGAGATTGTCGTATGATAAAGAACCCGCTCATTGTGAAATTTCACGATAAAGAGTTAAAACAAATAAACAAACAAACAAGAATCCATACAAAATGTATAAAATGTCAATACAACTTTTTTTTTAAAAAGTAAAATATTTTGGTATTTTAGATATAATTGTAAATTAAGACGGTGACATTTTTTTCCGGTAATCAGAACACACTGTGCGCAACTACTTACTGTATTTTTTGTATGCAGATATAACGCCTAAAAATAACCATAAATATTTCAATCATGCATTTTTCACGTGCTTCGTTCACTCAATGTTGACAATATCCTTTAGGAATATCTGAAAGACAAATACAATACAACCATTATTACCAAAAATATTTTGGAGCAGTTGATAGCAAGGGGGTTATATGTAGCCCCTGTTACCATCGGAAGGTTAAAAGTAGATCGGCCCACCTATTTAGTAAGTTGTTATATTTTGGTAATTAATTCATTCATTTATTCACTATCCGCTACGCTAAAGAAAATAGAAAAATATAAGTAGTGTACTTAGCTAAAGCAGAAGAAGAAGAATACATACAAGATAACAAACAATACCTTCCATTTGACAGCAAACAACACACTATTCATTACGCAAAAGACAGTGACAAAGCCAAACAATGAACGAAACCAAGATAGGAACGCCTCATTGCAACTACACGAAGAACAATCCATGTTGCGTTCCTTCATTATTATTTTTTTCATTTATTCTATTCCTACGTCATTTAGTAATGTTTGAGGCCAACATGGGGATATTCCTCCGCGGCACAGGCCAAGCGTAAAGTTAATCTGAGGTCATTTGTACACGTCTCCGCTTTGAGGTAAAACGATTCTAAATTACCGCCTTCTCTTCCTGTCCGCCAGTACAAATTCGACAGCATTAAGCGGCACCATTGTTTTATGGCATCCTCCTAGGCCGCTGACAGCAGCGCGCAGCTTGAAAAATTGGGGTCACCGGTGGAGATGTTGCCTTAGGTCTCTATACTTATTGTTGGTTTTGTCAAAAAGATATTATAAGGAAGGTAAAACATTATATCGCATGTTTTCCTTATCGTGTTCTTTTTCTAGTGGGTCGATATTTTACATATTGAAGTCGCATCAACAGTCGTCGTATCGACGTGCTGGAATCAGAACGGTTCTCAGTTTCAAAGAGAGCTATTCGAAACTTTACTGTATATACAGATAACCATAAAATAAAAGACTTATTCAATATGTACTTCAAAATATTGAGACGTCTATTCAGAAAGATGGGTTTAAGCTTTTGGGAGTATTTACGTAGTCATTAAACTGCCGGAAGAAGGGGGGGGGGGGTACCTTAGATGTGGTCTGCAATGAGGTTATATATTTGGGTGCTGCAGCCGCTGATGTATAGGGTGAGTTTATATTTACTGACATCTTTGAAGTGGGTGAATCAGTACGAGCAAATAAGCAAGTTTTCATAAAAAAAATGGAAAAAAACACAAAAATATATAAACTTTTTTTGAAAAAAAAAATATATGTTTTGAAAAATAGTATATGTGTAGAAAGAGTTGAGCGCGTTGCCCCATCTAGCAGTAGGTAAAATATCGCGAGTATTGTTTATTCGCAATATTTTACCTATTGCGAGATGGCGCAGCATGATTAACTTTGTCAAACTTTTATTTCTCAGTATTTTTTTTTAAATTGAACGAAAAAAAATTTTTTTTTTCGTTTTACCTATTTTTTATATTAAAAGTTGCTTGTTTGCGTACTGATTCACCCACTTCGAGGATGTCACTAATTAAAAACTAACCCTGTATTTGCGAATTACTAAACATAAGTGTTTCTACCGAACGTACCAGCCTTCGCTGTCGGAGATGAAGCGACTATTATGTCGGGCGATGAAAATTCTTAATGCGTTATCAGCATTTCCTTTCCTTTGACATTATCAGAAACATTACGCAACGTGTGGATGTGACAACTATACTCGGATTATTAACAATTAACAAGCCTCGAATAACAAGGCTTTGTTTGATACTTGCCTTATTCCCGATTGAGTGTTGTTTAGTTTGGAATTAAAACTTCAGGGAATAAACAAAGTGTTGGGTGGCACTGATTATTTTATTGCATTCTGATGAAAAGTAAGGCAAATTGTATTTCGTAGGCTTCTCTTTGTTTCTTGTGATTGTTTCATCAGTACCTAAATCACAATCGCTATCGTTAAGTGTGCGTCCCTAAAAGATGTCTGTAAAAAAGATCAAAGCGTAGAGGAAGTGCATGGCGGCTATCATTAAATTATCAACGGTGGTAACACAAATTTCACGGACGGCTCGGCTCAGCACAGCACTATTTCGACGACGATGTCGTGGGCATCAAAGTGGACCAAAAATACACGAGAGTCTTGACCTTGCGTGAGGCACACATTATTTTGTTTTGATTCTTAATCTTCTGGCGCCCGCTGCTCTGTGCAATTAACCCGAGAATAGAAACAGGTACCCTAAATTTTAAAATCGAATTAAAATTGCAGAAATACGACAGGGAATCAAAGGACTTGGCAGAGATGATAATGATGTATTTATTTAAATATTTATTTACCAGAAAACTTTCATCGTTTTATACTTAATATTTAAACATATTATGCAAAACACAGGCCAATTAGAAAATTTCCTTTGAGGGAGGAGCCTGGTTTAAAAGGCCAAAAAAACATGTTTTTTCTTTTATTTAAAGTTGAAATCTGATCATCAATCTTTTATATCACTTTGACTAACATTTTGAAAAGTAGAAATATTTTTTGCAATAGTTAAAAAAACAATTTTTGAGGTATTGAATTGCAAATGTTTCTACCTCTGCAGAAATGACGGTATTTGTTTGCGCCGGAAATAGCGAGGGTAATTTTGCCTGAAACAAAAAAGTAAACTAAGATATTAATTTTTACATGTGTATTTTCTAGATGAACTAAAAAATTAACAAAAACTAATTATGGTTTTAGTTTTTCAAGGATTTAAAGAAATAAAATCGATTTTTTCCCCAAAATTTTGTGTTTAACTAGTAAAAACATATACCTATATATAAAAACATCTTTTTTTGATTTATTTTAGTTCATATAGAAGATTATTGAAAAATCTTTCTTTTTCTTTAACAACTGGATCTGTCAAGTAGTTTTTATTTATCATAACAGAAAAATATGGTTTAGATCAAAACGCGTTTAAAGTTTTCTTAGTAACTCTTTTACACTTACGGCGATTTGCAACTATCAGCGATTCCGTGGTAAAATGTAGAGTTACCAGTAAAATAATTTACGCATCGTGTAAAGACGTACTTTGAAAAAATGACATACTATAAGATTAATGATTACCTGAATGATAAAGATGCTTGATATTATTTGTAGATTCACTTAGCTGCTTTTATAATTCTACGAAAATAAAGGATGTTTCCTGTTATTTGAACTATTTTTCCCTTCTTATCGTACTGTATTCTTTCTGTTCCATGTGTGCAACGGAGAAAAAAAAATATTTGTATCATGACAGAAATATTAATAGAACCAAAAAGGTGGCCATTTGGTTTTCTTCGACGGTTATATATTCATTGGAGCTAGTGGAGAGCTGGTGGAAACCCAAAACGTCGGGAAAAATAGTCTATAGAAATGTACGACCATTTTTCTTTAGGCTAAAATTAACGGAATTGCATTTCCAATTCTGTCGATCGAATACAATAACAAAACACACACTTACACTCATGTTAAATGCACACATACATGCACACTTCATAGTAGGGTTGGTTGTAAGAGATTGAAGTAGGACAATATACCCGCCTATTGTGACATTTCTCAATGAAGAGTAGAAACAAACAAACAATATAATAGAATGCACTTTTTTGACAGTCAGCATACGTACGCAATGTTTTTACGTCGATTAAAAACTCTTTGAATTAATTTGATTTGATTGATTAATTTTGGGCGCTGTGCAAATTGAAAGTACGAGGAAACTAAATTTAAAGATGCATGATCCTCCTCCTGCGTAATGCCACCCCGTTGACGTCAATGACTGAGGCGGTCGCCGCCTTGTTGGGCCAAAATTCCATTGGGGTTAGAATATATCATATACAACTATCTCAAATACTTTAATAATATTTAAATTCCGCCATACATTATAATCGAATGTTAACGCGTCGGGCGGCGCGGTTAGTTTCTCAGCTATGGGCCAACAGATGGAACAGAACCTAGCTGATTTCGTCCGCCGACCGAGAGAGGGCGTTCATCGATTTTTTTAATTTAATTAATATTTAGATGAAATCAGTCCTTGGCTACTTGCCGTGAAAGTCTTCGGGTGACACAACCGATCGTTTTCCTGTGTAATGAATGCAATTTCCCTGTGACCACGCTCGAAAGGATAAATGCCAACTTAATTTTTATTTCTTTTTGTAATAAAAATAATCGGTTGTCTGTAAAGTCGGTTTACTGACGATAGTTGAACGTGACAACGTCATAAGAAAATACTGATGGAATGGTTGCATTTGAAGCAGTTTCATTTAAGATTCTGATATTGTTTATTACAAACACCCAAAAATATATGCTTTTATACTCACCGATTTGACTACAACATGTAAATGTATTATTGTATAGCAGTATAATTGTATAATTGTTTATTGTTTAAAGTTTATTGTTTTTTTTAATTTGAAAGTTTGAAATCTCAAACTGTTAAATAACGGTTTGAGAAGCGTTTGAGCACGCTGCGCCATCTAGCGGTAGGTAATACGTCGTAAATAAACAATATCAGCGACATTTTACCAACCGCTAGACAGCGCATCGTAATGATAGCTTTTCATACTTTTTTTTTTTTTTAATAAAAGTTGCTTACTTCGTTGCACTTCATTGTACCCACAAGAAAATTGTCCGTTCAGTAATAACATTCCGTATATCAAGATAACATATAAAATTATGTCAAGAACTTAAATCAATCTAGTGATTTTCATTCGTACTATTTTAGACTGAGGTTAGTAAATAATTCTTTCGCAACCGGTAGATGGCAGCATTTATATTGAATAATAAATATAATAAATGGAACGCCCCAGAGCGAGGTAACGCCGCATGAGTCATGTTTTTTCGTGCGTGCGGCCAGTTCCATAGAATTATAAGACGTTGTCACGTCAAAAAGAACATATCACAAAACTCAAGCGGTATATAATTTGGCAATGACAAAAAAAACAGATTTTTAGTTACAGAATATTACTGACTTAAACAAACAGAATATTACTGACTTAAAACACTGTAAAAACGGCAGCTCAATGTGGTAGACGCCTTAAGGCTTTAGTCGGAGCACAACAGCTGTAAATAGATTCCCAGTGGTGATAGGCGAACTATAGAGATGCTAACAAGGATTCAATTTATGTATGATGACCATGGCTTTTCTCGAAGTAAGAAAAGTAAAAAATAGTGAATCCGGTTTCGCCCACCCATGGAAAACGCCAGCGAGCCCGCCAAAGCGGCAACCGGCCACCTTAACACACCCATTCATACCTAACTGAGCGTGTCCGATCGCCAGCAACAAAAAGCTCTTTCTTGGCAGTACAATGTGGCTGAAGAGAGGCGTCTGAGGCCCAGGTGTCGACGCGACGGGCGACCGCGACGGTCGCGCGGTCGCGCCGCACGCAGTTTTCTAACCGCACGGTAAATAATAGTAATACCCGCACAATGCCACGAGGGCCATTGAGAGACGCGCGACGCGTTTAGAATGCGCGTGTGACTTAAGGGCGGACGCACACTGTCCTCCGGCGATCGGATCCGATTCTAAAAACCGGGTTGATTTCTGAACATAAATGGGATTTATAAATAGGATAGAAAACGAATTTACCGAGTGAAATTTGTAGCACCCGACGTTTCGGTGACGCTGCAGCCGCCGTTGTCCAGGATAGACTGAAGAGCTGTCAATCCGTTGTTTTGCGGGTAGACCACATACCGCTGCAGCCACTGCGTAAGTTATACTAATAGGTTATAACGGTTATAAGGTTCTATCCTATTTATAATATCAAATAACCGCGATAGTCTTCGATTGTATATAAATGGGACATATCCCAATCCAAATTATTTCCAATTTGCTCGGGCGTCGTTGGACGAAATGTGTTTTTGACCTCCTTTTGTGTCGGTTTGTTTGTTTTCTACTCCTTATTCGGACATTTCACAATGGGCGGGTTATTCAACATACAACAATCTCTTACAGCCAACCCTTTACGAAGTGATGTATGTGTGCATGTAACATGTGGGTAAGTCTGCGTCTCGATCTATAGAATCGAAATGCAATTTCGTTGGTTTTACCACAGCGGAAAATGGTGACCCAGCCGGTAATCGGACTCGGACCCGGTTTAGAAGACGCTAAAGTGTGACTTAAGAGCGACCGCTCACTCTCCTCCGGTGATCGGATACGGTTGTAAAAACCGAGTTGATTTCTGACCAGAAATAGGACTTATTCCAATCCAAATCATTTCCAATTTACTCGGGCGTGGTTGGACTGTGTTTTTTACCTCCTGTCGTGTCGGTTTGTTTGTTTTGTGACGTTTATGAATAAGTTTATAAATAATAGTTTTGGGTATTTATAGTTTTGATTTTAACAAGGGTTACTTTAGGTATGAAAACGTCAATTAGTATGTATTTTCGTATAACGGCCGCGGCAATATATTCACCGCGCCGATTAAGTATCGTACGTTCGCGAAACACTTAAAATCGACCAATTTAATGATATGATAACCGAAGATTGAATAAAGTAATCTATGACCGGTAACTCAAAACTAGAGAAGAGCAGAGACCTGATCTCGAGGGTCGGCTCCTTAATGAGAAATCGGAAACAATCAGCTCAGTAATAGTTTGTGTTTATTGAGGTTTTAAAAGTTAAATTAAGAACGATTTATAAAAAAGCATAAAAGATAAAACAACAAAACGTCGAGATAAAATTATAAAATAAAATGAAAAGGCGTTTGAAAGATAAAAATATAAAAGTGGCAATAGAGAAACGTTGACAAAATAAAAATGTTAAGTTAAAATAAAAGGACGTTGACGTTGACGATCCAGGGGGAAAACGTGTGAACGAGGGATAGCCCCGAGAGTACTCCCAGTCCGGGCACTGCGCCTGCGAGGCCTCCGTCAGCTTCCACTCCTTGGACGTCTGTAGGGACGGCTTCCCTCGTCTTTAGCCGCACCGCTTGAGCCCGAACGGTTCTTCTCGCCGGGGATCTGCGTTCCCGGAACCTGGGGGTAGCTGAGGTTGATGCCCGCCAGATCTCGCCACTGTGCTAGCCCTATATCGCCTCCCTTGAGGTCGCCTTCAGCGATGCAGACGCCGGAGGTTGGTCGTCTTCCAGGGATCTAGACGCCGGAGATTGGTCGCCTTCTCGATCCAGACGCCGGAGATGGTCGCCTTCAAGCGATCCAGACGCCGGAGATGGACGCCTTCAAGAGATGCAGACGCCGGAGATGGTCGCCTTCAAGAGATCCCTGCACAGATCACAATATTCGGGTTAGGAAACACTCAGCGCGGCCAGGGGATAGGACAGATTGGACCAGGGAAGACTGAGGGCAGCGGCCCCCCGCCAGTGGTCCGATCCTCCCGGCCAGCACTCTCCCTATCGCTAATCGGGAACCCATAGCGGGTTTCCTCTAACCCTCAAGCATTAAACAGGACTCACCGAGTTATCTGTATCACTAATATTCCCTCGGGATCTCTTGATTATTCGGAGTGGTTTGCCTGAAGGCCGGAAAACGAATGACCCTTTTACAATCTGCGAGGTAATCCGCGGGTCAACGAACTTCGTTTTCCCGCCCAAAAACGAAACGAAATTCTATTGCGAACTAATAATTTCGTAATTATTTTCATTAAATTTCCTGATTTATTTTTGTATTATATTCTATATTTCAATTATTTTTAAGAACCAAATATTTTACAGTCTAAATAATAAATTTTAAAACAATCGAATATTACTTTTATTTATCATTATTATATTCTGACATAATTCCGAATTTATTCGAAATTATTTTATTGATGTGCTATTCGTACACCATCGGATCGCTAAATGATCGCACGATCGATAACGGGTCGATCCGTCGCTCAATCGATGTCCAACACTACGCCGCCGCGCGCTGACTGAACTGTCAAACAGATCGCGGATCAAAGGCATGTTATGTTTTCGTATTGAATGTCGCGAACGAGATTGGGTTTTCCGACTGTTTTTCTCGCCGGAAAAGCCAATACCGCTACAGTTTCTAATCTTTATTGAGGAATTTCACAATGGGCGGGTTTATTAACATACGACAATCTCTTATAATTATCCCTATATAAAGTGTTACATGTATGTGTGCGAGTAACATGTGTTTACATGTCTTATCAGCAGCAATCGATCGACAGAATTGAAATGTAATTCCGTTAATTTTATCCCAACGGAAAATGGTGACCCAGCCGGATCGAACCCGGAACCTTACAATATAAGATCAGGCGATCTAACTATTATGCCACTGGGCCGTTTGAATATCTCGAGAGGATGTCCTGTTTCCTGGCGTAGAATTTGCAAAATACCCCTTGTTCAAATATCCCAAAAACGGGCAATATGATGTGTGTTTCGAAATATTTCCAACACGACTGCATGGACCCAGACTAAACATCGCGCAAATTGATCTTTTATGGACAATGAAGACATCTCCTGCCCGGGCTCGTACTTCATGCGTGGAGGCCGCCGGATGGGTGAGTGTGACCAACCCTGAACAGAATGGGTCTTCGTGGCCAACTCAGCAAGGGCCTATTAGCTCCCAAAGACAGTTTGTTCTTGCAGTTTTTTCACATGTAAAAGGCATTAGACGAAAATATTTAATGTATTTACTTATTTTATTCATTTATTTATTCTTCGGGAAACATACAGCGCTTCGTTAATTACTACAAATTATCTTGTACAATGTTTCTTTGAACGATTACTTGTCTCCTACAGTATTTTCTTATACGATAAATTATCTAAATTGAATTGAATTAAGTTAAATTACTATCGAACTACATTATATTTTATTCGAAAAATTCGATAATTGCTAGCAATAATGATAAGGGATAGGATAGGATAGGAGAGGCGTGGGATATGGATGATGTCTCGCCAACAAACTGTATACCAGTTTGGTAAGATTGTAATATTTTTAAAAAATGTATCTTTTTCTATGAATAAATTTATTAAAAAAAAAAAAAAAAATTAAAGAGATTTGTTTGTTTGTTTGTTTGTTTATACTCTTTATTGTAAAATGTCACAATGGGCGGGTTTATTGTCATATGACAATCTCTTACAACCAACCCTACTATGACGTGTTATATGTATGTGTGCGTGTAACATGTGTGTATAAGTGTGTGTCTTGTTATTGCATTCGATCGACAGAATTGAAAATGCAATTCCGTTAATTTGATCCCAACGGAAAATGGTGACCCAGCCGGGAATCGAACCCGGGACCTTACAATGTAAGATCAGGCGACCTAACCACTATGCCACCGGGCAGTGTAATATGTATGGCCTGTAATATGTATGGCCTATCTATGGGATATAAAGATGTAATATGTATGGCCTATCTATGGGATATAAAGGGCCAACGATATCTAGAATATTGCATTTAAATTGGTTAAATTTTTAGAAAACTTTATCATCAAACAGAAAAGGAAGATCTTCCGGATAAACTATAATATTTATTTAAAATATCACTAAAAGCAATTTTAAAAAATGTGTAGTGTGAAACCGCCGCCACAGTGCATGGTATTGTAAGCCAGTGGCGTGGACCGGTTATATTGAATTAATTAAAAACCAATATTGACAAATATAGCTTTAATGCGGTCATCATGGCACTTCACCTTTAGCGTGATTAGTAAATATTCTCGAGTGTCCATGTAGCATACGGTAATCGAGCCTCGACCGATTATGAACACTTCAATGTTGTTGCATGGTTCGATGCTGTTACAAAGACTTGTCCGAGTTGTTTGAAGTATACTATGAAATTCCATCTTACCATTTTTTTTTTCAGTACTTGCTGTATTCCTTTCGTTTCTTTTACTTACCTGGCCCACCATCCGAAGAGAAGGGAAAGTATTGTGAACGCATTTCTGTGTGTCTGAATGTGAGTGTGTATTCCTCCACGATAGCGCCCAAACTATTAATCGGATTGAGCTGAAATTTGGCATGCAGGCATCATCATTTGGTCATGGCAAAAGTTAAAAAGGTTGTGGTTGAAATCAATCCCTATTCATAATTCAATCTCGAAATAATATACTTAGATTTGAAATTTAATACATCGATGCCTTGTTATGCCAAAATCACGTCGTGAAATTTACATTGGAATATTGCATATGCAAGGTAAGCTAATATAATTTAAATTCCGCCATAAATTGTAATCAATATTAACGCCTCTGGCGGCGCGGTTCGTTTCCCTGCTGAGGTCCAACAGATGGAACGGAAACCAACCGGGTTCATCCGCCGATCAAGAGATGGCGCTCATCGAATATTTTTATGACAATAATATTCCGATCAAATCAATATTTGGCTACTTGCTGGGAAAGTCTTACTCTCATATTAAGAGCGCGCCTCGCGAAAAAACAAGCTTAAATGGAAAATCTATCATTGTATATCGTTTTCTATTATGCTAACTTATAACAATGCTACCTTTCAAACTATGTTATTAATAAACAGGATGAGGCAAGGTGGCCGAAGAGGCATGTCCAGCGGAGACCAAGAACCACAAAGCGAGGCGTTGCGAGACCATAACTACGACGGCTGGACGACATCAGTAAAGCAGCAGGCACCAACTGGCTGAGGGCAGTAGCTGAGAGACAGACATGGAAGAAGAAGGAAGAGGCCTACGTCCAGGAGTGGACCAAACCAGGCTCAGAAGGAGGAGGAGGATTAGTTATGGATTATCTTACTCATTTTTTGGCAATTATGATTATTTCAATACTACCTATTTATCAGTATTTTTTTTATAATGATTAGTCAAAAAATATATATTAGAAATTTTACTTTGATTATCCGGCTTATAAGGATTAATAATAACTATTAGTGTGTACATTTATTCAATTTTATTATCTTCTTTTCTTTACTTAGTTGTTAGTAGGGTTTATACATACATATATGTATTTACAACAATTTAAATATCCGCTTTAAAACAGGCTATATTCTAGTTAGGTTACATTAAAATAGGATCAGTGACAACAATTTTTTGACCTATCATGTTTTTTTCTACTGGAGTTTTGTCTATGACATTTTAATTGTACATGATGTCCATTTTACTATAGTGTATTGTGAATTACAAATCAGATTGATTCTTCTCTATTCTAAAACTCCAATATCAAATTTTCCTCTTCTTCTTGTTTAGTAGACTTTTTTTTATGGTAGTCTTTATTCATAAAAAAAGATACAAATTACATGTAACAGTTCCCCACTTCAGTGCCTTTTTAGTGGGTAACTAACAATAATGTGTTCATATCTGACTTATATTATCTATTACCTATGTATTATACTTATATTAACTATTAAAACTTTTTACGTTAAGTAGATGTGTTGACTTCCTAACCTAACCTAAACTAACATATATTTCCTATAATAACTAGCTGAATATACACTTATAAATAATTACAGTAAATAAATGATTTTCCACTAAATTAATATACCTACTTCCTAACCTAACCTATACTAATTATCTTGGTATACACTAAATATGTGTAATTACTTTGTTTACAATAACAATAATAAACGATTACACTAATAAAATGATTTACTTTAGATATCTATACTTATGCCCTAACATAACCTAACTTATCTTAACTAGCTTGGTTTACCCTAATTATTCTAAATAGTGATGTTAATGCTAATTTAGCTTAATAGAATTTTTACTTGTTATAGTTATGCTAATGCTTTTACATATTTATGCTAATTTATAGTAATAGAGTTTTTAATTTCTCCGTTATAGTATTTATATTATATTATATTTTTATTATTTTTATTAGCTCGCCTGGGTAAGACATTATTTAGGTTGCTTAGTAGTATAAGTTTCAATGTTTTCTTTAGTAAGTATTTGCTGATTGAGTTGTCTAATTATATAGAAAAGTGATTGAATGCCTGACTAGGTCTTTTAACTCTTTGTTTCTCATCTTATTTCTGGTATGTTTCTATATCTTTCCACTAGTTCTTAATTTAGTTTACTTCTCATATTTTCCATTTCTCCGTGGTACGCCACTGCGTCGGTTTCCCCGTGGGGTGGTTTCGCTAGGCTGTTATTTGCACTTGCTATGATTTGAGCACTTGAAAGGGCCCTATTTGCATCACGACCAAGGCCTGTTTGCAAACAACGCGAGCGATATACGGCAGAGGTGACTTCGGCTGATACATACAATGGATGTATTGTCAAAATGTCATCCCTTTTCAGCGAAATGGCATAAGCTGCCAAACTGTAAAGGATGGCTTGTCTGATTGCGACTGATGGATCACATTGGCGTGCAGGGCCGTAGATAATGCTGTATAAATAGAGGGAAAGGGGTTTTAGTTTAATGGATTCAAGACCACTGAGATAATAATGAATGAAGACTGTATCTCATTTTTCCCATAAGATTCAGTGGTTCTAATAAGTCAGCATCTAAGAAGATGCCTCTTTTTCAGCAAGGGAAAGGGTGGGGCGCATTCGCACGAGGGTCTTGCGTATTTATCTATTTATTTTATTTAGTATATTTCGTACACAAACAATAATACATTGATTATCACTAATATTTTTACATTATTACTAATTAGAGTATAATATCTTATGCGTACTCCGCATGCTTAATTAATAATTGCGTATGTGCCGTTTATTTGATGATTTACAATAGAAGTATCAATATATAAATTAATATCCTACAAATAATCTTAAAAAAGTGAAATAAGTTTACAGTAAATTCGAAAAAAAGAAAATAATTTGATATCAAATATTGTCTGAAATAAAATTATAAAAACATACGGTAAATTATCAATTTGTCTCATAATATGCTATCTATAATGAACTTAACTGCTAAAGGTCCCAGGTTAAAGAAATCAATATTATCGGTTATAGTGTTGTATAACCGGCATGTATGTGAGATAGGATTGTGAAAAGATTGATTTTTATTTATTTTAGGGAAACATACAGCGCTTCATTAATTATTACTAATTATTCTAATACAGTGTTTCGCTGGCCGATTAATTGTTTCCTACATTATTTTCTTATACAGTAAATCAAAAGTTGCATTGCACTAAATTAAATTAAATTTAATTACAATCGAACTATTGCAAGAATAGGAAAGGAGAGGGATGGGATTATGTAGGATAGGATATAGGTATTCAAATTATACTCTTTGCTATTCTCATTTTCGCTCTGAGTGTTTTATGATGTGATATGATCTGATGTGTTTTATGTGATTTGTCTGCGAACTGGGAAGGTAGTGTTAGGTGCTGCCTCAGTCGTCTGGATGGTACGTTAAAATGTAACGCTTCTAATAAAACTGGTGAGTCTATCTCGCCGTTAAGGAGTTTGTGCAGAAGCATTAGGCTTCCGCACACTCTCCTCTTTCTAAGACTAAAAATCTTAAGTCTGCATCTTAATATAATCGTACGATAAAAAAATGTGTGTGACGGCGTGTGTGTTTGTGTGTATGTGAGAGGGTGTGTGTGTGTGTATGTTTTTGGTCTACCTGTGAATGGTACGGTGCTAAGGAGGGCAATTCCAGGTCTAAATTTAGAATATAAAATTTAGACTAAATTATAATTTTGATTAAAATTTTTTTTTACTAAAGCGCCTAGAAGCTAGGGCACATCGTACTATCGATTGTACATTTAATTTTTGAACACATCCTAAGTTGATTTTTGATGTCTCTGCCAGAGGAATTTCGTCCTGTCTAGAAAAATTCCTCCACACAGACAAACAGAGACAGGGCTACACGAGCAGAGCCTAATAAACCCGAACGGCTGCACGTCAAGCAACGGATAGTATTTATGTGGCTGATTAGGTTGTAATTCGCCTTGTTTTCTTCGTTTAAAACTACTCATTTACACGTGTGATGTGATGTGTTAAATCACTATTTGATGTGTTAAAACATTCTTTCGCGGGAAGGAAAGCTTAACGTGTACAACAATAGCAAGATAGATTTAGATAGTAAAATTTGCTGGGACCTAAGGATTGAAAGTGTATGTACAGTCTGGCTATCGCGTTATCTACACTGATTGTATGCATTATATATAAACGCCACATAAGAAAAAGTTATTAATAAAGAGTACACATTATTTAAGGGTTCTTATCATAAAAAATCCCACCCAGTATATTTGATTCTTGACTTTATGTAAATCAATAATCTTAAATTCTGTAGGGGAGGGACGACGATGTCAAGTTTTTGCCCCAGCTCGGAAAAATCGTAGATGCCCATATGTATGTTTTTGGTTTGTTTGTATGTGATATCGTCTATAGGAGCGATTGCATCTTTCGATTCCGGTATAAAATCGGCCGTTGGTTGCCCATTTGTTAGTGCGACAGCCTCGAGCGTGACATCGCAGTACCTCATCAAACGGCTTCATAATGCCCAAAACAGTCATAATCCAGAGTGGATTAAGGCATTTATAACCTTAAAACGAACGCCAGCTTTCTATCGGCGCTCGATCATACTGTCAAATGATATTACCTTTCTCACGGAACTGGTTTCCGACGTTAGGGCCAATTTAATTCATACCTTAAGCAATGATTATTGACAGCCAGTTCACGCTCGCCTGCCGCGATAGAAGCCAAGATATTAGCTAATATAACGGTGAAAATCCCTTCTGTCATTGCATACGTAATGGCGTCGGGCTCGGATACAGCGTGTCCCGATTTTAAAACGTCGGGATATATATTATATAAGCGCGCGGGTTAAACCACATTTGCGCAATGGTATTCTTCTATGGTGTACTGCAGCACATATCAACAGTGTATTACACGCAGACGTGATGACGTTATCCTGCCTAAAGTACTTACGCCTTACGCAGACACAAAAGTCCTTTGGATATTTGAGCTATAAGCTCTTTAACCAGCTACCACTCTCCACAAGAAAGATGGAAACAAAGGCGTTTAAAATATTTATTAAACAAAAGCTGCAATCCACACATGCTTTCTATAAGCTGGGTGATTTTTTGAGCATGCCAATTCTTTCAAATGGGAATAACATTAATATGTAACTTTCAGGTACCTCACTTTAGTTCTTATTTATTAATAATAATATTATGAATTTAATATTTAATATGTAGATTACAATGTGTAATGTAACATACCTGATCATATACATACGTTGTTTTTTCCAATTTTGTTTTGATACTTCCTATTGGGTGATTATTTTTTGTATAAAGTGCTTGATGACTATTAATATTCTTATAATAATTATCTATTATATATATACTCATGTACATGGATTCAGCTCTATTTTTTATTTATTTTATTTGTCTGCCGTGTAAAGCCGACTTTAGTCAACGCTATTGTCGAATTAATATTTATGCTTTAATAATTTTGTATCTACATATAAACTGACGAATTCTAATATGCGATAATTAGCTTTAATCCATAATTCATGCTTTTATTGTATATTTATTTATTTTATTTTTATTTTATTGCTCCACAAAAAAATTACACCGTTAGCACTTAACATTGATTGTGTTGCTCCTAACTAGGCAGAGCCTGTTCTAAGGAGAACACCAATACAAATGATTAAAAAATACATACTAAAAATAAAAAAAAATAATCAAATCAAGTTAAATTCCAAACTAAAAATATATTTTTTTAATCAAATCAAGTTAAAATGAAATTATCACTACACCAAAATAATATTAGAACTATTAGACAAGAAATACTAAATAATAATAATAATAATATATAATAGCAATAATAAATAATCATTTATAATAATAACTAATAATATATAAGAATTAATAAAAATACCTGTATAAAATAAACAGAAAATAAATATATTTATTTATTTTATTTTAAAATTGTGATGAATGTTTTCTCGGTCGGTATTCTGAATGAATAAATTGAATACTGAATACTGTATTCACTCTGCATAAAAAAGCCATACGTGCGACAGAGTATTGGTCTACTACTGTCATGCCGTGAACACTTCTGCAAACTGAGGATATACAATTTTTATACTGAGGATATACAATATAGACCTATATACAATTTTTGCTCAATCTTTGCGAATTCTATTGCAATAAGAGCTCGGTAATATCCCACGAGGCATGAGACCAGGAATGAAGCCCATTTCCTCCAACCGATCATACCACGTACAGCCAAGTTCCAGGCGACTAGTCTTTACATCAAACTTTTTAATAAATTTATTTATTTATTTATTTATAACGTACAAAAAAATACAAGGACATGCATACTGTTGTACATGAAGAATCATTAAAAACAAACATTAATATAGCGAAAAACATAGCTCTATGCATATAAATCTGCCAGCATATCCGAAATGAGGCGAAATCGCACAACTAACTAGACTTAGAAGGTATGTATCTGGCTGTGCTGTGTTATACCAGCTGTATGCTTGTTGACTCGCAAACTGACGCAATTGATTTTAATTTTCAAAGATTGTGTTTTTTACACAAATTAAAAGTAAAAATTAAAAGTAGAAAATGCCTGACCATATAAATTGCCTGATCATTTAACCTTTCGGAAGCCAGTAATTCCACGCAAAATTTTCGAAACCCTTGAAATTTTGTTTGTAGAGGTGTGTGTAAAAATACCAATGTATATAATGGTGGCTTATTCAATGTCAGGCTTCAATGACAGACTTTTGACAGACCGCGGTGGAAGGAGAAATAGAGGCGATAATTGAATAAATACAGATATAATACGGATAATATGAAAAACGCCGATCAGCATGCGTGGCCACCCAGGGGTAAAGAATATTAAAAACATTGATATTTTTAATAGATCCATCCGGACGAATCTCTTTAAAATCAACAAATATGCGCATAGCAACATTTATTAATTTTTTTAAAAAACATCGTAATTACCAATATAATTTAAGGTACATTTTTTTATTGTCAGTCGTTATTTTATAGTATTTTTTGTTAATTGTAATAATTTAAAGTAATTTACAGTATATATATCAATCATTGTCGACTTGAGTAACTAATTTAAGATTAAATATTCTTCATCATTCCTCCACAACTGTGAAGTTGTAATGGAAATAAATAATTACAAAATAAATAAAATACATAAATCATATATCTACGGTAAAGTAATAAGCAAAGTAAAGGCTCCATGAAATTATGGACCCCGTAGCAATACGCACAGGTGTAAGACAAGGCGGCATGTTTCCCCTAAGACATAATAATATTATGCTTCTCTGAATCTGCCTACGACCTTAATAAAGTGGCAGTTTAAAGTATTATATAGTCGTTGAAGGGCATTGGTCTTAGATAATTTTGAATATTTTGACAAACTGCCATGTACACAAATAAAAACTATTGCAAAAAAAAAAAAAACATTTTCTGAAACTAAATCCATTAAAAAAAAATCCATTTCATGTTGTTTTTGGGATATAGAAAAGTAGTGCTATCTATTGCGATCAAGCTTGATATCATAGAAACTTTCCCTTTTATTACGTTGAAATGTTGATCTCCTTTTTGTTGTTGATTTCGAAACATTAAAAAAGTTTTTTTTAATCTTTCATTTTTAAATATATTTTGCGAATATTTATACCCTGGTTATGTTTTTTATCGATTTTCGTTCCAACAAAATTCAATAAATAGAATTGTTTTTTTAAATGCATTGCTTAATTATTATTTTCATTATAGGCAATTTTAAATTATAACAGGTTATGATTATATTAGCTATAATACGGCATATAGGTAATTTTATTTAAGGGAAAATAAAATTATATCGGATGACGATTATATTAGCTTTACTTAGACTTACCTGTTATACGTGTCATGCTTTGTTGTATTATTATATTAATACTTCATCATTACCGCCAATTTGTGTAAATGGAAAAAATGTCGAATATACCAAAAATTTTAAAAACCTTGGAATTCTAATAGATCAAAATCTTTCTTGGCAAGATCAAGTAAACCAAGTAAGTCGTCGCATTTTCCATGGTTTTCATAGTCTCCGGCGGCTTCAAGGATTTCTCCCCATGTCACATAAAGAAATGATTGTGTCCGCACTCTTAACGCCTATACTTGACTACGGTGATGTTTGTTATATGGATGAGGTTATATTGAATAAGCTGGAGCGTCTGCAAATATCTTACTCAGGTATGTTTTTAATTTGCGAAAGTTCGACCACGTTAGCTGCTTTCGTGAGCAACTTCATTGGCTTCCTATTCGCGATCGAAGAAATTTGTTCACGTAGTCGCTACTCTACAACATACTCAATAACCCCACCTCACCCTCCTATCTCAATGAGAATTTTCATCCTTTGGGAGGTCACGGTCTTCCACTTTGATCAAGCCGGGATAAAACACTCGCCATTCCGATACATCATTCTTCTGTTTACACGCACTCTTTTACAGTCCATTCTGCTCGTTTATGGAATCAGCTCCCTCACTCTACCAGGCATGCACCTTCGTTGCATACTTCCAAAAAGTTGCTGAAGAAACATTTATTTTTACACAGCCACTAACCAAATACCTCACCTTGTCCTCTCCTTTATCCTTCCCTGGGCAACCTTAGCATAAGTTACTGACATATATTTGAATAAGATTATTTTAAATTTAACATTACTACTTCTTTGTGTATTGTACTGTGAAAATTAGGAATTATTTTATCAAATGGTTGACTGTAATATATCGCTATAGCGATAAGTCCGCCATTTGTGCATAAATTGTCTTTTTTATAAAACCAGTGTAATATTCATTAAGTTATGTTTTATAGCACAATAAAGTTATTCTATTATATTCTATCTACAACAGTGGTTACCAATTACTTTTACTTGCGTACCACTTAAAGAAAGACTTCAAACTTCGTACCCCTTATTGCTATGACAAATAAAGATAAAATCAGTTTTTTAAACATTTATTACCATCAAAATACAGTTCTAATGACGGTGAAAATCAGTTAAAAGTGACAAATGTACACGTTTTTCTTCTCACAACTCTGAAAAATCTTGTTGATTTGTCACCTTCAGTCCCAACTCGTTTTCGAGTTGAAGTCTGTGACAACGTTTAGTTCTTAAGTTTGTCAGCAATATGCAGTAAAAAGTATGCAGTTACGCAGTAAAAAGCATGCAAAATATATGTCAGCAATTGTTGTTTGCGTAATGTTTTTTTACTGATGAAATTATTTTAGTCAAGAGATTGCTACGCGTACCCCTTGATGCAACCTCGCGTGCCCCTGGGGGTACGCGTATCACTAATTGGGAAACACAGATCTACAACTATCATTTTCAGCAAATCATTTATAGGGTTTCTGTTTCCGGCCTTTTTAGCTTTGATCTTTCCTTAAGCTTGCTCTTTTGGCGATACTTGTATGAGTTTTTATTTTATTACTTCCATGTGTTACTTTGTCCAGTATCTCTCTGTTCCGTTGCATTTGGATAGTTATTAATTTTGTGTGGCTTTATTCTACTCTCAAAATACAGGTAGAAACATTCTTAAATTGTTCTGATTACTCATATCCCTACATTATTATTTATGAGAATGTGAAAATTGCATTGAATCACTGAATTTATAATTATTATTTTGCTTATAATTCGAGAATAAGTGAACGTATGGTTATGAAATGAAATATCAATTAATACATTTACATATGTCGATGTATTCATTTATGAATTATTAATTGAATAAATTCAGGAATACCTTTTTGGATCCACTCTGTATACGAAACTGTTTCAACACTTTAATTAATCCGAACGAGTCAAATTAAATCGTAACACTTTTTATATCAGTCCAAGATAATAACTTTCAGCGGCCACTAAACGCGACACGGATTATGTGACTTAAGAGAATATAAGAGAAACACATATAAGACTAAGTATGAAGGTGATTATATCTGCTTTTTGTTGTTTTAATAGTAATTGGTTATATTTAAAATTAGCCGCTTGGAACATAAATGAGGATGTGTCACCGTCCGCGTTTAATGTTGTCTTAATCATCTAACTGCCAATGTGTCATATATTGGGTCTTCGTTTAATGTTGTGTTAATCATTCAACTACCAATGTGTTTGAAGTAGCAGACTTCTATATTCTTTCCAGATCGATATATTATGTTCAATGCCCATATTTCATGGGTCAATCCTACCCTATCTATAGATCACTATATAATTAGTGTTTTCGTAGATATTGTGCTTGTCTACAAGTTATCTGCTTGAGTGGGTCTTTATGAGTGCCGTCGTTTACAAAATGGAGCAACGGATTGCTTTTTTTTATTAAGCATTAAAACCATCCTGTTTTCGTCCCTCTGGCCAGAATGTGACAGAAGCAAGCCCTAAACCGCCTGCTCGCAAGAATTAGTCGTGTCCGGACGGTGTCCGAATCCGAATCCGAACCGTCGAAGTTCACGAGTCCGGTGATCAGTGTCTTCTGTACTGCCCCCTCTACACTTTGGTCAATGCTTTGGCCAGCACGTTGGCACACGTATTGGGCGGGAATTTGTGGCTCAGTCCACACGTTGAAAGGTCGTTCGTTCAGTTTGTATCGGTGCAGGCCAATGTGCGGATATCAAAGCTCGCATCAAAAATGGATGTCGAGCTGGGTACGGCCGCCGCGGTTTATTTATTTACAGCGTATAAATACTACCTATATATGTGTACACAGTAACAGGGTTAACTAAAAGAAATAAGAAAAAAATAAATTGTGGATGCTGAGGATCGTTGTCTACTAAACGCGCGGCCAACGTGTGGACTTGATAACCAACTTGCGGCGATGCCTGTTGATTTGTGTTCAAAAACCGACAACAATGCAAATTTTGCGCCAATGTATGGGCCAACTATACAATACTTTCTAAGGAGCTCAGTAACCCACATCTGCACGTTGGCCAGAGCTATTGGCACATATGTTAGCCAACGAGAAGAGGGCCTTTGTGCCCGCTATACACGTTAACCAATGCGTTGGCCACAGCCTATGTCTCTCTCGCTCTTTCCCATACATTTTTCACACGTCACAGTGTTGCCGGCTCGCTTCCACCTTAACGATGCGGCCAAGCATTGGGCAACGTATAGAGCGGGCAACACACCGACCAACACCAGTATACATACGATTATATAGTAAACAGAAATACAACTCTTACCGGTAAATTATGTTTCTTCCATTCCATCAATTTGAACGTCGATTCATAACACAATCACGTTTCGTGCAACGTGCCCTCGACGTAGCGAACTGAGAAAAGAGAAAAATACAATTATAATTTCAAAATCGTTTCTTATTCATTGATAAGTACGTCGGTTAGCATTAGCATTCTGGCTGAGTATCTTGATACGGCGGAATTGAAGCTGAAATGTTTGCATGATTAGATGAATCGGAATTTCAATTCCGTAATTCTGGCACAGAATTGTATATTTTAATTCGATTCGAAAGAATTATGCTTGGTTAAAACTTCAGCCGAATGTGCGGTATTAAAGAGTTCTAGCTTAATAAAATTTTAAGGGGTGTTTTGGTTTAATTTTAAAAGATACCTGATAAAGATTTCTTTAATATTAAGAAATAGGATACGCATTTGTATTTTTGTTATGATATATTAAACTTTCAGTAGATTATGGTAGGCCTCTACTATTTTGAACATATTTTTAATCAAATTTAAAAATATATACATTTTATTGATCTATTACCAAAAATCAAACTACCTACAATTATTTGACTTTGTTGTTATATATTATTTTGACAATCAATTGTACTTTTTTGATAAGGTATTTTTATATTAAATCTTATATTACTTAATATATATTAAATATTAATGACTGTTTCTTTCTTTTCTCACATATAACTTTATTTATATTTATTTTATTTATTTAAAGCAATGCACATAATAAGCGACAAGCGTAACAAATTATATTTAATATCTACACTGCACTAAAACCCACAGCAAGTTGTGTCACGCTTATAGTGAAGATCGGTCCCATGTCGCCCAACTAAGTATGAACACTTGTTCTAGGGCAGACATATTAAACAAATACTAGTTTTAAAAGAAAACATAATCAAAAGAAAAAAAAAGTAGTTTAAACAAAAAGAAAAAAAGCGAAAATGAAAAAAAAACATTGAATTAAATATATGTAAATATGCATAAAAATAAAATATGTAAATATATAATTATAATAAAATAAAACATTGAAGTAAAAAGATAATTAAATACACATATCCTTCAGTTAATAATAAACTATATAGTCATAATTTAAATTATAAATAAAATTTGTAATATTTGTAAGAAAAATAAAAGTCACAATAAAATTATAATACCATTAATAGTAAAGTTTCTAAAAAAATTAAATAGTCACAAAGAAAAATTAAAATAATAGAAATAGTCACAAAGTGCAGCCAAACAAAGCTAGATAGTTGAGAGTTCTTGGTGTATTCTGTACCTTCCTGGCCCAAGCATCCACGACACCAGTTGTTTCTTAAAAATTGGAATGCTCGGGCTAATCTTTATACCTGCAGGTAGGATGTTATATATATTATTTAATCGAATTTTATATTATATTTATTGCCCAGTATATCATGGAATTGCAATTTATTTATTATATTATCGTTTAATATATATTTTATTATTATTATTATTATTTCTTTTATTTTAAAGACCACATTTTAGGGCAATTTAGTGTTATTAGCTTTTTACTAAAACTTGTACATTTGTAAGCAATCAATCAATCAAGAAAACTTGATTGTAATCAAGAAAACTTGAGTCCTGTCCACCCTAGAACGGGCTAGTCCCAGTTGGGTGATAGATACAAATAAGCAAAAGGTTAAGGTTTTGCCATTCGGTTTCTGTTATTTTTGTAAGCAAATCAATGTTTTATAGCAATTTATTCCTAAATAAATTTATTGAGTCGAGTAACCCCTTAAAAAAATGCGCATTTAAAATTCCACCGGGTATATAGGTAATTGATAGTAAAAGTAGGAATATCCCAAGTCTAAAAATCTTGGCACAATCATCGAGTTCTATATTAGAGTTTTTTTAACATCTCAAATGCCTAGATAACAACGATCATAAAAGCATCTTCATTTAGAAATTTTCGAGCAGACTTTTATTTTCTTACTGATATTAAAGGTTATCGGCTTCAACCGTGATTCACTGAATAACAAATACACATAAAATGAAGCTTTGTTATTGCGTGGGTTTATGCACAATAATATGATATTGTCATTTCACGGAATTGAGTCAGTTCATTAATATAAATGTTTCTTTGGCTCAGATAATTCGTACATTATTATGCATCGACCTCTATAATAACTCTTGATATAATATCTTTTGTCAGTCTGGTTGTGTGGTCTGCCCACTCGATGTCTCCCTGTCCTAAGGTCTTCTAACGGAATCGGTATACGACGTCGCAAATTTTAATTATCATCGTTATGACATTTATAAACAGGTACTCCTTCATTTTAACTATATTATCTTTTTTATTATTGAGACTATTTTATTGCGACTTTTTTATTATTAATGTGTTATTGTTATTTTATTAATAATGTGTTATTATTATTAGAATAAGAAATGTTTGTAATATTAATAATATTATTACTACTAGATACTTTTATATATCATTTTTCTTCATAACGTTCACAAGAGATTAAATTAGTCGCAATGTTTATCGCGGTATATTTCTGCTTTGAGTACCTTTATAAAATTATAACTGGAATACCTTTATAAATTATGTAATAGTTTCTGCTTTGAATACCTTTATAAATTATGTAATAGTTCATATTATAAAATATAATAGATAAATTTATTGTACTATAAAAACATTACTTAATGAATATTACACTAGTTTTTTACAAAAAGACAATGTGTGTACAAATAGCGGTATTATCGCTATAGCGATATCTTACAGTCAACCATAGTACAATTATGTTATATCTGATCCTCACTATACCAAGCGCAGGAATGACTGTCAATTGGTTACCATATAAATACAATTTACAGTAATATAAAATATTCGGTGGATATTTTTTATACGTGGGAAAAGATCTGTGAAAAAATATATGCCATAAGAAATTTGGATAATGCTGAATCCATATTCCAAGAGTATCATGCTGAAAAATAAAGGAAAATATGCTGATAATTGTCATTTGCAAAAAGGGCAATTTTGGTTTCCCAGCAGAGGAAAATTATTGTGAACTCGTATAAAATTTTTATTCGAGAAGAACACGGATATATATTCCCCCCCCCCCCCTTGAGGCGATTAGGACCATGTTAAGGCTAAAGTCTATCGGTGAGTCTGTGTCTATGTGTGTGTGTTTGTATTCCTCCACAACAGCGCCTAAACGCTTCATCCGATTGAGCTGAAATTTGGCATGCAGGCATCATTTCGTCACGGCAAGAGTTTAAAAGATAAATTGTGGTTGAAATCGGTCCACCAGAGGGCGCGCTAGTCATACTTCAATCTCGAAATATTCCAGTTAAAGACACAAATGCATTGTTGGACCGAAATGACGTTGTGATTTTTTGGTTGAAATACCTTGTATACAAGCGACGCAATTAATATTTAAAGTCCGCCATATTTAAGAAAATACTTTGAAAAAATAATATTTAAATACCACGGAAAGTACTACAAATATACAACGAATTGGCGCGAAGCGGAAGGTTGGGTTGGCACGAAGGTTGGATTTGGGGTGACACATCCGATTTTTCTATTCCTTTCATCATCTTCATGAAGACACCTCTTCGATTTGATTTATGCAGCGTAAGCACACTTACGTTACGAAATTATCAATCGAACCCGTCCCCTTAGGAAGCTTTAACGATTGATCGTTCTATCTGCCGTGAAGTGAACGCGGAAGACTTAGGACGAAACAGTAACCGCCAAGCTCCGCCACATGCCCGTAAGAGGCCAACGCCTTATCCGCGAGGTAACCAGGTATGTTACCCAGCGGGCTTACACTCACGCCCTTTCTTCCAGTTGCGACCAGATTACCCCGGTCTCTCGACTGGTTACGAGTTCGAGGTCGCTTGCGTGGTCCTATTCCTTACGAAGCGGTGAAATGGTGTAAACCGAATCTATCGCGGACCACGGCATCTTTTGCCCGGCTGTTCACCCGGGATCGGGTAGCCGACGGTCGCTTCAAGAGCAGTCGCCGTAAGGGCAGCAACCGCTCCCGCTCTATAGGAAACAGTACTGCTTCCAGACTCCCCCGACTGTTAGTCAGAATGCACAATCGATTGGCTTGTGCCGCACGGTGCGCAGACCGAGCAGGAGCGCCAGAAGATTGACTCCTAGGGGAAACTAGCCCCAAGGCCAGAGTCCTATCCGGGCTCGCACTTCATGCGTGAAGGCCGCCGGATGGGTGTTGACCCGTGAGTGTGACCAACCCTGAACAAATGGGTCTTCATAATTTTAGTATTATTATTCAGTCGAAACATCATCTTATTCATTGACATTCGTAGGGCTTTGACCTAACACCAAATCGTTGGCCGTTGCACCGCATCTGATGATTGGCCGACCTTGGACCGCCTCGCTTCCCATGCCGGTTAAATCAATAACTTCAATTTTCGCTTTCTACGATCGCCCACATTGAGTAAGCTGCGGTCACATGAGGCTTTTTCACTAGATGCAGGTTATTGGTGTCTATTAGTAACAACGTCAATAATAGGTGAGCTAGCTACCAGGTCTTGCAGGATATGATCTTTGATGTGTGCAAAAAGCATAATTCCTCGTATTTTCTCTTTAGTTATTTTATTGCACATTTTTCCTCGTGTTCTTCTAACGACGAATTTATAAAACTACTAGCTGACCCGTGCCCACTTCGTTGGACGGTAAAACTTTTTACTCGTGGTGAAATTATGAGTGTGGTTCGGTTAGTACTGAGTGCAATGATTTATTTCCTGACTGCGAAAAGAAGGGTTATAATTTTGCTGCATATGTATGTCTGCGTATGTATTTGCATGCCAATTTGACTATATTACCGTTATTTGTGAGTGGCTTCTTGTGAATGTCTTATTTGTGTGTGTCTTATCTCTTTAACCATTTATGCAGTAAAAGTGAAATTAAATGCAGTAAAAGGGAAAAGTCTTTTGTTTTAAACACTTGAGTTGAGAAATTTACTTATTTTGATAATAATTCATAATTGTTGATAATATGACCAATAAACATGACCTAACGATTTAAATTATTTTTTTAATATAAAACACTACTTTTTGTTACTTAAATATAAAAGTTAGACATATGCTGTCGCTGACTTTTTTGTGGGCATTATTAAGCTCTATAACTTTTCTTTAGAACTTAATCATATATCTCTCATCGTTAAGGCAGCGTTAGTTAGAAACGTTTTCGTTCGACCGTTTTTTCCGACTTACTTTGGAAATCCGACTGCCACGAAAAAGTCTTTTCATTTTTCAACAGGAGAAAGTTGTAGAACATAAAATTTTATTAGAAAAGAATAAATTACATTTGAATATTTTATTTTTAACTGTACTAAAGTTAGAGCAATGTTACCATTATGGGTAAATTTTGAAATTTTGCAGAAAAAATAACTTTCGCATGTTTTATTATAATTAGCTGTCGAACAGCCTGTTCACATCTGCTAATCCCCGTAAGTTAACATATATTAGATATACATATTAACCAGGAGACAGTCATAACTGTAAAGCAATAAAACTTCCTATCCTAGGTCTACAAAAAAAGTCAGCTGATTAACATGCTGAAGGTCACACTACAAGCACGTGGAGTTATAACCCTCCAAGCACAGAACGATGTGGACATCCTCATTGTAGACACGGCTGTGGAGTACACACAGCTACACTTTCCTCTTTAATCTTTTTTTAATCCGTGGCTGTGGAGTATATCGACCTATAATAATCCTGTTGATGGTCAAAACACCTACTGATCAGGACACCCGAAAATACTTTTTTTCACAGCTTCCTCTATATTTTATTTTATTTTTTTATTTTATTTTATTCTGGAACCAAACAGAACTACATACAATGCAATAAAACCCATTTAAAAGTGGCAAAAATCCCTTAATGTGATTCCGAATATAAAGTATACAAAATGAACGCAATATATATTTTTATTGTTTCCGCTTGAGAATGGGGGGAATCAGGATGGGAAGTGAGGTGAAAGGAAGAGACAAAATAGATAAAAATATATTATGTATGTATATAAATATATTTATATTTAATTTTAGGTATGATATATAGGTATTATAATGCATATACTTGAGATAAAATTAAGTCCATGAACTAAATTAAATGAAATATAATATGTATAAATGTTTTGTGATCATCTAAATAGACCCTAGATTTTTTTATTGAGTTCTTGTGAGAGGTTTTTGATGAGTGTAATATGTCCACACTTAAAAAGTCTGTATTTATATCTATGACACGCTCTGTATAGAAATGCATTTTGAGACGCGTTGGTTTTCACCACAGGGAGATGAAATAGTCGATGCGATCGAACAGGGCGGGCAAGAACATATAATATAATTCTTGGTTGAGGATGGTTCTGAGAAGACTACTTAACGAAAAAAAATGGAATATTCTGATAATTGTATTGCTTTTTAACACGCTTTTATTAGGTCGACCTGTATGTAACTATGTAATGGAATCTAAGGTAACTAATTTAACTATCTTCCAAGGATCGTAGCGTCATGAAAATTGGCAGCTGTATGTAGTTCTGATGACAATACAATAATATGGTACTGTCGAACTGATCAGATGATGGAGTTGGAAGATATGTACTGGAACTTTATGATGGAACATCGTATCATAGCTGTGTTTGGACTTGTTAGAAAAGTCTTGGTATGAACTTTGACCAAGATTAGGTTTCAAGGTCTGATGATGAAGCCGGAAGATAGGCGCTGGCATTCCATGATGGAATATCGTATCATAGCCGTGTGTATCGTATCGTATCATAGCCCAAAAGCGTGTTTTTAGTGGTTTTTTAAAACTATTAATTTATTAATGACAAACAGGCCAGCTTATCGTAGACATACTTTATGTGAGATCTATGTACTTAGTTTCTAAAGAGGTCTAATGTGACTGCGGCTTCGAGCAGACAGATCCCACGTCCGGTGCGGTGAGTCGCTTAATTTCATTCAGTGCGTGTGTCCAAAATGTGCGGTTCGTTTCCGTGTGTCATTACTGCCCACGCGACCGAGTCGCTCTTTCAACGCCTGATGCTTAGATAACAAGCGCCGACTTTGATCCACTAAAAGTTACTGCGACTTCCAGGATATTTTCGGAAGGAGCTGCACCCGCAGACGGTTAATGCTGTTATCTGATGGTCTTGAAAGTGGGATCTGCGACAATGACGCCCACTGTCGCCGGTGATAGTTCCCTCCGGCCAAGCCGAAACACTGCAACAACGACTTATCTTGCACAAACAATTTCGTATATTATCGCACTTTCTGTCGTCGCAATTTAAATATCACCGTATCATATAAACGAATGCCTTGCACATATATTCAAATATCCCAAAAGACCACGAGTACAACTAGAGTTGTCGACTACAGCGGGCGAACCCGTCACCTCAGGAAGTTTTAACGATAAGTCGTTCTATCTCCCTGGAGTGAGCGCAGAAGACTTAGGACAAAAACAGTCCACCGTCTAGCTCCGCCACAAACCCGTAAGAGGCCAACGCCTTAACCGCGAGATAGCCAGGAGTGCTACCCAGCGGGCTTACACTCACGCCCTTACTTCCAATTGCGACCAGATTACTCCAGTCTCTCGATTGGTTAAGAGTTCGAGGTCGCTTGCGCGGTCCTCTCCCTTACGAAGCGGTGAAACGGTGTATACCGAATCTATCGCGGACCACGGCATTCTTTGCCCGGCTGTTCCCCCAGGATCGGGTAGCCGATGGTCGTTTTAAGAGCAGTCGCCGTAACGTCCGCAACCACCCCCGCTCTATAGGAAACAGTACTGCTTCCAGACTCCCCCGACTGTTAGTCAGAGTGCGCAATCGATTGGCTTTTGCCGCACGGTGCGCAGACAGTCCAGGAGCGCCAGAAGGTTGATTCCCAGGGGAAACTAACCATAAGGCCAGAGTCCTACCCAGGCGCGCACTTCATGCGTGGAGGCCGTCGGATAGGTGTTGACCCGAGAGTGTGACCAACCCTGAACAGAATGGGTCTTCGTGGCCAACTCAGCAAGGGCCCATTAACTCCCAAATACAAATTAACCACGAGTACAAATCAAATATATACCATGATCTTGCAAATGCCGTCACCCGGAACGGCTTCACTGTTCAGTCACCTTCACGCGGTAATGTTGGCGCTCGTGGCCTGCCATCTCGAAGATCTATCCAGAAAAAAATAATCAACTCTTTCCTAGAAAAAATATCTAAAACCGCGATTTCCGCATCTCAAATTCTATGGCTTCGAAGGGGGAGTGAATGGGTGGTAAGGTGAACACCAAATGTGGCAAGACAGCTGTCCTAAACCTACCACAGCCGGTCGTTAGTCTCCGTTTGTATTTTATTTTAATTTATTGACTATATAGCGTATTAAATTGCCTAATGCCGTACTACGATTTAGCAGCTAGGATTTTACCACGAAACGCTACGTGTAGATGACACTCATAGTGAATTTTTTTCATAGTAAAAATTTTAATTATCTTTTCTTACGTTCAATATGGCGACGTTCGTGGTAAGGCAGTATGGCTGCGCCCTATCCTCCAGTTGCAGACAACCTTTTTAAGAAATATATTTTTGAAACTTTCAGTATGTTAATTGATAATGAAAAATAGTTGAAAAAAAATAATGCACTGGAAAATCTGGTTCTTCATATTTCAGTGTTGCCATTTTAAACGCAGACCTCAGAATTATTTCTTTCTTACTTACTTTGTATAGTACATATATACCCTTGAGGATATAGAAACGCACTATAGATATAGGCTAGCTCTAAAATATATTTAAAAAAACCGTTATGTCAAATTCCGTAGTGCTCAAGTTTTTTTAATAAAAATGCCATGGTTAGCATGGTTTCAATTATTCTAGGAGTACAAATTAAACATTCAAAATATATATATGTCTATACTACTTTATGATTATTTATTACTATTTAATATATAATATAAAATGCAAGTCAAAAACTCCGATGACGCTTGTGACGTTTTGATGGCCATGTCGAATTTTCAATAAACAGTAATGCACTTTATTCCTGTTATAAAATCGTTTCCTCTTCAGAATTTATTGCAACGCACACTGCGAAATATCGATGAAACATCGCCGATTTAATTGGATCGTTAAAGTCGATTATGTCGGCAGTCGACTTGTACAGAGGAAGTCGTTGTGTCAATTCAAGTGATTAATTGAGAACTGGATAAGTTGTGGTTAAATAAATGCGCCTTACTAAATTAGGTCCGCAGTGCCTTGTTTGGCAGCTGTCCTAAGTACTCTCTATGTACTAGATAATTTGCCCAAGCTTACAGATCTATCAGAAAAGTACAGAGTAGCCAAAAAGTGACGTGTGAATAAATACTTTGCGCTTAGAGTATATTTTGCGGCATCAACCCTAATCCGTATATCAAACAGATATGAAATGAATATTTTTACTATCGTTACCTACTCAAATTGAATATTTACGTTATTTATTCTATTGTTTTGATAAATTTCGCCATTACTCAAACATTTAGTGGATTACTTTAAAGTTACCTTATTGTTTCAACGCGTCTCTTCAAACGGGTTCAGAATAACACATGCTTGAAAATATCGCACCTCCGATCAAGTAGAATTATTACTTGAAAAATTCCAATTATTGTGTTCCTTCATAAAAAAATATCGCCCTTTCTCAATTTACACGAGTCGTAACTGTTATTTCCCCAGTGCCATTGACAAATTAGTGAACTAACAGTTTTAACTCTTTCTGGAAGTGTAAAATGAGAAATGACGATAATTTTTATAAAGAAACACCATAATTGGATTTTTTAAAGTGGTAGCTCTATTTGATCGGAGTTGCGATATATTATATATTACCATTCTTTCCACACGACTGCCCAACAAAAAAGGTGTGTAATATGTTCAGGGTTCATTTATATATATTTTCCGTTGCTTTGTTTCACCATAACTTCTAAACGCTTGGACCGATTTAGAAATGTGGCATATTGTTAGAACTGTTATCTCATCATGAGTATCATAGGGTACTTTAACTGTCTAAATATTAGCTAAGTAGTTGTCTAAATATCCAAATGTTTAAATGTTGATAAATTAACATAAATATATGGTGTTTAGTGTCAACTCAAAGGTCTGATCAAGTACATTCTGGAAATGTACATCTATCTATATGGATACGCACATAAACTACAAATATTTCATAAAAAAATCGTAACGAAATAAATTATATATACAATAGTTTACGTTTTGTAATGGCAGTCGCGTTTTTTTTATTTTTTTAAATATATTTACTTGTGGATTTAGGCAGATTGTCTTACATAGAATCATTGATGCAACATGGATGCAACAAAGGACATCATGATTAGAGTGATTGGAATGTAAATAGCCCTCTTTAAGGACCATATATTAATGAACACTTATCAATGGGAAAATTAACAAGAGAAGTTTTAGTAAATTTGCTTCATATGTCCTTCCATGTAACTACCATTTTCTTATTCTTTTAATGCACCTACATACAGGGTGGTATGTAGGTGCTATAAAGAGACACACGAAATAATTTTACTAATAAATGACTGATTTTGACAAATATGCGAATGAATTTCAGATGTTTGCTTTCGTTGTTATAGTCCGTATTTAATTTGATCTTGTCTTCTAAAGATACGTCAAATAATAGTCGAATACTCCACTAAAGAAAACACTCACCATGTTATATAGGATTGATTAGGTGAGTATTGTTATAGAATCGTGAGTGTATCCCAGATTAGTTCGGACGTCGTCGGTGGGTAGTTTTAAAGCCTGTATAATACGGTAGGAATTCACGAGTTGGGTTCACGAGCATCTCGGCGGTTGGCGTTCGCATGACGCGCGGTCCCGCGTCGCCCATATCACATCCCATTTGAATATTGGAGCGACAGACGAGGGGTCAGGTCACCATGAATTATTTATGATGGTTTACAACATTATTAAATGCTGCGATGGGAACAAAACGCGGATCGAGAAACAAAGTGCCGTCGTGAGAAGAGCGCCCGGTGTCACATTGCCACAAAGGCGCGCCACAGGCGATTCCTGCATCCGCTCCGTGATACTGGGATGCATTATAACCCTAAACTGGTGTCACGGGTCCCTGGGACTCGTATCAAATCTGTCTCTAGTATAGGAACGATAGACAAGGTGGGCCAAATACCCACCTTGAATTACTTACCCGGCGCACCAACTAAAGACGCGGGCAAGTACTTGAACGCGCTACATTTTTTTCGAGATGAAGACGGAAGTATCCATTTTGAGTCCCCCTGAGACGATTAAGACCATTTTCTGATGGAAGTTTGTCTATGTGTATTCCTCTACGATAGCGCACAAACGCTTAATCCGATTGAGCTGAAATGGTATGCCGGCATCATTTGGTCATGGCAAGTTAAAGGCTGTGTTTGAAATCGGTCCACCAGTGGAAGAGGGGAGGGGGGGGAAGGGGGCGCACTAGTCATACTTCAATCACAAAAAATACCTTCTTCAGACGCTCTTGCATGTGTTATAATGAAGTTTTGAACGACATAGATATATTCTCAGTGTCATTAATTACTTTTAGGAAACAATTGAGTGATTTGTTGTTGCATTAGTTTTAGTTTACAGCCAATAATTTAGGTACTCGTACTAAATGAAAACAGTTCGATCCGACTAGACATTTACATTGTTGTGGCTACATTTACAAGTTTTGTTAAAATTAATGGTAATGTAGGTCTATTTGTTTAAGTGTATTTGTAAAAATATTTGTTTATGACTGTTTTTTACCTAAATTAAAAAAAAAAAAAAATATTGGATTTATGGAATTTGGTAAACAGATGCATTCTTGGGCCGAAATCACATTGAGTTTTTGTCGGCCAGTATTGAATCGAAGATTGAATCGAACGTGTTTAATGCGTTGCATTGAGTTTTTGCCGGTCAGTCTATTTGCTAATGCGTTGCATTCTCACTATCCGCGCTCGTCGCCAACTATCCCTTTCAGCAGATCAACACCCCTTTCATAAGTCCTTGGCTATTTGCCTGAAATGTTTTGCGGTGACACAACCAATTTTCAAATGGATCCGGCCTTAAGGCCAGATCCGTGATGTTTACTCGTATACTTAAGGATACGAGTGAACATCACATCTTTTAATCAAAATAAAAGGTGTAAGCTACTGGTACTTTATCAGGGACACATACGTTGGCAAGGGATGACTACCTATTGACAGAACCACTAATTTCGAATTTCCAACATTAGGAACTGCGGGAATTGCGGCGTCACGCTAAGTGGTATATGCTCAGGATACAAAATAGATGGGAGCTAGTTGTTGAATAATATGCCGTATCCGCTAATGAACGCTGGCAACCGTTAGTATGATTCTCCCTTTATTGGCAGCTGAAGTATCTATTTATTTACATTTTATAAGCAATGGATAACACGGGAGAGGACAATAGGAAGGGGCGGACCTATAGGCGACCCCAGTGAAGAATGGTTGTGTCAGACTAGACTATCAAGAGCTTCTTCCTTTGTTCTCTAATCAAACTATAATTATTATGAAAGTCTAGTAAAAGTGAAGGACGCTACCTGCTGTTGAATTGGACGTCCTGCTGCTGACTACCTGCTGTTGAAATGTCCATATACCTGCTTGAATAATGGACGTTTTATAGAAGCGAAACTGTATCTTTATCGTTAAAGTGTACTGATTTAAGTGTTACTTCGATTATGATCTTGCTCTTGCTCTCTCTTTCTCTCTCTCTCTCTCTCTCTCTCTCTCTCTCTCTCTCTCTCTCTCTCTCTCTCTCTCTCTCTCTCTCTCTCTCTCTCTCTCGGTCGCTTGCGCGATCCTCTCCCTTACGTAGCGATAATATTATCGCGGACCACAGCATCCTTTGCCCGGCTGTTCACCCGGTATCGGGTAGCCGTATAGTCGTTTTAATAGCAGTTGCCGTAAGGTTAACCACTACCCCCGCTATATAGGAAACATTACTGTTACTGCCTCGACCCCTGACCCCCAGGTGTGGAAGAATATTTTCGTCTGGAATTGGCCATCAGGATATCTCCAACCTCCCGACTGGTCACGGGTCCGAAGTCACTTGCGCGACCTCTACCAGCCGAATGTGTTTAGCGGTGAATCAGTTTGAATCTATCGCGGACCAAAGGCATCTTTTGCCCGGTTCTGAATTCAGGATCAGGTAGCCTAATGGTCATTTCAAGAGTGTTTGACGGCAGATCAACATCCACCCCCGCTGCTTAGGAGAGTGTATATTTCCATAGTCTCCAGACTTCTTCAGCAATTAGTCAGAGTGCACAACCGGTTGGCGTCGCCGAACGGTGCGCAAACCGTCCAGTAGCGCATGGATGTAATCCCACCAGAATAAACCGATCCACCATCCGGGGTGGCCTTCTACACAAGGAGGCTTCTAAATAGGAGCTTCTTCTAAATAGGAGCTTTTTCATGTCAGTTTCCTATTCATAACATATCAGACAGAGTGACAGAGAGTTAATGGGCGCATGCTGGGTTGGCCACGAAGACCCATGTGTTCAGGGTCGGTCACACTCACGGGTCAACACCTATCCGACGGCCTCCACGCATGAGGTGCGAACCTGGGTAGGACTCTGGCCCTGGTCAGTTTCCCCTGGGAATCAAACCTCTGGCGCTCCTGGACGGTCTGCGCACCGTGCGGCGCAAGACAATCGATTGTGCACTCTGACTAACAGTCGGGTGAGTCTGGAAGCTGTACTGTTTCCTATAGAGCGGGGGTGGTTGCGGACCTTACGGCGACTGCTCTTGAAATGACCATCGGCCATCCGATCCTGGGTGAAGAGCCGGGCAAAGGACGCCGTGGTCCGCGACAGATTCGGTATACACCGTTTCACCGCTTCGTAAGGGAGAGGACCGCGCAAGCGACCTCGAACTCGTAACCAGTCGAGAGACCGGAAAAATCTGGTCACTATTGGAAGCAAGGGCGCGAGTGTCGGCCCGCCAGGTAACATTACTGGCTATCTCGCGGTTAAGGCGTTGGTCTCTTGCGGGTTGTGGCGTAGCTAGATGGTGGACTGTTTTGTCCCAAGTCTTCTACGCTCACTCCAGGGAGATAGAACGACTAATCGTTAAAACTTCCTGTGGTGACGGGCTCGCCCGCTGTAGTCGACAACCCAAGTTGAGCGACAGAGAAGCGTGGCCAAGTTTATCTAGTACTTAATGTAAAATACCAGAAATCATTTGAACATTGATAAGTTGGGAGGATATAAACAATGATGGAGTATATCAATACTATGTATAGAATTCAAGATAATATCAAATGCTTTTGATAAATCGGACCTCAAAAAGTTCGAAGTCTTCCAAATGCGATGCTTGAGGCAGATTCTCGGTGTCTCACTCCGCGACCGAATTCGAAACGAGACCATTAGAGAAAGATGCGATCTAGTAACAACGATCGAAGAAGAAGTACAAAAACGTCGATTACGATGGTTCGGCCATGTTTGCCGAATGAACGACAATCGCTTGCCACGTAAACTTCTTTGGCGAGACCGTCCGACAGAATGGAGAATTCAGCGATCGGCACCGAAGAAAACCTGGCTAAATAACATCAAAGACGACCTTATAAAACAACGATTGTCGGCTAGTGATGCTCGAGACGTGGCAAAAAATCGTCAAGAATGGAAGCGAATCGTGAATGGAGTACGAGATCCAGCGGCACCGACAGCAGCGTATTGGCTGCGAGGGCGACCCCCTCCCCAATCGCCGGCTACGGAATAAATAATAAATAATAATCAATTGCTTAGTGTGCAGTATTGCTGCATGGACTGTATTTGTACACTTTATGAGCAACAGACAACACCTCCTTTAGCAATTTCTTACCCCGGCCGGAGAAATTAAGCCAGACGCAGAATTTCTTGTCAGTGAAATTCGAGGCAACAAGTTCGAAGGAGAACGAACTCCGTTTGTTAGTGCACACTCTTCATCCGCATTTTTAAACGTTTTTACAGCGTACTAAAACGCCGCAGGCCTTTCCCACCCAAGGTTTATCTCGATCGTCCGAAAACGCGCCATACAAGATCGCCTCTTGCGCAACTAACCGACGTATTCTGTTGTTTTTTTTCCATACAACCGCGATAAAAAATCTTTGTAAGTAACAAGCGCGCGCGTACAGAGACGTTCGTACTACACTCCGTGTAACGGAACGGGCCTTATTCGGCATGATACAAATTGGTCTCATTAATAATGGCATTTCTAAAGAGTTAAGAGTGGAGTATAGAGGAAAAAAGGCCGCCACTTTCGATTCGATCTCGGCCTCGGCGGCCTCTGATCGAAATCAATCAAGCGGTTCGGTTTTTAAGTGGAGATGAAAGACCGGCGAGGAGGCGAAAGCTTGTTAGATTTCTGTATTGCAATCAGCCAAAAAATCAATCGAGTCTGTTATGTATGGTTTTTTTGTACTCGATTTTGCATATTGAATGTGTTTAAAAAATAGTATTTTATATTTATATTATTCAGCCATTTTCAATATGTTTAAACTTGTCAATTGATGTAAGAGTGTCTTATGTGCAATTCTCAGGTATTTCTTATCATATCTTTACGTCGTTTGTTTTTGCTCAAATATTTTCGTTGGTAAAGTGCGAGACTATCAGTGTACAGGTGTGATGTGAGATTTTGCGCCTGGGGCGTCGGAATTCTTTTGTTTTACGTTGGGGCTGTCTAAGCAAGTTTTTGGATGTCTAATCTGGTTTAAATTTTGTCTAAACTTCGAATGTGTATAATTCCTATTAAAAAAACACATTGCTGGGCACGATGATAGCGACGCTGCACGTCAGTGTCTTAAACCGTCGCAAGGAGTCACGGACAGAGTTGAACCTCACATGTCCCTTGACTCCACATCTGCCCGCAGTTTGTCACCCGACCGGTCTCCTCTACCCGCGCAAATCGTATCCTTCCCTCCTCTAAAATTCCCTTCACTTGCGAAAGAGGACTGGGAATTTCATAATAATAATTTAACTTCTATTCTTGACCACTCTGTGAACCGTAATGCCCCTGCCAGCATCCAGCTGTCGTCCTTCCAGGTGGCGGTCCATGAATACTTCTCGGGTGTTTACCCAAAATCTACCCATGTCGACCCGGTTCACAGAGAAAACGCATTTAAGGCAAAGCTCCGTAGGCAAAAGCGGCTACTTCGTCGCCAGTTACGTGAAGCCAAGAAAGCCGGGGATAAAGCCCTCTGCCACAACTTCTCGCGCGCGTACCGCTCTATACTAAAACTCATACAGAGCGTAGCAACGCAAAACGACAAGCGCAAGGCAGCATTTCTCAAATCCAAAGAGGAAGCCCGGTTCGACAAAAACCGTTTTAACTACAGCAAAACGGTTTTGTCTGCCGCCAAGGGAAAAATCCAAATCCCGGAAGAAATGGCCACGGAATATTTTTCGACCACGTATGAGGACCCAATGCGGCTCCATAATTACAGCCCTCCGCCGGGCATTACACCTCCGCCCCTGCCTACGGTAGCTTTTGCTTCTCAACCTCCATCTCTAGATGAGATTCTTAATCAAGTAAAGAGGAAGCCGTCGGGCTCTACTCCGGGTCCCGATGGTATTCCCTATTTAGTATACAAAAAATGCCCCTGCCTTCTGCAATATTTAGGATCCATCTTCCGAAATATATGGAATAGCGGTGTAGTCCCACAGAATTTTGGCCGAGCGACAGTCATCTTAATTCCGAAGGTCCCAGTTTGCACCGGACCAAAGGACGCTCGGCCCATTGCTCTCACAGACACTGTGGCCAAAATATTTTTTAGCATAGTCCACACGAGGATGAGCGAATTCATGCACCGGAATGAGTACCTTGGAGTATCAGTTCAAAAAGGCTTCATGCGTGGCGTCTCGGGCTGCCTCGAGCACAATTCTCTCCTGGCTGCTGCCATCAAGGATGCGAGACAGCACGAACGCCAAATCAATGTATGCTGGCTCGACCTAGAGAATGCCTTTGGGTCAGTCCGACACAGTCTCCTCCACTTTGCACTCCGCTGGTACAACTTCCCACCAGTCGTGCGTGACATTGTAGCCTCCTACTACAACTGTCTGACTTTCCATGTTAAAACGCAAGAATGGACTACCCGCTCTATACCATATTCAATTGGACTATTTCAGGGCTGTTGCCTCTCCCCGACGATTTTTAATATAGTTTTTAATATACTGCTGGAAAGCCTGACCCAGTTTGACAGGAAGTGGGGCTACCGTTTTAAAACAGACGGCCAATACACCTCGTCGTGCCTCGCTTTTGCCGACGACCTAACTTTCATCACCAGAAGCCCCAAGCAGCTTTCCCTGCTATTACAGAAAGTGGAGCTTTTCTGCGACTGGTCAGGCTGTATAAAAGTGAAGCCCTCCAAATGTTTTTGCCTTGGACTCGCCCGCATGGGCACAAAATTTACATCCTATGACCCCAAATTGGTCTATAAGGGCTCTAATATCTCCCTTATAGACCCAAACAATCATTTCAAATTCCTCGGCAGAAAAATCACCCATCAGGGAAAAGACGTCTCGGGCGATCATGTTATAGAGCATTTCAAAAGTTGCCTGGCGAAAATAGATGCCTTGCTAATTTCTGGCCCTCGTAAGGCCTGGATCTATGACAATTATCTAACGTCACATTTGTCATGGCCCTTTCTTATTTACGATTTTACCAAAACCCAACTGTCCCGTCTAGATGCGCTGGTGACAGCTAGTTTAAAATCCTGGCTGTCCTTAGCCAAACCAGCTGACCCCTCGACTCTCTTCAGGTCCAAACAAAATTTTGGGCTAGCGCTTAAACTGCCCTCTCTGCTCTACGCGAACTCCAGAATAACCAAAAATTCGATTCTGTGCAATTCCAAAGATCCGGCAATATCGAAGCACGTAATAAGTGGCCGTAGTGATTCAAATGATCTACAAGCCCGCGTAGACTTCCACAAAAAGTTCCTTACTGGAATCAGCCAGAATGGCACTGGTCTGGGGTATGGCAGTACAACCACGAGCGACGTGGACTTGAAGAAGTCTCTTTTGCGGGGAGATTACGACAGCAAGAGTATGGCTCATGCTATTGGCCTTCAATGCCAGAATGATTGGACAACAATTGGGGACTTTTGCATTCCGCCTCCAATGCACTGGAAGGTAATGCTCTATGACTGGACGCCAGAGATGCTGAAATTTTATTTGAATGCCTTTCAGCATACACTTCCAGACCCCAGTAACCTCGCTCGTTGGAGCTTTGCCGAGGATAGTTCTTGTCCCCTCTGTAGCAATACCCCTTGCACAGCTAGACACATTCTAGCTGGCTGCAAGGTGGCCTTAGATCAAGGACGGTACACTTACCGCCATGACAAAGTTCTCGCTGTTATTCGCGAGGTAATTAGTCTCTCAGTGGCTCGTGCCAACAAGGGTTTGACAGTATCCTCCAAACCCCCAATACAGTTTGTGCGGGATGGCTCTAAAGGCAAAAAACATTCAACTACAAAACCTTTCTCAATAATCGAGAAAGCTACAGATTGGATTCTGGAGGTTGATTCGGTCTCTAAGCAGTATAAATTCCCTGAAAGTCTCGGATGCACAGCCCTCCGTCCAGATATAACTCTTTACTCTCTATCTCGGAAGGTGGCTCTTATTGTAGAATTAACTGTTCCATGGGAATCAAATATCCCAAAAGACCACGAGTACAAATTAAATAAATACCATGATCTTGCAAATGCCGTAACCCGGAACGGCTTCACTGTTCACCTTCACGCGGTGGAAGTTGGCGCTCGTGGCCTGCCAGCTAAATCTCTATTTCACCTCTTTAAAGATCTTGGCCTTTCCAGAAAAATAATCAACTCTTTCTTCGAAAAATTATCTAAAACTGCGATTTGCGCATCTCAAATTCTATGGCTTCGAAGGGGGAGTGAATGGGTGGCAAGGTGAACGCTCACATGTGGCAAGACAGCTGTCCTAAACCTACCACAGCCGGTTCGTAAGTCCGGAATCCACTGCTCACCCCCCAGAAGTGTAAAAAATAGTATTATGATGGGCCCGACTCCGGTCGGTGAATTCCATGGCAGCTCCGTTTGTATTTATTATTATCTTTATACAAGACAATTAATTGTTGTAAGTCCCTATTTGTGATAATATGGGTACACATTTTTTAAAAAATACCCATTCTCCTTTCTCTTACAAATGGCAACTTAGAGCGGTAACGACCTAATGAAATTCATTATATTTTTCTGGTAGTCAAATATTGGGTCCTTACCTATGTAATTTCTGTTTTTTTCATACTGGCCACTTTGAACTTGGATAACTTGGGTTTGAGTTGGAATTTCAAATTCAAATAAATTTTTATTCAAGGCTATGTTATTTTTTTTAAGAATCGGCTGTTTATTTGTATCTCCGTTGATTGTTTTTGCTCAAATATTTTCGTTTGCGCAACCATGGTAGTTAAAAATTAAAAATTTTAAAATTTGCATTATTTTCTAATATGAGATCTTGCGCAGGTGCTTTTTATTACAGCTTCTTGAAGTCTGGCTATACAGTTAACGTAAATGTGTGCTCCTAGGAACTGCAAACAATGATGGAGAAGTTCGTGATTTAATAACTGAGCCTGGTCGATCGCTCATAGCCACTGCTTCTGCATGACAACGTATAACCACAGATTTCTCTGCAAACAGTCACAAAGTTGCAGGAGTTGCGACTGGAAACTCTTGGTCACCCACCGTACTTGCCATACCTTGCTCCAATATTTTCCTTTTTTTTTAGAATGTAGATAACAATTTAGAAGAAAAAAAACAACTACGAAGAGTCGGTGACAAACGCCTTCAAAGCATTCATTAGTTCCTGTCCACGAGAGTTTTACAGCAGAGGAATTAAGCAACTCCCATTAAAATTACAAATCTGCATAGATAATAGGGGTTAATATTTCTATTACTCAAATTTCCTTTGTAGAACGGCAACTTCATACCAATGTTAACAAACCAATATTAGACTAGTTTCAATGCTTTCTTTTATTTATATATATATATATATATATATATATATATATATATATATATATATATATATATATATATATATATATATATATATATATATATATATATATATATATATATATATATATATATATATATATATATATATATATATATATACACATACTATACATGCTCCCCAGACTTATAAACGTTTAATTATAAGTGACTAGCTGACCCGGCGAACTCCGTACCGCCTAACGGTCAATGAATGTCGTGTTACAGATTAGCTGAACTTAATTAATGATTTTATGGAAGTAATACAATGAATACAAAATAAATATTAAGTTCACTACTTTAATAGATAATAACACAAAAAGAAATATAAAAGTACAAAAATTAAGTACCTATATCAATCGCGTGTCAGCATAACATGATTGAATTAAACTATGTAATAATTGTGGTCCGAATATTGTGGATATATCTTGTCGATTCGAAACCTTTATTTAAATACTTTCTTTAATTTGACGGGAGAGTTTACCGTATCGACGGGATGAACATTAAATGTTTGACAGTACAGTTACGAAACCCATGAACATTTTGTATGGGAAAATGTTTTTAATAGTTATTCTGCTATTCGGGACGGAGACAAATACAACAAATCAAAAACCATGAAAATTGGTCTAGCCGTTCTCGAATTATAAGTGTTCGAACAAACCCGACTTTGTTTTATATTATATAGATATGTTATCACAGTATGAGTTGGAAATTTAAACAATTCTATTGAGTACCTTGATAATTATTATTTTAATGAATTAAAATGAATTTTACGATTGATTATTTGATGCCACTTTACTGATAATTTATTTCACCAATTTTTTTAGTATTTCAAAAATTGTTGCGAAATTGTGATTTTCGAGCAGAAAATTGTGATAATTATCTGTACTAACGAATTTATGATGTACTTATTGACCATTAATATTACTGAAATTCTAAATTAAAATATTACCGAATTTAGATAAGTATCTTATTTTTTCTTATAATATAATATTCTTCGATAAGTAAGTTCTTAGACTTACATGAAAAACGAAGCGATATCTTAAGTTTTTTTCTGAAGTATCTCAATGTACAATAAATGTATGTATAAAACATGTTTACAATCTGAGATGAATAAAATAAGTTAAATTAACCTACGATAGACAAAGAAATGTTCACTGTGAAATTAAAAGAATTTTAAAAAAACTAGCACTATTACGATTTATTTTTAAAGAAAAGATACTAGAGCATCCGTAGTGTGTTTCTCTTGCTCTAAATAAAAAACCAATAGATTATCATGGAGATTCGAGGAATATCACCGATGTAAGCAAGGCGACTTCTTCAGTCAAAAAATAAATCGTATGACTCCAACCCAGACTAATATGATCTCAGTTAACGATAACATTAGTGTTATGTAAACCATTATGAACATTTTATCTTAAACAAATAACAATACGGATGGAAGGTCAGGCATCGACCCAGAATCGCTGTGATAAAGGAGTGCAGCAGCTAGTTATACACATACAATAAAATGAACAGTGGACAATGTAGGGAATACCAATACAGTCTCCCAATTGAATTGAAATACTACGTGGAAGTTGAATTTCTGCCAAGAACTGTGTATCGTTGAATTAGCGAGGCGCCAATGTATGCCAATTAATTTGACGCTGTAAATTTGGCTGACAGCTTTAGAATAGAGTAACTTTATTGTGGTATAAAAACAAAACATAATGAATATTACACTGGTTTTAATAAAAAAGACAATGTATGCACAAATGGCGGACTTATCGCTATAGCGATATCTTACAGTCAACCTCTTTCCATCTTCCATTCGACAAATGTGTAGTTTAACTCGATTCGTGTGTTATATTGTAGATAAATAATAATAATAGGATAAAACGCGTTCATTTAACATATCAGTTCAGCAGAATAAACCAAATGTACGAGTATTTATAAATAAATAATTTAAATGGGGCAATTTCTTGGTACCAATGCTATATTTACTAAAAACAACGAAACAGATATTACGCGTACTAAAATTCTAAAATAATTTGAGCAAACTGACAAAGAATAGTTTCGTGATCAATGGTAGTCATTATATCGTAAAAACTATTATATTCTTAGTAAAAATGACAAAGTTGTTAAATTCTAATAGTAAAATTGGCCAAACTACAAAAGTTTTCGAAAAAATAAATTATTAATTGGAATCATAGAATATGAAATACTTGAGAGTATTACTGAGAAATCGATAAAAACAATGATATACTGAGAAATCAATAAAATATTATTGTTTTTTGATTATTTAGCTTCTTTACGTCGCCAGAACGTATAAAATAAGACGACATTTAGTTTTCCAATAGTTTAAAACTTCCTAATAACTCGTAGAAACCAAATAATCAAAAATCTGGAGTACCATATAATGTACCTATCAAAGATTTCGTACTCAATAGCTTATTTTTGCAAAAAATCCATACTTCCCTTTCACACTGCTGATTCACCAATTTTGTTTTTTTTTAATGGGAATAGTATTTTCGATATCACAATTATTACCAAACACGTCAAACAGTTACTCCTTATCAGTTTTTTCTTTTACATTTTTAATCGTTTTTTATTTTGTAAATGAAATTCTTTGGTTGTATTAAAAATGTTAGATATTCCATTAAGGCCCAGAAATGGTCTGCAGTAAACGTATAATAAGTTGTCTACATTTTCTCCGAGGAAAAGATCGAACATCTTAAAAACAACGTATTGAACTTATCTACGTTCCATTATGCCTACATAAAATATACGATACAATATAATACAATGAACTACTCTAGTAGATAGGCATTCCTTCACTTGGATGGGTCACAACATTAAATGTAAAAAAAATATGTATTGAAAACTTAACTATCATGATAGTAGTGTCATGTCTGTAGTATTACATTCAATATTACCCACATACAAATAATCAAAATATTCTATTATGATTTTAAATTCAGGGAGATTAATAGATTGAAATAGAAATGCAATATCTATGTAGAATTACATATCAAGATAAAATTATTTTATAGTCAAATCAGTAATATGCCTTAGTAATCGTTAAAATTAATAAATATAACATAAATTATATCAGAATAAGAATGTCAGCTATCATAATATTGATATGTTTAAAATTTTACAAATCGTCATCATGGAAAATAAATTCAGATTTTTCCAACTCCCTCATACCATAAATTGGGTTTCTTAACAAATTATTGACAATTATTTTTTTAAATCGGTCCTCTCCGATGCTTTTCAATATGCTCTGGAATTTTGTTATAGTAACATAAATTTGGTGAATTAAACTATATCGGACTTTGCTATATACATCTCCCTTAATTAATTGCCGTGTTAATCCCTATAGATCGCGATAGCATCTACTTGGACACGGACCAAAGAAAACCACTATGAATTTTAATATTTAACAAAACACATTGGCGCAGAAGTGAATCGACATGACACACGACAGCGTGACCCTCGTCGCCTGGCCGAGCGATTTTTCAAATAAAACGATTCTCCAGCTAGTAGAGCGAATGACCGGAAAGCATAGATCTTGCGCGCTGTCGACTCCTATATTTTTAGACAAATGGCGGATGCTAATTTTAAGAGTAATTTATTCCGAGCGGCAGTATAATAACGCTGTAGTTTGTCTGAAATTAGGTGAGGATTAAAAAAGTTACTTTGGTTTCGTTTCAGTATTAACGTCGAGAACATTGATAAGTTTATTGGTATTAGGCAGACGCTTAAGCTTCTCGTCATTTACTTTCCAAAATCAGGAGGAGGAAACCAAGAGACTTGTATCAGTTTTAACGATCGATTCAAGTTTAGACTGTCGTTGAGAAGATTGAGACTCTCGACCTTGAAAACATAAGACACTAGAGCGCACTAGACATGCAACACCAGCTAATTCTAAACAAATCTTGCGAACACTATCATTAGACACAATCGAATAAGTGCTGTAACATAAATTGCTCTTCATTTCCTTTATGTAGGAAGAAATCTTATTTACACACTTAATTATCAGCCTGTATCTCAGCTGGATATAGGATTCTACCAAAGGTCGCCACGCCGTGCCACCGGTTCACGTCGTTTTCATCCAGTCGCTTTCCGCTTTATTTATTGAGTGGTCAGACTATCGGGCTGGAGGGTGTACTACACTGCGTTTTCCGGTGGGCGTTCTCCATTCTAGGACCTTTCGTCTTCAACGGCTGTCGGTTCTTCAGCATATATGACTGATCCACAGCCAGTAAATCTTGCTTATCTTCTGAGCTATGTCCACCGCTTTGATTCCTCGGCGGATTATATTTCGTGTAAAAAAGGCTTTAGCTATATTGTCATTGTTTTTATTGTTTTCTCAGTGCTGTTTCTTTCGAAACTATTAAGTAGATAAGTTGACTTGGCGGGGGGTTGGAGGAAGGGGGGGGGGGGGGTTAGGGAGGTTTTTGGAGGTTGGGGGGTTGGGGATTTTAGGAGGGGTTAGCGCGCAGGGGTGATTGTCTGCTTGCCGGAAAAGTCTTAGGGTGACACAACTGATTTATTTAAACTGGAACTGTTGTAATTTAAATAATAATATTTAATAAGCACAAGGAGTGATCTGTAATTTTTTAAACAAGAAATTGAAATTGAACCATTCTGCACTAAACCATCTGTATCTGTTACATACAGTTATGTAATTGGAGATACAAATGGGGAGATCAGCGGCCGGATGGTTAGGCGAGATCAGGGCAGCAGCAGGAATCGCTTAACAGATAGCTGAAAAACAAATCAACATTGAAGTCTGACCAGAGAGGCAGAGGAAGAGGTGACCAGAGAGGCATATATCCAGCAGTGGAGTGTTAAAGGCTGAGAATGAAAGAAATAAAAGAATCGATAATCAAGAAAGACGAGGTGCGGTTTAGAATTTAGAAAATTGGCATTTTTTTATTTGACACGCATGCGATGACATGCATACGCTTTCGAGCATCTTCCACAATTGAACAATACCAATGGACAATCAATCTTGACGATTTCTCCGCAGTGGCTCGCTCCCACCCACGTGGCCATGCGAGCTCCACGCGGACGCGCGCGTCGATAAATTTCGGCCGATGAAATCTTCCTAAAAGGCTTATTTATATCAATCATCGAACTTAATTAATAGCCGATTGGCTCGTTAGACGCTTATTGTGTCCGCGATGCGTATCGCTTGATCGATGTACTTCCATGCTTGGATAATGTGCGGACATTCTCCAAAGAGGACACTGCCAACGCGCGGATGAAACGATAACTGCCTTTTTCTTTTTCTTCAAGTGCCTTATCCGGTATCGGTTGTAGGTCACCATGACTGCTTATGACATGTTACAAGCCCTGTAGAAACGCCCCCACTGCGGATTCCACTGAATAGCTCCATCCCCAGCACATACCTTAGGATCAGTTCTTTCGATTATTTCCGATGAATCAATGTTAATAAAAATAAAATTGCAGATATTATAAAAAAAGAATTAATCCATCTAGCAGAAAATCCTTGTATTATCAAGAATTAATAATAAGGACTTAAACACAACAGACACCACAGACTTAACAGGGGGGATCCTGCTTTATAAGGCTAAAAATTACATGTTTTTCATGTTTTTTTTTCTAACTTTAAGTTGAAATCTGATCATGAATCTTTTATATAATTTTGATTAACATTAGAAAGATTTTTTTTTGTAATTGTAAAAAAAAGTATTTTTGAGATATTGAATTGCAAATGTTTATACCGCTGCAGAAATTACGGCATTTGCTTGCGCCGGTAATAGCGAGCGTAATTATGCCTGAAACAAAATAATAAACTAAGATATTAATTTTTACATTATGTATTTTGTAGATGAACTAAAAAAATAATTAAAAGTAACCATTTTTAAAAAAATTCAAGGATTTAAAGAAATGAAATCGATTTTCGCCCCAATTCCTGATTTTTTTTCGTTCATAGAGAAGAGAATTTATTATTCTCTTGAGTTTTTTTTTTGGAACAACTAGATCCGTAAAGTAGTTTTTTTTAACCCCCGGCACAAAACTGAAAAATGTGGTTTTGAGGAAAATGCCTTTAAAGTTTTCGTTTAAGAAAACTAATATTTTTTTACACACAGTGCTTTTCCACAGGTAAAAGATTCATAAATAGATTTCAACTTATGGTTAAAAAAAACATGAAAAACATGAGTCCCCCTTTTAACAAGACTTACATTTAGAATTAATACATGTTTTAGTTTAAGCAATGTATATAATTAAATATTAAATTATCAATGGCTATGGGTATATCCGGGTAAATTTCAGTTGTCGAGCGTGAGCCCATGTAGTTAAGGGTCGGTTCGCGATAATTATTGTGACTATATCGTAACTACCAAACAAGTATTCCACCAAGTATTACTCTTTCATATCCCAAAATCTATATTGCACCAAAAGCAAAACACAAATACATTGTTGTGTTGGAACAACAGTCTAAACCAACTAAGATGCGCTTGATCACTTTATTAGACTATTATTTTGAACATTGCTTCTTGATGATTTTTAGGTACGTTTTAAATAAAAAGACACTTTATTGAAATTAAAAAAAACACACGTAACTATTCAAACCCTTATAATATCATTCGTACCTGTGTCCTATGTCATTCCTACCATTCCTAATATCATTCTTACCATTCCTACCTAATATAATTCCTAACAGTGAAAATAATCTAAATAAAAACTAACTCAAATTAAATCTAACTATAATATATTCGTGAAAAATATATGGATATTAATGCAATATATAAGACAACCAATTTGTTACTTTATTTTAATTTTAATGTCATTTTTTATCCTAGTGCAATCATAGTTGAATTATACGATATGAAATAAATAAAATCTAACCTATTCTGTGCAATTCTCCTAAATCTACTTTACCATCCCCCAACTGTAATATTTCCCATTCTAGGTTCTACCAATACCTGCTTATCAGTAGCGAGCAACCTTGCACAATCAAAACATGCAAAATCCACAGATTAAGAGCTATGAGTGTGCCCTACATAGCCGAGTTTGCTCACGACTTGACTCAATAGCTACATACCAGCTTTATCGAAATCACCTCGAAATTATAGCACATTGACTCGCTCGGTTTAAACTGCCTTTTATGATTGTAGTAGCTATGCGCGGACAGTTTTGTGAGATACAAAAAACAACAGGGAATTTGAAGAATATGTTTGATTATAGAAAACAAAAATTATGAATATAGTCGAATATTAGAAAAATCTAACAACAATAACAAATTGATAGAGTGTATGCTCGGAGTTGCGAAAACTTGGTTCACATGTTTCTTGTTTCTTGCATCCAAAAACAAGTATATCGTCGGTGATGGTTTTATTCGATATTTCGCATTTGGGACTAACTAGTAGGTCATTTTAGTAAGATGGTTGGGCACTACGTCGTTTTTTCGTATTTATTTTTATTTCTGTCGTTTGTTATTGTATTGATGTTATGGCGAAAATGTCAGATTCTATTTGTGTCAAAATTTATGGTATTAATTAATAAGAATGACATGTTTTATTACACCATTTATATTCGTCGATCACGCAAATGTCTTTCCAATGCTTTAAACACGTTTTACCATGATTGATTTACATCATGCATCAGTAATGCTAAATTGTCAAAACTAATATTCGCGTACGATATTATGCTGCGTACAGACTGACAAAAGGTAACATGCAATGTAACATGAAATGTTACATTGCCAGAATTTGCCATCCACATTAGTGCAATTTATCACGCAATGTAACATACTTTGTAACAAATTCTCATAGTGCGGACGCCTCGCGCGCGCGAAATGTGCATTTCATGCGCACCACACTGATGAAATGCTCCTTTTATGTTACATTCCATGTTACCTTTCGTCAGTCTGTACGCAGCATTAGCTAGACAGTCTGAGGAGTTGGATATATTGAGCAATACTCGTGGAGATATAGCAGCAGATCATACGATCATCAACATTCGTCTGCTTACATATATGGTTTTTTAACAAAGAGAATCAATCAATCAATCATTGTTTATTGTCTTAAAAATTCATACAGTTGTGTAGACCTATTATTTTAGGTTATTATTTGAGTTCGGTACCTATTATTTTAAATAATTAAAACCATAAAACATATGTAGATAATATTAAAAATTAAGTCGATTCATCGTCAAATCAACTTGACGTAGCCAGATTATAACCCCCCCCCCCCCCCCCAAAATATTAAAAAAAAACGTTTTTAATAATACGAAATTTTTCAATATTTGCAAAATTAATATTCTTGAAGGTGCTGTAAGATGTTTTACTCATGCAAAGACGTAATACATCATACTACGTGATATATCCAATGCAAAACTGTCCAAACTTTGAAGTAAAATTTAGGTAGAATGCAGCCTTTTAAATTGCACCATTTTCCGTGTAAATTTGCATTTTTTTCCGGGAGAGATTTCCCTGAACCCCCCGAAAACCTCCCGGTGATAGACCCCCCCCCCCCCCCCAACTGAAATTATGGCTACGCAATTGAGTCGAGCCGAAAATCAGTTAGTAAACGGTAACTTTTCTTTGCGAGATTGACTGTTAAATCAAAACCGCAATCGCAATAATTCAATCAACAATATTTCCAGAATAACCGCAACCGCGAGTTATCGGAATGAATGCATCATGTATTATTTATGTTGTAATTTAATTAATTGGTTTTCGTTGACAATAAAAATAAATATTTCATAAAAGCAGCTAAAAATAATAATATTTTTTACACGAGGAAATGTTAAATTATTAAACAAAAAATATTGAATCACAAATCGTAAAAAAAAAGAAATAAAAATACTATAAAACGAAAAAATCTGATAAATAAACAAAAAATACTACATTTTGACTTAATGAACAATAACTTTTATTTGACATGATGTCTGTTGATGGGCTGCTCAAAAATGGCCATGGTCCTTTATCGGGAATTTGGGACCTAAACCGAATAAAACTGGTAAAGTTCAAGTTTTACTCGCTCGCCGAGAGTTCTGTAACGTCTTTAATCTGTGAAAGAAAATCCGGTCACAAGAAAGAACGATCAAGGTCAAATTTTAAAACAATTTTGGTAATTCCATTTTAAAAATGTAAACCTAAAATAGGATCTTAAAGGCATGGTTTATTCTAGTGAGTACAAAATATCCTGTCTGTAAACCAAATATATCTTAGTTTCTAAAAAAAAATTATTTTACTTAAATGTATATACCCCATGAAAAAAGAATGTCATCTTAAAAAGTCAAATTGACTTTGATCGATCTTCCCCGTAACCCTTCACATGTTTTGACACAATATTATAATTTGTTTAATCAATATTCCTTGGAATACCCACAAAATAACCAAACTCTTTTAGACAAAATAATGTACGTACAATACATTGATTATCTGCGTATTACAACCATAAATTAGTTGTTCGATAAAGGCAAGCACTTCTATACAATCGTGTTGTACACGTTTCAAAGAAGTCTTAGCAATAAATCTACAGTACGGGCGGCAGATGTTGCAATTTTTATAATAGGAAGTAACGATACACCTTTGATTGTACGCTGTATAGACTGCAACACAGGGATGAGAGCTCAAGACTTGGAACAAATATTGTGTTTGCTTTTTAAATTGCGCATGTTGAATTGCTGAAATTATAAATGAAACAAGATGGAGATGGGTTACTATTATTTCCAGACTTTCTGGAACCAGAGATACTGCTCTGCGGAATCTCTATTTTGACAGTCAAAATGAATATTTATGGTGACTTATTTTAATCAAAACAGACGTGGCTTAGTGGAAATATCTTGAGGTACTCCAACATCCGGTCATCGGATACATCGGTCATATCTTCTCTCTTAATACTGATTGAAATGGGAATTGTCCATTCTGAAATAACTTTTAAAACCGAAAACTTCAGTCAATATAATTTCTTTAATTATCGAGAAGTGCCCATAACATTGTCTATGTACTTTACATTATTTGATCAATTTCGTACGATTTTTATGATATGCACATAATTAAACTACCAGCAGCTAAAGTATTCATTCTCTTATTGTTTCCCATCGATATGCTGTAACAAAGTCCCTATATTATTGCATCGTGTCCTAAGCGATTCTACTAGTTTTGGAGCGCATTGAATTCAGTGAATCTCATATGACAAGTTTGAAAGATGTTTTCACTAGCTAAGGAATCTGTTCCCCGGATAAGTCAAAAGTCTCAAGTATTGAAGTTTTTTTTTAAAGTTAGTCAATCCGTGGGCTATTTTCGACGGATTTGTTCCGCGGATCTCTTACCACAAAATATTCTCTTGTGTTTGGCTAGTTATTGACTTCACTTTTCAAAAAAGAGTTAACGATATATCGCGACACCATGAGGTTTTATACGATCGACTGGAGATTTCAGTATTCTAGCAAATGTTCAATTTTATTGTTCTATAATTGTTCATATTACATTTTTGTTTTATATACCATTTTTTTCCTCTTACCTATTATTGACATGCTGTCATTCTATTATAAGTAGTTCATGCAAGCGTTCCAAATGTTCATAGGATAGTAAATTAGGTTTGTATAAAATAGTATCGCAAATACTCTTATCATATATTTAATATCTGTAAGTTTTGATGATAAAAATAAAAGTAAAATAAATTATGCACCAATTATAATATTTTCTTCTGTTATTTATGATGGATATTTTTCAATATTATTCGCAGATTGACTTAAAGATGCATTGACGTATCAATGACTTAGTTTTCACATTGATGATTAATTTCTACCCAACTTCGTTAATCATTTTTAATATTATTAGATTCGAAGAAAAATGGTATAAATTGCCATCAATGTATATAAATATTGTCATAATTTTGTATGCAGCCGTATCTATGGCCCATTTCCATTTACTTTTAAATACTCAAATAATATTTTAAGTTATATAAATTTGACAAATGCACAAGTTTACTTGTTACGTGGACTAAACTTAGTAAGTGGATTTGAAGAAATACTCGACTTTAGTGCTCTCAATTTTGCTACTATTTATGGGAGAGTTGCTATGAATGGACAACTTAACTTTAAGACCTCATATCATGAAATATACGATTTTTTTAAAAAACAAAATATTAATTTGTTTCTGTCTGTTAAGATCTAAACTTTTGATATTTTAAGATACGTACGATTTTGAATAATGTTTTTCTAATAAACTGTTGCCTTTATTGGACCACCGTGGCTCTCATTGGACCATTAAGTTGCCATAAATTGATAGCAACTTGACATGAGTGTAGTAAAATAAATATAAAAAAATCACGGGCATAGGTAATCACTCGAAATAAATGCTCACACCTAGAAACACAATGAATTTGTTTCAAACTTTAAACTAGTACATGCTGACAGATATGACTATAATGATACTTGGTACATCAAATTGATCAGAATCCAATTTTTAGTTTTTGACCGCCGTGAACACTGACACACATGTCTCTTCTCGCAGCAAGTCGCAGCGTCACTGAGGTTAGGGGGGGGGGGAGGGGGGACTGAGACGCGAGCGGCTTGTCTTGACTTGTTTTGGCGTTGCTAACTGTCATAGTTTTCGAATACTATAGTGGTCCAATGAAAGCGCTGGTCCAATGATTGCTACTCTACCCTAAAATAAAGCCTATAATAGTGCTAATGCAATAATGTACTGCAATTAATAACATTGTGCTATTCTATAAATAAAAATAAATAAATCTATGAAAGAGCCGGCCAAACGGCTCCCAATATCTTTGCTTTTAAGAGTAATTTCGCGAACAATCTGTGCCATAATATGCCATAAAAATCGCAGCCAATAAGCAAACGTGTTGCTGGCCGTGGGCCCGATTGCATTGCATCCTAAGTGGGGGGGCGGAGTATGTTTATTTTAAGGGTTTGGTTGTCTCGCCTTGCCGCTGCGTATCCGCAACAGATGCTCTTTCTGGCAGCCGTACTACCGCGGCTGAGGGCCGATGCAACCCAAGAGGCCACTGCAGCGTGCGCAGTTCATGCTCATTTAGCGACTTCTAGAGGAATGTTCGCAACAACAGCGGTCCTTAAACTTTTTGAGACTATCAAACGCGTGGAAGTTTGTTTCTACTCTTGTGAAGTTTGTTTCTACTATTTTGAAATTTCATAATGGGCGGGTTTATCATCACACGACAATCTCTTACAACCAACCGTATTATGAAGTTTTTATATGTATGTGTGCGTGTAACACATGTGGCTTGTTATTGCATTCGATCGACAAAATGGAAAATGCCATTCCGTTAACTTTATCCCAACGGAAAATGGTGACACAGCCGAGAGTCGAACCTGGAACCGTACAATGTAAGATCAAGCGACCTAACCACTATGCCACCGTGCCGTGCTAGCAGTGCTACATAGGAAGGTTATGAAGCTTAATCAGTAAATCAAGAGACAGACGACTTTTCCTTCCTTTTAGACCGATATTATTTTTCTACAGCAACGTAGATGCCTTTACCGATTTTTTGACGTCGTAAGGTCGGTTTGATATACAGTCGGTTTGGCAGCCAGTTGAAATGCAACGAAAATCTTCCGAATTTCATGATGCAATGACTAGGCCAAACCAACCGATTAAATCTAGATAGCTTATTATAAAATAGAATATAACAACTTTATTGTGCTAAAAAATAACATTACATAATAAATATTACAATGGTAAAAAAAACATTTATGCACGCATTGCGGACTTATCGCAATAGCGATATGATAGTCGACTATTTGATAGCCTAATTGTTGATTCTCATCGTAAAGTACACAAAGAGTACAAAGTGGAGGTGGGAGGTGGAGGAGGAGCGGGTGGAGGTGTAGAGTAGGAGGAATTAGGGTACAAAAATCTGAGTAAAGCGGGCGAAAAATAGACAGAAGCCTTAAATATAGTATAGGGGACGTCGTCGGTATAAGGGTTATGAGTATTACGCGACATTTTTTTTACGAAATAAGGTATATAACTAAATGGAATTTTAAAAATGTTGCGCTTCGAGAACGATTCCAACCGATTGAGTCTTAGAAATTGATGCATATTGAAAGATATATACTGAGAAAAATACTCCAACAAACTAGAAAACTTCCACGCAGAAGAAAAAATATGTCAGCTTCTCGTAGCAAAATTGATCACAAAATATATCAAGACCTACAGGATAAATGACTGCGTATTATTCGAAGAAAGTCATCGTATATAAAGCAAACGGAGAGTAGGAATGCTGATAAACATGGAAATGTGATACTTTGACAGAATCAAGACATTGGATACTTTGACAGAAAGAAGTAAGAATAATAAGAATCGGCACAAGATACGACAAAATGTGGAAAACAATGCAGAAAGTATATAAAATGAAGGAAACGGATACGGAAGTTAGCGAAAAAAAATATACAAGTAGATCACCGATACAAATAAACATACAGGCAAGACAAAACATTCAGACATTACCAATATTATGGATGAAAGGAGTGACAAAGACAGACACAAAGAGAATAAATACTATTTACTGTCCTCACAATCCTAGATCATCACCATCTTACTTTCCTTCTATAAAACGATCGTTGATTTACCTTTCCCTCTCTTAGTTAGAGGCAATTGCTCGTCAACCTTAAAAATGTGTATTCGGTTAACCGCCTCAGGAGCACTCCTGACTGGTATGGCGCCATTAATTTATTCGTTCTTCCGCATATATTTTATTGTATATAGCAACTTCGGTTCTTTGTTTGAAAAACTTTGTTGCACACAATCGAGTACATCATAATGGTCCTTTTGCGAAGTGGCAATATCAAACGACCATACCGCCAGGATTGTCGTGATTAAATGTTGTATTGTTGTAAAAGTGTATTATTTGTAAAGTAGTCGTAAATGAGTTCAAATTAAAGAAAATAAAAAAGAAATTAAAAACATATCTCAACTCAATGGGAGGAAAGTGATATAAGGACAAGCTAGAAGACGGTTGGAGGAGGGGGAGGGGGTAGGGGGTACTCATACATTAAGTAAATGTCTCTTAAGCGATTTTTTAACTCCACCATGGTTTTTAGGTTGTCTTAGGGGCAACGGGCGCTAATGGGCCCTGTTGGAGATGGCCACAAAGACCTATTTGCCTGGAGGCCTCCACGTATGAAGTGCGAGCTCGGGTAGGACTCTGGCCTGAGGGCCAGTTTCCTCCAGGAGTCAATCTTCTGGCGCTCCTGGGCGGTTTGGGCAACTGTGCGGTGTCAGCCAATCGACTGAGAGTCGGGGGAGTCTGGAAACAGTACTGTCTCCTATAGAGCGGGGGAATTTGTTCTCCTTACTCCCGACGGCTATCCGATATCGGGTGAACAACCGGGCAAAGGATGCCGTGGTCCGCGATATAGCATTGAGTGAAGCTCAAGCATTGAGTGAAGTATGTACCTAAGCAATAGTAATTCAGGAATAATAGCAAATTCATTATAAATGATGATATGTCATTAACACATCAAAGGTTGGCAATCGCAGCCTCCCAATCACGAACCCGTAGAGAAGGTACACTCCCTGGGCTTCATCAATATGGATGTCAACAATCGTGTTAATTTATTGTCACAGTCCGCTGCGTACTTGGAATATATTATTGTCAGCGTCTAGAAATGTGTATTTTTAAAATAGCTATCACGAGAATAATATAATAATCTATAATATTTCTATGGGGCGCGGGCGTTGTATAATGCCAAGGCCCCCATACGACGCGACAGTCCTTGGTCATGGTGTTTGTCATCTCATTCGCTGCCTGTCGAATATTCAAATAGGAGTTTTCCGTTGTGAATATTCAGGTTATTTATTTGTCTTACGATATTCGGTGTCGTTACTATAGTTCATCGCAGATCATAGTCTAAGAGGCAGGGACAAAAAAGTGCAAAAGTTTTGTAAAAGCTGATACTTTCAGATTAAACAGTGTTTGGGCCATAGAATACCGGGGTAGAGTCAGCAGGCCAGATTCCGAAACGCCTGGGAAAGGAGTAATTTTAATTAGTAGAGTTCCAAAACACTTTTTCAATCTGTTATGGAAAAGTGTTTGAAAGTATCAGCTTTTACAAAACTCTTGCACTTTTTTGTCGCTGGCTCCCTCAACTATCAGGTTAAATTACACGGCCCGGCGGCATAGTGGTTAGGTCGCCTGATCTTACATTGTAAGATCCCGGGTTCGATTACCGGCTGGGTCACCATTTTCCGTTGGGATCAAATTAACGGAATTGCATTTTCAATTCTGTCGATGGAATGCAATAACAAGACATACACTTGCACACATGTTACACGCACACATACATATAACACGTCATAGTAGGGTTGGTTGTAAGAGATTGTCATATGACAATAAACCCGCCCATTGTGACATTTCACAATAAAGAGTATAAACAAACAAACAAACAAACAAATTTCCACAAAACGTCGTTTTTCGCAATATATTTATTTTCGGATATCTTTTTAAGTAAAGTTTAATACACAGAAGAGGATACCTCAAGCAGTCAAAACACAATGTATTCACAATAGATTACCAGCATTATTAATATATACATACTTATTTATGCGGAACAGGAATCCATTTTGCCAAATGTCTATTTGATGACCGTGTAAACTTTGTAAAGCTACCGTGTCAGAAAAACATCAAACGGAAGCCGCGCATTTGATATATGCTGGCGAAAATTTGCATTGTGATTTGAAGTAATATTTGCCGTGTTGTAAGCACCACATTTTGTGACGATTTTTTTACAATAATGTCATATTAATGGGAGACAAAATTTCTCAAAACCAGATAATCACTTCTCTCAATGACAATTCCGTTTCTCGCAGATGCCTAAATTGGGGCCTAAGTGACATTTTGGTATTCCCTTTCATGGGTCCTAACTGGCGCGTGCTTATGTAGAGTTCATCAGGTGCTTAAATTTATGTTAAGCACCGTCGAGATTCTTTTTGGTATTCCGTTTCTACGACAGTCATTACGGATGGGTCTTGTTCGAGGTCTTATCTAAGAACGGTCTAAAATCGACCAGTCTTCGTCTGCCAGCCGTGTCTTTGCTTGTGATTCCGAAGCCTTTTCGTATTGCAATTTTCAAAGATGTTTGCTCAGCATTGGCTTTTAAAACGAAGAAGGGATGAGCGTATATTAGTATATTAGTATCGTAAGTAATCGTTTAGTCATATCTTTATCTTGCCCTGAAAATCCTGTGTATTTTGTAGGTTATGATAAATCGCCCTGTATATTGTTGTTTAGGCATATTCTCCTTATTATTGTTTGCCATTTTATTACAAAACAAACGAAAACGCGAATCGACACGCAAACACGAAACGGCGCGGCGGCGAGCGATCGGGCGACTGAACGGGCGCTTTAGAACGGCCATAGACAAAACGGAAATTTTAAGATTTAAGACTGGTTCTTAATTTTGATGAAACGGAATACCAACAAAATAAAGAAAGTGCTTAAGTTCTTCATTTTAGCACCAGCTTAGTTTAAGCCCGCGAAAAACGGAATACGGGCCATTATGGGCTTAAATAAAACGAGAGCAAGAAATGCTTGGAATTTTCACTTAGCCAAGAAATGGTGAATCTAGACGCAGTGATCGCTTAATTATTATACCACAATAGATCTACTTTGTAATGGTATATACATACCTACGCTATGACGTTATCTTTTCATCTGGCCATTACTATCTTTAGAATATCTTCTTCTCTAGTCTGTAGTGTTGCTATATCTCCATGCCAGTTTTTTTCCTGGCTGTTCATCTGATAACATCAGATGATTATCCAACTGGCGGGCAAATCGAATGGAAATCATCATCTGTTCTCATCGTGCTCCGAAAATATTTTATATGTCGCACATCCGGTAGAACAAAGTCACAAATGTCAAAATTTCCAAAAGTGACTTATGAATGCCAAAGTGGTTCAAAATCTATTACACGTCCGGTAACACAAAGACACATTACTAGTTTTAATAGATTCCGCTAGATGGCGTGAGTGACATTGTAGCACTATGCAAAAAAAGGACGGGTTTCCGGCGCAAAATCATCCGATTGGTCAGTTGCGCGGGCAGTGAGTGGTCAATATCCAAGATATACAATTGAAACCTGCGTATAATACTAAAATTACCATCACAGGACGAAAGAAAAATGACTTGACAACATTGATTCGTGACAACACTGTGCTCATGAAACATGCTTATTTTTATAATTCACTGTTTTGATCTCAAAACCAAAAAAATGTTTAGATAATATTTTAGAATTTTTATTTGAACGGAGCTTCCAGTTGCTACTTATATAAGTGAAGACAAAAATGTAGAATAAAGAAAAACTTACTTTTTGATCGTTACTATGCCTTACTTACTTTATGATAAATGTTTTTGCAACTAGTTTTATTATAAGAAGAAGAATAACTTACATTATTCACACACACTCATACATACACTCAAATACACACACACTCAAATACACACCCTCACACACATACAAACACACACACATACACACACGTACACTTTTGCTACCTTTTATGATGGATGTCAACTTTTAGTTTCTCCTTTTTTTAAGCTATTGCATAGCTTTTATCGCGGGCCTAGGCCAGCGCGGCGACCGAATGAAGAAATTTCTTAACGAAAATTAATGATTTTAAACTGATAATTACGTCTAAACCAGTACTGCTTTCGATTCGAAAAAAAATATATGTTAAACAAGAACATTTTGCTAATGTTCTTAGCTTTGAATATTTTAGATTTAGTTTATATTACATAGTGTAATTAATTTGTGAAATTAGGTCTAACCGAACACAAAAACGATTACTACGCAAATACTATCTGGCGTATTATTATGAAACCTGCACCATTTTAAAGATAATTTAATTATCTATCTTTTTATCTACGATTTTTTTCGAATAATCCGTTTTTTTTGCTTAATCGAATAAAAATTCGTGCGCGGCGCTCTATCGGAAGACGTCGCAGCCGCAAATGATTCGGAATAATTTCAACGTTTTCCGATAGAGCGCAGTTATCTGATATCAGAAAAAATAAAATAAATAAATAAATATAATTGCTTAAGTTGTTCACAATGTTATGCAATAGCTTCACCGCGGCAGTCCCCGAGTGCCACACGTATTTTTTTTTTTTATTGTTATACTTACCTTTAATATAAGATTTAAGCTCCTATTGTGAATAAAACTATGATTACTTGTGCCATTACATTTTAGAATATGTTTAGACTGATTTGTTATTTATAAATGTGAACAAATATTCATTAAAATATAAAATGTGTATTTTTGCAGTAGAAAAAGGATGTCACAAATAATTAAGCAATAAACTTTAGTGCAACAATAACACAATTTTAGGATGTCAATGCTTTAAGAGCATTTTTTGAAAGAATTATTATTTTAATTTTAGTTTTTTTAATTACGTATAATACATAAGTATATCCTGTTTATTATATGTCATATTATATGTTTTATTATATGTCATTATAATAAAACAATGATTTAAAGTCAAAATCTTGGTTCCAAATAATAAAATCACTTTTATTTGCACTCCTGTAAAATTTTAAAAATGTATGTTCTGACTTTGTTCTACCGGATGTGCGAATGTAACAAACAATTTTGAATTTGGAAACAATTTTAAGAATAATGTAGAACCCTAAAATTCCATATTAATCTAGGGTCCGGATTTTTTAAAAAACATAATATGTACATATTACAAAACGCACCTAGATATGTACATATTAAAACTGCATAGCTAAGCATTTTAAGCTTGAAAAGAAAATTTATAAAAAAAACACAAACCTAGGATTTCTCCCGGTTCATTCATTTGAAGAAACTATAAGGAGTCGTCTGCTGACTCCGCTATCAGTTGAGGTCACGGACTAGGCTAATAAGATATCAGCTAATTCGCTTATAGTATAATAGTTTGGTATAGTGTATAGCTGCATCTCCTACTCTGGGCTAGTCTAATATTCCAATATTATTCTACGTTTAATATTATTAGGTATATCTAGAATTTCTCACATCTGAAAACTGAATCTAATAATTTAATGATGCGTCTTTTAATTATCCGACCCACCAACCAACGAGGAGGGAAAGTATTGGGAACGTGCATTTTTTTTGTCGAGATGATGACGGAAATATTTATTTTGAGCCCCCTTGAGACGATTAAGATTAATTTCAAAAGGAAGACTGTGTGTATGTCCGTTCTGTGTATTCCTAATAAATAGCGCATAAACGCTTAATCCGATTGGGCAGAAATTTGATACGCTGGCATCATTTGGTCGTGGCAAGTGCTAAAAAAGGTAGTGATTTAAATAGGTCTACCAGGGGGCGCACTAGTCATATTTCAAACTCGAAATATTCAACTTAGAGACTTGAAATTTGGTACACAGATGCCTTGTTGCCTTTGGTTGGAATTAATGATATACAAGCGATACATTTAATAAAATATTCTTCTTCTTGGGGGTCGGAGAAGCGTGAAAGAGTTTGAGGGGTGGTAGAGTTAAGGGGCGAGGAGGGGGGAAGGGGGCTGTGCGCGAGGGGGTTATCTGCTTGCCGGAAACGTCTTGGGGTGATACAACCGATTTTTTACAAGCTTTCATTTACCTTGCAATGTTTGTCAGTATGTTTGTTTAGGTCAAATGTTGCAATCAGAATTAGAACCCTTCGTATTATCCTATGAAGTTGAAATTTTAATGTTGGTGCATTTCTGATGACAATGCATTTTTATGATAAGCATGGACTGATTCTGCACCCAGAAATGGCTCCCGACGAGACGACCCCTCGACGGTCAACAGCACAGATACGACATTTTGTACACGCTTTCAATTATGATAGCCCGTTATAAGTTTCATGATGATATGATGAGCCTAGGGTTGGCTCCCGACGAGGAGACTCCTCAGCGGTCAACAGCACAGTCACGAAAATTTGTATACGCATTCAATTATGATAGCCCAAGAAGTTCCACTATGATATGGCTGCTGTACTCAGGCTTGGCTAAGGACAGCGCATTTTAATAAAAGCTTGTTTTTAACAATGTGTTTTTACTATTAACTTATTTTACTCGTGGTGGCCATTTATAACACTCAATTACATCTAAGATTTAACATATTTGACCTTTTGAGTCACACTGAGGCGCCCTAAAAAGTAGTTCTAACTGATTTAATTTGAGAAATGTGGAAACGGGCTACGAAGGGGACATAATAGAGCTGCCCGAGGCACCTTGAACCGCCTCTTGCCCCCCTTACAACGCAAGCATCTCGCAACGAGCAATAAAATATTATCTCGTACGTTCCACAGTCATAACTCATAAAGTCTTAACTCATACTTGACGCTACTACGGCGAACCGCGCGGTGGCTAATTGCACTATCTGAGGTTAAGTAACACCGCCGACTCAGTGCTGCCAGGTTAGTCCAAATATAGCCATTTAGGCTACCTCTAGTTTGGCCACTAAGACCCATGCGTGAAGATCGGCCAAACTCACGGGTCAAGACCTATCCGGTAGCCTTCGCGCAGAAGTTCAAGCCCGGATAGGACCCTGGCCTGCGGGCCAGTTCCCCTAGGAATCACTCTTCGGGCGCTCCTGGACGGTCTACGCAACGTGCGGCGCCAGACGATCGACTGTGCATTTCGACTGTTAGTCGGGGGAGTCTGGAAACGATTCTGTTTCCGATAGAGCGGGGACAGTTGTTTACCTAGTGAGACGACCATTCGGCTACCCGATACCGGGTGAAGAGCCAGGCAAATGATACTGTGGTCCGCGATAGATTCGGTAGACACTGATCACCACTACACTAGGGAAAGGATCGCGCAAGCGACTTCGAACCTGTAACCAGTCGTGAGGCCGGAGAAATCTCGCCATAACTGGTAGCGAGGTCGCTTGGTCTGTTGCTAGTTGGCGGGCTAGTTGGCGGGCTAGTTGACGCTCATCCCACGTCTGAAAGAACGATCACATATTGTTGTAACAGCCTGGGGTGACGAGGTCGCCCGTCGTACTTGACACCGCCCAATCTCTAACCCTATATCGTAAAAACCAACAAGGCTTGTGGCTACTATGTCATACATTACTTTATTTACTTCTCAGACTATACAGGATGTTTGCGACTGCGCGACAATCCTTTCAAAGGTTGACTATATGTAAAACTAAAGAAGAAAATCGATTATTTATTTTAAATTGCGTTGGAAATCATATACATTATTATTAAAGTTGTTTCTTTGTGATTTAATAGAATATAGACCCGATCTTAACTAACTGTTAGCAATGCAAGAGATGCGGATCTTGGCGATTTCCGTTTATTGGCCGATCCCAAAAAGAATCTTTTAGGAGTCCGAAAAAATCGGCACTCAGAGAAAAACAACAGGTAAAATATCTACGGTACTAATGGCCTGACTGAACTACCTACCTTAAAACCATGTAGACGTAGGCCCCGTTTGATTTAACGTTAAACACGCTTCATGCGTTTAAATCGCTTACCGTATACGTCGGGTATGATGCGGCAAACCCATCAGCGGATGTGATGCGGCGACGAATCCACAAGATAGGTTTATCTCTTTCATCCTAGAGTTTACGAACTCTCAATCCTAGAGTTTACGAACGTTGCCAGTTGTAAAAAATGTGGGTTTGCGTAGAAAAAGACTTCTTACCTTTAAAACACGGAAAATGTCAACTAGCAGCCTATAAAACAGTAGCTATTTATCTCTTTCAAGCACCCACGCGCAGAATTTAATTGGAAAGAGAACGAATTTATCTGCTAATTAATCTGCTAATATTTGAAACTTATCTATTAATAAATAGGGAATTAATAATGAACATACTAATGAATTATATTCTTCGTAAAACAGTCCTCCTGGTATAACTTTTGCTTCGATCCATATACGTAAAAGCCAAATTTTACTTGTCGAAAAAAACACTCACCTGTTTATTATGATTTATATGATTTATTATTATGATTTATTTATTATATTTATTATTATCTATTTATTATGATTTATTATTATTTATAAAACACAAATTACGTCAAAACCACAAAAAAATAAATGTATACAGTTTATACAGACGATGTAAATATCGTATCTACCTATGTATGTATGTATTTTATTACGAAAAAAAACCTGGTAATATGTTGATTTTAGTATATTTAATTACAATAGCTTTATTTCTCATTTAAAAGATTATAGAAAACGAAGAGTCTCTTTTAAATATAGTGTCTATTTTTACTATATGTATTAATTAGTTTTAGTTTACTTTTAAAAGTTGTAAGTGATTAAATCACGTCGTGGTCACCGATGTAGATGAATGATCTGACCGCCGAGGAGTTGATGACCGATGAGATGTTAGTCGACGACCAGATTACTTATGCAAGTTATTTCGATTCCTCGAGGTGAACAGAGAGTAGATAAAACACCGTATTAATATTTTAACCATTTAATTAAAAGTTAATTTGAAGATAAACTTACCAGTTTGACGTGATTGAAATGAAGTGTGAGGCGACGTAATGAAGTGATTTAATTAATTTAGTTGCGCTCTATTTATACTAGTAAATCGTATGAAATATCCGATAGTGGGGATAACTTACATCACTAAAATATTAATACATCTGAAAGACGTGTTTGAAAGACGAAAAATTAATGTTCTTTGAATTGTATTAGTAATTACTGCGTTGACATAAAATCGTGTTATACTACGAATTATACATTGTAATTTATTATTCTTTGCATGATTGCTAGGTACCTATAACGTTTTATTAAAACAAGTAGGCTCTCTATTTGACTTATTTATCGTGTATTAAACGTGTCATTATGTCGATTTTTATTTTTAAAAGTTTGTAAAAAGAAGAGGCTTTTTCAAATATTATTATTAAACGACGCGTTAATTTTTACTTAACTACTATATTTTATTAGACATAGTTTAATTTAATTTTTGATATTTTATAACTACCAGGACACTCACTTTAGGCTACCAAAATAAACAAACAGGGTTAACAAAATCAGCAACTGTCGTCCGCAGATACCTGGCAACGCTGACGCCGACTTGCATTCTTTCGCTCGCTATTCTACCGTGGAGAGTGGACAAAGTCGTACAACGATTGACGAATTTAAACAACTGAGATTTACAGCATGTAAATCTGCGACAAGGTCGTCTGAAAGCTCTCTGTTGGTTACGGATTTGCAGCTTCTAGTTTCGAAGCGTCTAGGTTTACAGGGTCCAGGTTTGCATCATCAAATTTTGTGGCATCGAAATTTCCATTGGGTAACTAATTTTACCACACTCTTGAAGCACGTATTGAAGCCATGTTTTGGGAATGCTTATTTATTATTATTCTAGTGGGACTATAGTTCGTGGATATGTAGGTATGTATGTATGTTAGAATGTTGCTAGTATTTCGCAAGGTGCGGAACATTTCATTCACCAAAGCTTCTGTTTCTAGAATAAGGCCCCTGCGCATATCATATCAGAAGGAGAGAATTAAGTTTTAAAAAATAACAGTCCATAGCTTAATCAAAAATTCAATATATGGCATAAGAGATTCAGAAAATACTGAATCCATATTCCAACAGTACCATGCCATTAAATAAAGGAAAATATCGTGATGTTGACATTTACCAAAGAGCGTATTTTTTATTTTATATTTTTATATCTTTTCATCTCTTTAACATTATCGCTATAATAATTATGGTTATAGACATTGTTCTCTTTATTTAATGAACAATTATCATTATTACACTATTTTTAATAACGGATGATTCGTAGACCGATTATACTCGTATATTAATTAAATTAATGTATATAGTCACAACTATTAGCACCATAGTAAATATTTCATAATTAATTACATTATTGACATTGTTAGACACAATGACGTATCCAAGTGTAGGACTGCCTACCTACTGGAGTAGAATGGAACTGTATTGTATTGTATTGTATCCACAGATACAATTTTGTTAAAATCGTTAGAATTGTCCTGTTACAATGTATGTAATTTTTAAATAGAAAATAAATATTTGTTCAGTTCGATCCCAACCTCAATTTTCCGAAGGAGAGCTATAAAAACATTCAACTAAGCCGAATTGTTTTGTAAAATTTAAAGAGCAACCATAAACTTGTTACCAGCCTCTCTCTCTCTCTCTCTCTCTCTCTTTCACGTCTCTTTCGATATCAACTACAATTTTATAAGCTTCTTGCAATAAACGCAGCATCGCGTCGTAAACTGGCCGTCAAAACATGGACAAGGTTGTGCAACTATTGACAATATTATACCTGTTTTGAATGAAATCACGTCAGCGTTAGATGGAGAGGGAGCGTTATATAATGATATTACTAAAGAGCGATGTGATGTGGGTGGATTTAATCCTACGTTATCGTTCATCCAACTCTCTCTGTCTGTGATTTTATTTCCGACTAAAATGCTCGTAATTGAACCGTATCCGAAAGAGAAGTATTTTGGTCAGATAGTTTGGTTTTTCCAATAATTCTGGCACATCTTAATATGAATATATTTTTATATTAAATGCCACTAAATTTAAAATGTAAGAGGTTTTTCCAGATTTTTGCTTTCACTGCAAAATTTCCGTTTTGTTCTGCGGCTTCCTTTGTTTTAGTTATTTATCCATATTCAAAATACAACTTTTGAATAGTATCCAACAAAACCCTAGGCTCACCTGCTGATGATTACCATAGGTTGAATTTTAGTGCAGCTTTTGTGGCCATATTGACCATATTATTATGTTGCAATATTTTCGACTCGCCTTGTGTACCTATACTTCTCTTCGCCTTTTCATTCGTTGTGTCCAAAACATTTTTTTTCTTTATATTCACAGCTGATTTAAAGAATGCTTTCAATGACGAGCTAATCCTAAGTTAAACTGACGTCAGGTCCGATGATTGTGAAGGCATTATCAAGAGCCACGGATGAATCAGCAGCCTTAAGCTGTCAGGCGTCTTTAAGGGTTATTATGCGACCCTTGCCTTAATACCTGTACATAATTTAAGCCTTGTTACCTTCACGGTGTATAAGCCGACGACGGCTACCGGTCACGTGGGCGTCGTATTCTAAATTGAGTCACTTAGATTATGACAATCTTGCCCAGAATATACAAGTAATATGATAATAATAATAATAAAATAAAAGAAGAGAGAAAGAAAAATAGCTTCATTGTACTAAAAACACTAACAATGACAAAGAAAACTTAAATTCTATTTTTAATTAGTACAAACGGCGGGTTTATCGTTTCACAATTTCTTGCAACCAACAGTTGTAAAATTTAAAAAAAATAACTAATTAAACAGCTTATCTCAGCAAAATAAACACACATATACATATTATATATATATACCCACATTTCGACATACATTTTATACAAAAATTACATGTATACGAGTATTTTGTATAATATTTGATACATAGGTACTAATAAAAGCTATGTAAGTAATAATGGTAAGGTAAGGTAAGGTAAGTAATAAATAGCTACTTATATAAAATGATGAATATGAGATAGTATTTTTTCCAAATAAATAACCCGAGAAAGAAAATGAAGATGAATAAGAGTTTTACACTATAAAATGCTTTATTTGATGAAGCAAATCGGCGAGCTTATTGCGTCAAAGAAATATCTTACAGTTAACATAATATAAAAACATGTTTCGCGGTAAAAAAAGCACATTTAAAGGCAGTTTGTATCAAATGTAAATAACATTAAAATCCAACAGAAAATGAAGATTAATTTAAAATTTTAAAAAAGCAATGGCGCTATATTGACGGAAGGGAGACATAGGGGAAGGGGAGGGGACGAAAGAAATTTATCAGCTAGGTTAAAGTGTTCTTTGAGAATGCGATTAAAGCAATACAAACTCGATCCTGTCCTTACATGTGTTGGTAAAGAACTCCAAAGGCGGGCTTCATATACGGAGGAGTGCGAGTAGAAATCACTACTGTCACCAGGGATCGAGAGCAGTAGCTAATAGCAATATAAAAGTTCTAAAAATATGGAAGCCTCAGCATGTAACTATAATTATGCTGAGGATTCCACATTTCTAAAAGTTATTTAAAGAGTATTGTGTGTATCTCAATTAATGCACATCTGCCGTGCCAACGATTATTAGGTAAAAGCATTAAAATATAGCATGACTCGACCACTTTTAGACAGGTGAAAAAAAAGCGATTAGTAAAAGCATCACAGTTTTAGGATAAACGCACCTGCTGAATGCTAACCAATCCCCTGCAGTAGATTTAAACGATCCCAATTTAAGGCAATTCACATGTTTTACGCAATCGATCCACAATAAATGTATTTGGAACTTCGAATGTTTGATATAGCAATCAATGAATTAGACAATACAGTATTTTTCCCAAATAAATAACCCGAGAAAGAAAATGAAGTTGATAATATTATACAACACCTACCCATATTAAGGCCCGTTAATATTTGATGACTTCACTCTGAATTGGTATAGATGTAATTAACCCTTGGAGTAAATGGGTATTTTCATGGATGCATCTGTCTCTTTTGCAGGATTTTCGGCGACATCGACTTAAAGTACTATAACTACGAAACTACTACACCAATCATAAAAAGAACAACTGCACAATGATTGCATTGAAATTTCGAATATAGAATATTGAAATATCATTTTGTAAAACAATTAGATAATTATGAATAAATATGAGAACGTCAAAGAAGTGAAAAAAACGCGCGACCAGATTTGGTCGACTCGTACTCAACGGATAATTGTTTCGCGACCAGATTTGGTTGACTCATACTCAAAACAAAGTAAGTAATCTTCTATAGGATTTTAAATAATTTTCTTGGATGACCATATTTTATTGCTCGATAACATCATGATTAATGAAAATGTGCAACTGTCACAACACAAAAACAAACCTCACAAGAGTGTATGAGTTCGAAAAAATTAAGAAAATATCACGCATATAAAACAGAGTCACTATCCTTATATACGTATAAATGAAACAAAATAGGATAAACGAAATAGTAAATCTGTATCGGCATTCAACAAAATGCTAGAAGGATTACAAAATTAACTGACGAAAATAACGGCAATCAACAAAATATCAATGTTTTCATGATGCTGTAGCCACGTTAAAAAGAAGGAAGGCATCGCATCTTTGTCGACATCGACCAAATATTGAGAAAATTAGGAGTTGAGAGATCGGATTATGAATCCAGTCATTTAAATATGTAAAAAAGGCAGAAGGAAACTTCATAAGAATATGACAGAAATAATAAATGAGTGAATGATTGTATAGCTAAATAAATAATTATTGGCTATAAAAAAATTCAGTTAGTCATATCTCTAGCCCACGTATGTGATTTAAAGTTTCGCGAATTTTCGAAAAAATAGTATTTGGTTAATCCTAGTATATATTCCATTAAAAAAATATAGATATATTATTAGAAAATTAGGAAATATTACAGTATATGCACGAACATTACATTACGAACAGTACAAACATTGATAAGAGAAAACATTAAATAATTTAAAAAAATACAACGTATTATGTTATGGCCACAAAATCTCGTTTACTGTCAAGTCCGGTCATTTTTAGTCTTAGAGGCTTGTGTTAACTTTTTTGTAATTTAGTTGTAAGCAAGCGGTCTATTCCACCAATCCAAAATTTTCTTGCCTGTCTTTGGGCAAGCACAAGCTCCTACTCTTCTTGCGGGCATCTTGTCTTATCTTAGAAAACAACAAAGTGGAATTTGTTTACATTTGCATGAACGTACCTCGACAGGAACCCTGATATGGTGTATATAATAACTTTTTCTGACAAATAAGTTTGGGGACCCCTGGTGTAGAGTAATGCTTTTCTTGTCTTTATTTTCCATCTTCTATACAGTTCATGATTTCTGTCATCATAATTTCAATGACTGGATTCACACGCATATAATTGGCTCTAGGACAGTCTAGGTTGTGAGGTACCAGGTTGTGAGGTACCAGGTTGTGAGGTACCAGTCGATTATGACAGTGAGGACAGTACTCTAGGACAGTGAGGTAACTCTAGGACAGTGAGGTACCTCTGAGTGAGGTACCTCTAGTACTCTAGGACAGTGAGGTACCAGTCGATTAGTCCCATATTCCCTTTTATTATGTGTACATATACGAATGGACACCGGCGTGCCTTAATTATTAAGGATATGTTTGATATCGTTTGATATTTTATGTTATTACAAAACTACCTATTATACTGTTATAATGTATATTACAATGTATTTAATAATGTCAAGTTTATTTGATTGCGGATCAAAGAATAATTAAACAATTTTTTGGAAAGAAAATGACGGGAAACCCTGTAATTTCGAGAAAATCGCCAAAAGTGTCTTGGAATAAATTCAGTAATGTAATATACCCCCCCCCCCCCCCCCCCCCCCTGGTCAGAGCTACTGGATGAGGTAGGCAGTACATTTAATCTATAATAACTACATTTCGGATAAACCTATTTTGTAGAATATTGACTATTGATGGATCTGGGTGACCTAAGAAAGTGCTACTTTACTCGATTTCCTTTGTTTACATTTAACCCTACTACAATGTAGCGTAACCCTGTTCGTGAGCGAAATTTCGTCACACATCTGGTATACCTACAACGCGGAGCAATCAATGACGTCACACCTTATGATTTCGTATAAAGTCAGGCCTTGGGACGAATTACAGAATTATCATATTGATTGTGTCAGTATGTTCGCCCATTGAAGCCTGCTACCGTAAACGAGCATACACGATTTGCGTACAGACAAATCGACAAGTAATGAAATTTCTACCCATTTATCGATTTAATAAAATTTTACGTTTTCGTGTGAATAATTTTACCTATTTGCTCAAAATCTCAAAAGCTAATAACTAAACTGATTGCAATATTGTTTGTTTTAAATGCGTTTCTACCATAATTATCGAACTCTTATAACTTATAATATACATTTTATATTTTATCCCAGTGTTATTCGAAACTTTATTTTACTGTTATACTTATTTCAAAGATGAAATTAAAACTATTTTTAATTTTATTTGCATGCTAACGTACATGTATATGCTAATATATTTTTAATTAAAGTTAGGTCATTTTGAAAATCAGGTCCGATAATAATAAAGCGATTTAATGTTATTCTTGCCGTTATTATTTTATATCATGTATTATTATCAAGTTTAATTTGATGGTCGTCTGCACTGTATAAATCATTGGATTGTCCGCCAAACACAGATTTATGGGAACACATCTATACGGTTCTATTAAAACCACTATTTTAATAATATTATTACATCATAATATTATTATATTATTACTACTTTCTGGGAGAGCAACGCTGTGGTAGGTTTAGGACAGCTGTCTTGGCGCATGCGAGCATATACATTACCACCACCTATTCATTGCGCCTTCGAAGCCATAAGACTTGTGATACCGACTTGCAACCAGCTAAAATTTGTCCAGATGTACAAGGAGTATTACTATAGAGGGGATATGAACTATACTCTGAATAGAGGTGTGGAAGTGTATGCTGAAAGGCATTTATATAAAATTTCAGTATCTCTGGAGCCCAATCATACAGTACAAAAGTCGCCAACTGTTGTCCAATCATTCTAACATTGGAGGCCAACGACATGAGCCATACTATGTCCAGTGCCATTTGGGTCGATCCAGATAGATTTTTTTGTGCATGGAAGTCTATGCGTGCTAGTAAACCATTTGATTCAGTACCGCCATTTACTGCACGATTCAATAATGCCAAATCCATAGAATGGCGGTTTTGGTTACTCTGAGTTCGCACAGAGCAGAGAGGGTGGTTTAAGAGCTAGCCGAAGAGTTATGTCTGGATTTGAAGAGAGTAGAGGGGAGGCGAGCTTGTTTGGCTAGGGAAATCCGGGGTATTAAACTAACTGTCCCACTATGGAGTTGTATGTACACTATGGAGTTGTCTCCTACAACGGGCGAACTCGCCATCCCAGAAGGGTATAACGATTCTGAGAATTATTTTAGCTGTGGGGCGAACGTAGACTTGGGGACGAAAACAGTCCACCGTCTAGCTACGCCAACTTGCCGGTTAGAGTCCAACGCCTTACCGCGTGGCACTGGAAAGTGAAAATCTCTTTATTGCACATTTAAAAAAAATATATATACAATGACGGACTTATTGCTACATTACAATATCTTCCAGGTGTGAAAAGTGTGAAAAGCTGAATCAACATGCTGGTGTGAAAAGAAGAGTAGGCAAAAAAATTAAGTACAATATGATAAAAAGATATAAAATGACATTTTAAATTATAGCATATATTATGCATTTTGTGTATATCTAAAGTAAAAAGTAAATAATAAAAAAAAAACGAGTATTACGTATTAAAATTTTCGAGTAGGATATATTAATATATTTGGATATATTAATACACGGATTTTGAGGGTTATGTTATAACGAATTTCGTTAAATTTATATCTTTGTTTTAAATTTCCTTTCTATGGCACCTTTTTTTGTTTTATAAAATGTTTATCGAGGTTTGTTTCTTGGCTGAAACAAATGCCTATTAATTCCGCTAGATGTCCATAGTGGGTGAAATATTCTATTTAATTGTTGACAGACAGCTGGGGGTACTTTCGGGAGAGAGGAAGAGCGCAATTGTACGTGCGGGCTGCGGCATTTAATTATAAAAATCAGTTTTTGCATAAAATCGGTGTTTAAACTTTAACTGCGAAGTTAGTGCCAGTTCTCCAGTTGTTCATCAAAAAGTCCAGGAATATCTGTGAGTTGTTTATCCGTTTTTTTCCATATTTTTGAGTAATGCGAAATTTCGTGCGGTCACTCATGTAATTTTGGGTGATTTCGCAGGGCATTTATCTTGGGCTGGAGAACAGCTCTATGATCTTTGAGCTCTGCCTTCGACCAGCCATTTGACTCCCAGGCCGGCTTTTTCGCAGTAGGTTTTGGGCCGAGGGAACTGAATTTCCGCGACGAAGTCCGGTATTACGCTGTCGGAAGTAGAACCCGAATTTGTTGTATATTTTTTCGTATTGCTGCCAACCATTCCGGAAGTTGCCGTTTTTTGTAATATGTATACTTTAGGTCTTTTAGTATGTGCACTAGGCCTCGCATAAATAATGTTTTTTTAATAAATACCAGAAAGAAACACTGATTGATTTTAATTTACCTTTCTCACGACCCGTGTATTTGATTGTCTTTTTGCTCAAGCTAGCTTATAGTCTTTCCGGCGCCCAATTCTAAATTTATATTGTTTTTTGATATTGTAACCCTTGCAGTTATCCTGTAAGAAGGATACAATGTCTCTTCGGGAAGGAGGTTAACCTTCTCGAAAAAGATAGCCGGCGACGAGCGCGCATAGTGAGAATGCAACACAATAAACACGTTTGATTCAATTGTTTAGGCAAATATACTGACCGGCGAAAATCCAATGTGATTTCAGCCGAACAGGGCATTTGTGTACCATATTTCAAGTCTATAAGTCCAATGTTTCTAGATTGACTAGTGCGCCCCCTGTTGGACCGATTTCAAACAGATTTTTTTAAACTCTTTCCTTGACCAAATGGGACCTGCATTTCAGCTCATTCCGATTAGGCGTTTGGGCGCTACAAACACACAGCATGACACACAGGATACACACACACACACACCCACACACACTCACAGATGCATTCAAACACACAGGCAGGCTTCCATCTGGAAATAGTCCTATTAGTCGTTTCGGGGGGACTCAAAATGGACATTTCCGTCTTTATCTCAAAAAAATAGCGCGTTCACAATACTTTCCCTACTCGTTGGTTGGTGGCCCGGAAAGTTAAAGGATACTGTCCCGTATGCAGCCTTTAGGTTTGGGGGGAGAGTGGGGGCATTCATTAAAACAACGCGCGTTGCACCCACCAAGCTTGAATTTGCCGGTACAATGAAATAAAAATTTATTTGGGGAGGGATTTATAATGGGAGGGGATAAATCCCAACTATCCCAAGCCTAGCATACATGCCTGGCAACAACTGTAGTTTAAATTGCGAAAATGGTGTGTTTCTACCCGCTGTCACTACCCGCTGCCCCGTCTCCCTCCTACAATCAGAGTCCAACCGGCATGACTAACAGAAGCTAAAACACCCAACGGGGTCAACGTATTAAGCCGCATAATCACGTCCAATAAAGCAAACAAAGAAAGCAGCTGCGGAATATCAGAAAGCCAACTGTTTACACAAAATCCTCTTCAGCCGCCCTACTCTTGAGTCTCTGACACCGGAAAATAGTTTTTATTTTTCAATTAACAGCTATCACTTCCATTCTCATTTCAGTCCAAAAAACAAAACACTATCGGGCTTTATCTACTAAACAAACAACAAGCGAATATTTGTAATGGCGAGCGGCCAAGAAGTCCGAATGAGCTTCGCTGATTGTGATTTATAGAGTGGTGTTATTTGGAATAGTCTAATTGAGAATGGGAATAAGTCAGCTTTTCGTTATATGTTGTCTCTGGTTTTAAGACACTTTAGCTTTATAGGGCCCAGAACATAATAAACTTGAAGAAACGATAAAAACATGCCAAAATATAGTCCATTCAATTTAAATTTAAAATTACAGAACTCTTAATTCAACTTGGGTGAAATAATATGGAAAAGATAGTACCTAAGTTATATTTACAAGCTTTTATTTACCTTGCAATGGAAGTTAGTATGTACCTGTATGTACTTATACTTGTGCAGGTCAAATCTTGTAAGCTGAATTAGAACTACTTGCTCTTATCTTATATAGTTGAAATTTTACACGTTTATTCAGTTCCGATGACAATGCATTTTTACGCTTGACCTGATTCTACAACTAGAGTTGTCAACTACAACGGGCGAACCCGTCACCTCAGGAAGTTTTAACGATTAGTCGTTCTATCTCCCGTGAAGTAAACGCAGAAGACTTGGACAAAACAGTCCACCGTCAAGCTCCGCCACATGCTTAACCGCGAGATAACTAGGTGTGTTACCCAGCGAGCTTACACTCACGCCCTTACTTCCAATTGCGACCAGATTACTCCGGTCTCTCGATTGGTTACAAGTTCGAGGTCACTTGCGTGGTCCTCTCCCTTACGAAGTGGTAAAACGGTGTATACCGAATCCTTTGCCCGGCTGTTCACCCAGGATTGGGTAGCCGATGGTCGTTTCAAGAGCAGTCGCCGTAAGGTCCGCAACCACCGCTGCTCTATAGGAAACAGTACGGCTTCCAGACTACCCCGATTGTTAATCAGAGTGCACAGTCGATTGGCTTACGCCGCGCGATGCGCAGACCGTCCAGGAGCGCCACAAGTTAAATTCCTAGGGGAAACTAGCTCTAAGGCCAGAGTCCTGCCCGGGCTCGCACTTCATGCGTGAAGGCCGCCGGATGGGTGTTGACCCGTGAGTGTGACCAACCCTGAACAGAATGGGTCTTCGTGGCCAACTCAGAAAGGGCACATTAGCTCCCACATTGATTCTACAACCAGGATCGGCTCCCGACGAGGCTACGTTTCCACGGTCAACAGCACAGACACACAATTTTGTATACGCATTCAATTATAATAGCCCGTTCTAAATTTCATCATGACATGGCTGCTGCACCCAGGGTTGGTTTCCAAAGAGGGGACTCCTTAACGGTCGACAGCATAGAAACGACATTTTGTTTACGCATTCAATTATGATTGTTTTTAAAAATGTGTTTTTACTATTAACTTATTTAAAATAACTTCTTTATGACTGCCATACAATGTAATACATTTTATATTATTTTTTTATGAATTTATTTCTTCTATAAACGCCATACTACGACGATTTATATTAATTTAAATTCTATGATAATGTAATTTATATAATTTCGATATTAAAATATATTTATAGGTACAATTTTATTTCAATTACCTGTTTTATTTTTTATTAGTTTTTTTTATTTATTTTTTACTTGATATTATATATGCACGCATATGAACAAATCATCGCCATACATAGAGTATATCTTAGTACAGGCTATGGCCTAATTAGGTAGAGTCTGCAATGAAAACAATTTATTTGTATTTTTTTTTGGACGAATAAATTATTATTATTATTATTTTGATGCAGTTTGATTAGTTTTGGGCTAAATCTACGTAGTACTCACTCAATAAATTGAACGAGACTCCAATGACTCCAATACAGGCGGGCATTTTTTTAATTAGGCAAGAAAGAGAATAAGTCACTGACTTGCTCTCATACCGAATCTAGAGAAAGTACTGACGTACTTATATGAAGAGATCGATATGATCTTACTATGTAAGTATGCAAAATCATATAAGCAAGTAACGCATATAAGTTTAATTAGGCCACAGTAAAAGCTATCGACCTCTTGGACTTCTAGAATGTTGACCACCAATATTCGTGGACACAAATTTACAAACGACAAGCTTTTTCTATCAAAACTCAGTCACACATCGTTTGCCAATAGCAGATTTATTATAAATACTGATCGTTCAACTGTTATTCCTGCTAAAGTTTGCGTAGGTCCAGTTTGCATGCAGTGCAATAAACGCCAAATGGTCTCTTTGTTGTGATTCGCGCGCCCCATTTGGACCGTGACGACCCCGCTTAATGGGTGTGCCATAACATTTCAATCGTGAATAGGCTAACGCTGACAACACTAATCTACGGTACATGTGCCACAAATGACTCGGACATGTGCTCATATACCAGATATGTGCTCAGAATGATCAAAAATATGTAGGAAATACCTAGTACCTAGTTGAATACTATGTATTTTTGTATTCTTATAGACAAAGACGTCGAATTCAAAAAGGACCACGAGTTTCACTAAAGTGGCTGCATCGAAAATCGAAATAGCCGTACTAGACAACCTTCAAGGACAAACTATATTAGAATAGACAAAAAATAATAAAAGATCAATAATACATACTGTTGGGGACAGAGCTGAATGTAAGCGGTGGCTGAGGTGTGGGGACCGGGCGTTCGTAGAACACGCGTTCTTTCGTTAGCGTACATACCTATACCTATTAGTCACAACACTAATGTCTTTGGTGGAGAGACCGAACGCCGGTTCCCGCACGTCAGCCACCGCTTTCATTTAGCTCAGTCCCCAACTATACATACATACGTTAAAAATATTCTGATTCATTTTATATGTATAACCATAATTATTGAAGAACACAAACCCAATATTTAATCAATACTAAAACATCCGGTTATATTAATAACGTTGTACCGAAATTGAGAACATCTTTCCTCAGCTACAATACACATTAAAATTTGTATCATCATTTTTTATATATCATCATCGTCCATCATCATCATCATCATATCATCATCGACCATTTAACGTACCATCGTCAGATATAAAAACATATTTAAAAATGCTAAATCATTGGATATATCTGTCTCTTCGAATAAAAGCGCGATTCCCATTACAAAAAAATAGTTTTGTCACCCCAAGACTTTCACGGAAAGTAGCCAAGGACTGATTTCATATGAATATTAATTTCATAAATAAAATCGATAAGCGTCCTCTCACTCGGCCGGCAGTCGAACCCGACTAGGTCTCATTGCTACGCCTGAGGTGGCGCGGTTCGTTTCAAAACTAGGTTAATATGAGATTAAAATGTATAGTGGATTTTAAATAATAAAAGTGCAACTTGTATATGAGGTATTCCAATCAAATTTTCATTAATTTGATTTTGGCCCAACAAGGCATCTGCGTATCGAATTTCAAATCTCTAAGTCCATTATTTCGAGGATGATATATGACCAGTATTCTTCTTCCCCTGGTATTCAGTATTCTTCTTCCCCTAGAGTATTCTTCCCCTGGTAGACCGATTTCAACCACAATATTTTCAAATCTTGCCATGACCAAATGACGCATGCATACCAAATTTCAGCTCAATCGGATTAATCGTTTAGGCGTTATCGTAGAAGACTCTTCATACACACTCTTCTCTCAGGGGAAGAATACTCTAGTCTCAGGGGGGCTCAAAATGGATATTTCCGTCTTCATCTCGAACTGTTTTTAGCGCGTTCACAACTCATCCATTCTCATCGGGTGGTCGATCGGGAAAGTATACTGCTGCAGAAGTATTCGATGTACGCAGAAGTACGCGATGTACGCGATGTACGCAGTACGCGATGTACCTACGCAGAAGTACGCGATGTACGCAGAAGTGCAGAAGAACGCGATGCTTTTAATCTGTCTAGAAATTTAGCACGTTTCACTATTGCGGTTAAATGAGCCATTACCAATACAAATATTTTCATTGTCAATTTCATTAGGAAATCCATTCAGGTCGTATGAGCGCACATAACTAAACGTAAAGCCGCTTGAGCAAACTGGGCGCTTCGCTGGTTGTCGCCTTTCGCTGTCACGTCCGATCTAGGGACGTTTCTGCTCGGGAAATAATCGATTCAGACGGCTGCCTATCTATTCGATTACATATTTGCAAAAGCTGTTTAGTTATTATATATGTTATTTTCATATGTAACTATCGATGGAGTGAGCTGTGTGTGGTACTTTATGGAATACAAACTTTACGAAATAAAATAAGTTTTAAATACTTTATCGCGAAAGTTGTTCTTGAGCCGAACACAACCGCTCCATGGCAGTCAATCATTGAACCGCATGTCTTAATGGAGGGTTTTACTTGGCGAGGATGTTAAGGAACATATTGTACCTATCGATATATAAGGGCCTAGATAGGCATTTCGCGCTCGAAATGACCCTTCAATACCACTACAGATCGCCGCCAGTAGTAGTTCCGCCAGTACTTCTCGGTGTGAGCGATCCCGCGACGAAAATTGCCGTGCTATTATCTCGCATACTGTTCAATGTATTGCTCTCTCTCTCTCTCTCTCTCTCTCTGTCACATGTTTTTACACGCAACGGATAGGACCCAACTCATTTGTACCTGTGGTCATATCTAGGCCCTATATATCGATGATTGCACCGGGGTGCCACCTTCCCTATACCAGCTGGCGTAATCTCAACAGATACGGCCCCGGTGGCATACGGGTTAGGTAGCCTGATCTTACTTTGTAAGGTCCCAGGTTCGATTCCCTGCTGGGTCACCATTTTCCGTTGGGATAAAAATAACGGAATTGCATTTTATTTCTGTCGATCTAATGCAATAACATGACAAACATTTTACAACACATACAAACACGTCATATTAGGGTTGGTTGGAAGAGATTGTTGTATGATAATAAACCCACCCACTGTGAAATGTTATAATAAAAAGTATACACAAACAAACAAACTGAGGGTGCGTGTGACAATATGCCAAGCTAATCTCGTTTGCTGGGGCTAAACAGAGAACCCAATATGCAACTGTGGAACGCTGCAGGATGAAGACAACCTCCGATCCTGCCCGCAACTGTCAACGTCCATCTCATACCAGGACCTACAAGAGGCAAACGATAAGACCATACAGGCCGTATAGTTTTAGGGATAAGAGTCCTAACCTGATCCGGATACGTGATCGAAAGAACTAACGAAATAAAGAGATATAATAAATACAAACGGAGCTGCCATGGAATTCACCGACCGGAGTCGGGCCCATCATAATACTATTTTTTACACTTCTGGGGGGTGAGCAGTGGATTCCGGACTTACGAACCGGCTGTGGTAGGTTTAGGACAGCTGTCTTGCCACATGTGAGCGTTCACCTTGCCACCCATTCACTCCCCCTTCGAAGCCATAGAATTTGAGATGCGCAAATCGCAGTTTTAGATAATTTTTCTAAGAAAGAGTTGATTATTTTTCTGGAAAGGCCAAGATCTTTAAAGAGGTGAAATAGAGATTTAGCTGGCAGGCCACGAGCGCCAACTTCCACCGCGTGAAGGTGAACAGTGAAGCCGTTCCGGGTTACGGCATTTGCAAGATCATGGTATTTATTTAATTTGTACTCGTGGTCTTTTGGGATATTTGATTCCCATGGAACAGTTAATTCTACAATAAGAGCCACCTTCCGAGATAGAGAGTAAAGAGTTATTTCTGGACGGAGGGCTGTGCATCCGAGACTTTCAGGGAATTTATACTGCTTAGAGACCGAATCAACCTCCAGAATCCAATCTGTAGCTTTCTCGATTATTGAGAAAGGTTTTGTAGTTCAATGTTTTTTGCCTTTAGAGCCATCCCGCACAAACTGTATTGGGGGTTTGGAGGATACTGTCAAACCCTTGTTGGCACGAGCCACTGAGAGACTAATTACCTCGCGAATAACAGCGAGAACTTTGTCATGGCGGTAAGTGTACCGTCCTTGATCTAAGGCCACCTTGCAGCCAGCTAGAATGTGTCTATCTGTGCAAGGGGTATTGCTACGGAGGGGACAAGAACTATCCTCGGCAAAGCTCCAACGAGCGAGGTTACTGGGGTCTGGAAGTGTATGCTGAAAGCCGAAAGGCATTCAAATAAAATTTCAGCATCTCTGGCGTCCAGTCATAGAGCATTACCTTCCAGTGCAGTTACTGTTTATGCGATTATGCCGTAAACGTTTTGGCAGTGTTAGTGCAGTACTTGTTAGTGTAATAAAGACAACTTTACTGTAATGTGGTAGGATATAGACATCTGAAGTCTAATGGGAACGGGAGTGTGTTTTGCACGTCAACATTTGCATTTACACATTTAGATACTTTCTTCGGAAAATATCCATATTTGCCTCAATATGAGTTCTCTTATATATAAAATCCTTTATGCCTCTTTTAAATATAATTTGGTTGCTTGTTGCTTACGTTATATTATCACTTTAATTCAAATATTAACTAGCAGAATAGCGTGTTGTTAAAAGCCATGCAACTTTATCCTTTTCCATACTCGTTAAAGACATAAACTAAACCGAAAAATGACACCTGAAAATTATAAAGAAAAACTCGAACAAAAATCTTCAATCGATTAATGCGATTGAATACTACATAGGAAATAAGACAGGCTAAAGGGAAACTTCAGATACGTCAAAAACGATGTTTTTTTTATGGCGTACCGTCAGAGTATTATCGAGAAATAGGCGCATTTAGACGATTTACGTCCTAATGCGCCTCATACCTCATACCCCCTCATAATGCGCGCATCCACCTTTCTCATAATTTAAAATTATATTAGAGTTACAAATATACATTGTCTACTAATAATAATTCTAAGAAAAATTATCTTAGGCAAACCTAATTGTACCCACTGGTCACGTTTGGAAGCCGTTTATTTTTATTGTCTAAAATAATTCACCGGAGGATTTTGCCAACAAAAACTCCATTGTTACAGTTAAAATCTAACCTCTTACGAAATTAGCAAGGGCATGTAATTGGGTATGTCAAAAGCTATTTTTTATATTTTTTTGTATTATAGTATTATAATATGCAACACTGGTAAACATTTGAAATTTATGGGGCAAAAAAAATATTTCAAAGCACCATAAGTGAATCATTTTTAACCATTATTAAATGATAATTCCTTCTTATAGCTTTAAAAGTATATTTTCTATACTTTTGGTTTTTATTAAATTTGTACAATTTGAAATTAAAACTGCCCGCGTTCCTTTAAATTTGCAAATGTTGTACTTTGACTTATTATTTCTACTAAACGTTTAATGGACATATTTTTTTATATTTATTTTCATTTTCTTATTTAGTAGACCAGAATTTGGTCACTTTCTTAAGTGAACAATTTGTAAAATATAAATTATTTTATTTATTATAATTATTTGGATTCGTAAGTTTCATTCCATGCTATATATATTCCAGGAAAGATAAACAATGATAAGTTGATCGATTAGTATACTGTTGATCGATTAGTATAATTAAATATACTGAAACTTCTAATAGCGATATTTTGTATCACTATCGTGGACTTTGGCAAAAGGAATGCGTGCGGTGCGCATATTATGCGGGCTATGCCGTGGTCTGGTTGAAGAGGTGGCGTGTTTTGGATTTTATGACATGTTTAACTATTTATTTATAGCTCGCAACAACAGGGTGAAAGTATAGGACATACCGAGCTATAAAAATATATTTTTTTTAATAATCTTAAAACAAAGCTCTATTCGGCAGCGGTCAGGTTACTGATCTATTCGTGGCACTTTCATTATTAGTTTGTAATTGGAAAATAATTAACAAGATATTTTAATACCTGGGGTTGGTGGCACCCGGCGTTTCAGTTTGAGTTGGAATTGCAATTCCGAGTCAAACTGAAGTTATCCAAGTTCAAGTTCAAGTATCATATCATATTTTTATTTATATTATTTCATATTTTTTAGCACTGCTTTTATAATTGTGTTTATATATTTTGTTAAATTATAAATATGTTTATATCATATATCATTTATTATTTATTGAAATCGTATTTACGTATATGTGTATTTGCCATGTTGTATTACCTACAATGTATTATTCGTACAAATTTAGTATTATGGTTTGTAATATAGTGTTATTTATTTATTACTATATATTATTCAATCTTAATTAAGTACATTCATTAATTATAAAAATAAAAAGTTTTTTTACGTTAATTAGGATAATTGTTACAAGTTGTATTACTTATTTTAATTACTCTGACCCGCCTAGATACGGGACAGTTTAGTCCTAGTTAGGTGGGCAATGAGCATTAGCTGCATTTCGGTGTTGAATTTTTCCGAGTTACTTATAACATTAATGACAATGGGGCTAAATGTACAAAAATTAAATGAATAAAGTATTAAACCTTTAAAAAAGTGCCAGCATTACCACATCTTGCGGTGTCGACTACAACGGACGAGCCCGTCACCACAGGACGTTTTAACGATTAGTCGTTCTATCGCCCTGCAGTGAGCGTAGAAGACTTTGGACAATAACAATCCAACGTCTAGCTACGCCACAACCCGTGAGAGTCCAACGCCTTACCGCGAGTTAGCGAGGAATAAACCCGGCGGGCTCGAGATACTCACGCCCTCACTTGTGACCAATTGTGACCAGATTTCTCCGGTCTCTCGATTGGTTCCGAGTTCGAGGTCGCTTGCGCGGTCCTCTCCCTTACGAAGCGGTGAAACGGAGTACACCGAATCTATCGCGGACCAAGGCGTACAGTTAGGCGGTGTCGATCATAACGGGCGAACCCGTCACCCCAGGCAGGTATAACTAAGAAACAATACAAATCTACTGTCTAGCTATGCCAATATGCCCGACCGAAGCCAACGCCTTTCGGCGAGGCACCGGGAAAGGTACCCAGCAGGCAGCCTCGCTTCCTGTCTACCAGTTTGGAAGGATATCTCTGTCCTAAATTAACCATCAGGATACCTCCTTCATTCCGACTGGTTATAGGACCGTAGTCGCGTACGCAGGCTTAACCTGTCATTTCAGCGGTAATTCAATAGGAATTTATCATGCACCTGGGTTTCCTTTGCTAGTCATACCACTCGGGATCGGATGGCCGATATCAAGATCGTTTCAAGAATGACATGACAACAGGTCAACATCCACCCCCGCTGCTTGGGAGATAGTGTATTTCCATAGTCCCCAGACTCCTTCAGCATTTAGTCAGAGTACACAAGCGATTGGCGTCGACGAACGGTGCGCAAACCATCCAGTAGCGCCGGGAAGCAATCCCACCAGTAGAAACTGATCCACCAGCCGCGAGGCTTGAGATGCGAGTCTTACCCGGGGTAGCCTTCTACACGGGGAGGCTTCTGAATAGGAGGTGAATCGTAAGTTGGGCTGATCCAAGAACAAATTGGATTTTATGGCCCAAGCTGCACGAAACCATTGGTTACCACGAAATAATAATGTAACATTATATCACTGTTCAGTATTTTGATGAGTATATCCCTAATATAATCGCGTGCTTCCTGTAACGGCTACCCCCCGTAGCCGTTATCTGTCGTCAAAAGTATTGTGTATCTAATAAAATGTAGAACGTTATCCTAGATGCACTATACATTCCGCTGACTAAACAATAGACCCGGCTTATTATGTAAGCGATAAATCCATTCATGAACGTCGCATCGTTATCAATTCAATGTATGCGACAGGTCGCACTATACCACCTACCGGTTGATTTGTGAGAATCTTGAAGCAATTACAACGTTAGGCAATTTCTATGAATTGTTTATTCGCGAAATGTCTCCAAAAATAATTTAGTGCTCGTCGATGAGAAAATGAAAAATTAATGAAGTTGTTTATTGTGATCTAGAATTAAATGTGCGTAAGCTGTAAATATGCGTGTGGTCGTTCTCGACAAGATTCAATAGTATAAAAGCGCCACCTTCGAAAATAGTGAAATCTTACAAACCGTAATAAAGGAGACTGTTTGAGATACATCATTTTATTGTATAACGTAAATGCACGAGAGTGGGGGCAAAGAGCGCGGGAGGAGGCGTCATATCGAGCGAAATATCGAGATCGAAATATCGGGCAAATATCGAGCGAAATATAGAGCAAAAGTCGTTTGTTTGTTCCCTTTTCGAAAAGATTTGAATAAAATATTAGGTCAACGTCGTTTTAAAGTAATTTTTAGAAATCTTCATGTTTTAAAACATATATCGACACACGTCACAATCGTTTTTACGACAAAATAAAGCAATATGGCGCTGGCGCCATCTTGGCCGCCATCTTGGAAAAACCAGACCAATGTTTGTTTACAGTGTATTTTTTAATTTCCCATGCTCAGAAGCATATATCTATAAAATCGAAGACTATCGCGGTTGTTTGACACTATAAATAGGATGGAAAACGAATTTACCGCGTGAAATTTGTAGCACCCGACGTTTCGGCGACGTTGCAGCCGCCATTGTCCAGGGTAGACTGAAGAGCTGTCAATCCGTTGTTTTGCGGGTAGGCCCCATACCGCTGCCGCCACTGCGTACGTTATAACGGTGGTGGGGGGCCGGGCTCGGAGAGCGCGAATTTTGAAAATCCGTCTAGCACACAACACTCACTGTATCCTGTCTTACGTCTTTGAGTTCGGTGTTCGGCGGCGGGAACATTTTAAGAAGAGGGTTCCACGTAGAAGAGAGTTTGTAACCGTCGTCTCTATTGAAGTTCGGGATTCTTCTTATTTCAATGGCTTCCCGGATCATGCGAGGAAAGTAGGATTGTTCCATGGATAGCACAATGGGATTTTGAAATTGCATCCAGTGGTTACTTCCGCTATCCAATATATATATATATATATGTTCGCAGATCGCCGATTTTTCTCGCGGAACGTTTTTAACAGCTTTGATGTGTTCTGCCAGTCGCGTGGCTATGGGCCGTTTCGTTTGTCCAACGTAGGCTAAACCGAAACTGCATTCGACTTTATAAAGCTCGATTTTTGAGGCCTGTAAAGGATGTACTACCACTGCAAACCTCGGGTGGAAACAAAACAACAGTCCATGACCTGGGAACGTCTATTATCTCCAACTCCTAATAAATTCAAGGCCATTCCATCCGCCGGTAAGGTCATTGACCCTCATTTGTGGGGCAGTCAAGAGGTCGTGGTGACTGAATACTTTGAGCATGGAGCTACTAAAACGGAGGCTGTATATGGTGAACAAATTAAAAAAAATGCTAAACGAAATACGTGAAAAACGAAGAGGCAAATTCGATAAAATTCTTTTGTTTCACCAAGATAATGCTTCAGCAGAGTTTCAGTCCAGATTTGCGATGGCTGCTATTGAAGAAACTGTCTTGGAAGTACTGAAACATCCTCCATACTTACCGGACCTTGCCCCTAGTGATTTCTGTCTATTTTAGATAATAAAGGAGCATCTGTGAGGACGAAAACTTGAAGATGATGATGCGGTCGTAGCCGCAGTGCAGAAATTTTTAGGCCATCGAGATAAAGAAGGTTTTAGGAAGGGTATTTTATGTTTAGAAAAGATATGTATTATACACGCGTATAAGTGTATAAATCTAAAAGGATAAAAAAACACTTTATTCGTAAGAAAAGACAAGCGAGAAAAGAAAGAAACATTCAACGGAAAGTGAATCTGAATCCTAAAAGAGACGACCTGAAAGCGAGACCGCAAAGTGTAATACAACGGCGCCGCGGCGGTGTCCTGACGTGCCCGGGTGTACTCGCTTTCTTCACAACAAGATTGGCTCCGTCAGTCGCATGAGATGGCGAAGCAGTGATATGATACTGAGAAGAACTGATCCATGAGATCCTGCTCTATTGAGATCTGCCCACAGGCCTTCGGGAGCTAATGGGCCCTGTTGCAGTTTGGCCACTAAGACCCAGTTGTATAGGGTCGGTCAAACGTACGGGTCAACACCCATCCGGCGGCCTCCACGCAGAAGTGAGAGCTATGGTAGGACGCTGGCCTGCGGGCCAGTCTCCCCTAGGAGTCTAGCCGCGCAAACCGTCCTCTCCTGGACAGTTTGCGCACCGTGCGGCTTCAGCCAATCGATTGTGCATTCCGACTAACAGCCGGGGAAGTCTGGAAACAGTAATGTTTCCTATAGAGCGGGGGTAGTTGCTAACCTTATGGCAACTGCTCTTGAAACGACCATTCGGCCACCCGATCTAATATCGGTGAATAAGCCGGGAGGATGCCGCAAAGGATGCCGTGGTCCGCGATAGATTCGGTAGACACCGTATCACCGCTTCATAAGGGAGAGGACCGCGCGGGAGAATGTCCAATTACTGCAAATTTCGCCTGTTCCTAAAGATTCGAGCAGTTATTTTGTTGTGTTTCCTTGTTGTGTGTTTTCTTGCTATGCTATGACGTCACGTCGTCATCTCTACACAACCCTTCCATTTTCTTCTTTACGTTCCGCAGAAATGCATTATAAACAAGCGAGGTGATGAAGGGTCAGTTTCACTTCTTTACGTTTATTTACCATCGCCGTCTGTTACTTATTCTCAGGTGTACTAAGATGCTTATAAATATCACTTTCGAAATTCAGGGTCAGCATTCAGCCTCGTAATCCGCTTGTTCGACACAGAGCGCGTTGCAAAAAAGCGAAGCGATAAGATATTGATATGGAATTGCACGCGAAAAGCCGGGGTAAACATGGTAAACCTTGGCCTCGGCAGCCGTAATTACCTCATACGTGTGGCTTACGACTGTATAATTTAAGATTTTTTTAATGGTTAATTTAAACGTCGAAGTTCCGGATTTGTTCTGAGTATCAGAGTAATAAGTAATATAGAGATAATATTAGAGAATTTAATAAGCTATCACATGTAAGCATTCCTACATAGAATAATAATTCTCCAAATAATGATTATTTGGAGGTAGGACTAATTCAGTCTAAGAAAAAGATATAGAGCATATACTTGTATAAGCGAATTAGTGTCATTTTACTTCACGAAAGATAGTGGAATTTTCTACATTTCAAATTAATTTATTCATTTCAAATTCACAATAGGTACAATTTGCAATAGTCAAAATCTAACTAGGCTGCCGCCTATTCTAAAGTAGAGAATTTATTTCAATTATAATTATTTTGAGAAATCTATAATATTATCGTTATATAAATAAACATTATTTAATAATAATAGGCATATTAATAGGGTATCGTAAGTATTTTAAAATATATTGAAATTTTTTGAAATCAATAATAATAAAAAAAATTGTTACAAAAATAAAATTATTATTTAAAAAATCGTCAAGAAAAGTAATATAGGTAAACAAATACAAATGTCAAATCCATCCCACTGAATAGCGGCGAGACGTGGAAGATAACGTCAGCTGCCACAAATAAACTCCAATATTACAGGTAATAACTGTCTTAGCCGAATAATGCATGTATGATGGTTGAACCGTATTTTCAACAATAACTTTCGAGCTGATTCATTTACAGATTTAAAAAAAACTGAGTTGGGGTTGGATAGACATTATACTTCCAAGAGGCATATAAAATATTCCCGACAAGTACTCGACTGCAATCCCCAAGGCAGCAGACGGAGAAGGCGCTTAAGACGAGCCTGGCGACAATCTTTGACTTAGTTGACTTATCAACCTGGGTCTCCCCACTGCTGGATCTTTTCCCAAGGCTCGCCACGCTGACTGGCTCTTCGTCTCCTCGTCCAGTCGCTTTCCGCTATCTTATCAAGTCGTCACACCACCGTGGACGTCCTACACTTATCCAACGGTTGTCGGTTCTTCAGCGTGTGTCTGGCTCACTGCCATTTCAGCTTACATGTCTTCTGATCTATGACCACTACTTTGGTTCTCCGGATTTCTTTTTATCTCGGATCATATCCGGTTATGAGGCTCCGAGAATAACGTATTCCATAGGATGCTGAGAGGCTTAAAATTTGTGGACGAGCCCGCAATGTGGACGAGGTCCGCACTGTACGTCATCATAGGCAAAACGTAATGACCTTGGTCTTAAGGCATTACGGGTAGATCGGATTTGAAGTTACTGTTGGAGTTTTCCAAATGCTGCCCACCCAGTCGTATTCTTCTGACGGCGTCTTTGGCAAAGCTTAGTCTACCGAGCTGGATGTTCCGCCCTAGGTACACGTACTCCTCCACAACTTGGAGGATCGCATTTTTAACAGTGAGTATCGGTTCAATATGGTTATTAAGCACATTATAACTTCGTTGTATCCAAATTTAAGTTCAGGTTTGCAGATAATATAATCATCGTGGCGGAGACTCTAGAGAAACTCCAGGAAATGCTAAACGGCCTCAATGATGCATCTCAGCGAGTGAGTCGCCTAGCGGATCTATTGCAGATAAAGGTAAGACGATATGTAAGAACTGGCGTAAAATCAAGGCCGAAGCGGAAGAACTCTATGGATGTGGTATATCATTGAGGACCTGTGCTCACACAAGGTGATAGAAGTAAGTAAAAAAGATAGGAGTGGAAGGGGGGGGGGGGGTACAATCAAAGATTTACAAATAAATAAAACTAAATATGCATCCTCCCAAGAAAATGACACAAATGCTGAAATTGATGAAGGTCAAGTGGAATACCATCATGACAATTATTAGGGAGTGAATAGAGCATTATTGAAAGATATCGCCCAAAAAAATATTTACAATTTGAATTCTGCATATATCTACTTGCCAAAAAATAACGAGAAACAAGGATTAGTTTAGCCCCCACAAACGGCAATGCAAATAAAGAAATAATTGCGGCTGTTGACTACAAGAGCCAATAAACCAAAATAGCAATGACGATTGCCAACTTCATAACACGTTATTTAAAATTGATTTCTTCGTTTTTCTCGTGTTGATTTACCTGTTGTAAGTACATAAAAATCAACCATCAAGGCCTTTTCTGTTTGGCCAATCATTATAATAAAATCATCTTCGTTATAGTACCATTTGCATATTTCTTGTGGTGTTTGATTTTAATTTGATTATAATGCAGTTGGGATAAGTATTATCATATTCGACAGACAATATAAGGTTGCATTTTATGCACTAATCAGAGAATTATTTCTCATTTCACATAGTAATTTCGTAACAATAATAATAAGAGGGTTTTTATAGTCTTAAGGCAATAAATGAGCATATTGCATTGCAGCTGTTTCTCCTAACCGCCCAGTTTATTACTCAGCCAATTTATAGTTATCATTTCTAATTATAAAACTTTATTACAAATCGACACGATAAGATGTAATTAATGTAATGTTATATTTTAATCGTTTTATAAACAGGTTTACTAACGTAGAAGACATACTCATATTCCAAACAAGCTGCTGCCCGCGGCTTCGTTTCGCGTGGAGTTTCTGCTTGAGTAGTTAATTTGAGTAGGTTTGCGCTTATTTTACTTTTAAGGCACTACCTACAGAGATAGTGTAATAATTTAAGTAACAATCATTCCTTTTCACACGTTTTTCTCATCGATTGATGAAATAGTTCAAGTGGTAGCAAGGTAATAGTCGGGGAGGTAGTGAATATTTTTAAGGCTTAGTTTCTCAGTTAGTAAAAGTACTTAAATCTGGTCTATTATTGATGCTAATCGAGACTTTCCAAGTCTGTCGAGGATTATGCGATGGGTGAGTGCAATCCGGAAATATACATTTATCTATATGGATAAATACATAAACCTCAAATATCCTCATTAAATAAAAACCATAATAAATATAATTATAAATACAATAGTTCACTTTCTGTAACAGCAGTCGTGTTTTTTATTATTTTTAATATAATTAATTGTTATTTTAATATAATTCTATACGCTGTCATAAAAGACGAGCCTACGTTTTAAGTCGACATTCGGTAAATGAAAGCTTATTAATATTTATCCTATAAGTGTTTACATTGTGTTGGATTTTTGCGGACATATACTTAATGATGTTGCAGGTCGACATGGTCTTGTTGGACAAAGAAATTCTCCGCCGCAAAAGATTGACGTGCCAAATAAATGGGTCAGACAATTAAAGTAAAAGTCGACCTTGTCTTGAGAGCACTTTGTAGATGGGTGGGCGGGGCCCATCCGACGACAGTAATTGCCAGCCCAGTCGGCGAAGAGCATAACGTAATTAACGCCTTGTTACTTTCATTAGGCGGATGGGATAAAAAAACAGGGCGCATTTTCCAACAGACAGCCGTCAAGATCGCGCCTAGGCAGATCTCACAAGAATCTGTATACAGGATGATTCTACATAGCAATGAGTAGGGGTGAGTCCGGTAGTACCATCGGGTCCTGATTAAACTATTAATTGAGTAATAAACTTTAAACAGATCAACAATGTATCTTTAGGGTATGTGCTTCAAAATATCAGACAGAAACCTTGCCGGCTTCTCGTATAACAAAATCAAAAACAGGCCTATAGAATAGTGCTTATATACAATAATAATAATAAGAATAATAATAAACTATTTATTTTAAAATAAAAAAGGCGACCTTATTGCCTTGCGGCAATGTCTTTTAGCTAACCTATAGCTTAAGTTTATAATATATTTATTTGCGTTGGCTACACAAAAGAACAATAAAAATTAAAGTGACAAAAAAGAAACACAAACAAAAAACTAGAAAGAAAAAGATAATAAAAACAAGGAAAACAAATTACTAAAATTAAATAAAGACGCAGAAGAAAGGAAGTAGAAGAAGGTAGGAAAGAGAAGCGAAAAGAAGGGGAAAGAGGAGGGTTGGTTAATTTATGGTTTAAGGATTATATGCTCCTTGAGCAAGGAGATGCTGGGGCTGTTCTAACATTATTCGGTAAAGCATTCCAGAGTCGTGCAACTTCCACGGAGGAGTACGAAAAAAGTCCAGGGATGGTTAACAGGCTATTGTTTCTGATCTCAGGGTACGGCGTTGCGCCAAAAGAGCGGTGAACCTATTGGCAAGATAAAGCGGCACGCCATCCGCGAAGAATATGTGAGGAGTTTAAATGAGGTGGATAGACGGCGTATTTGCTTCCTAAACTTTAACTAATGATCGAAGAAACTCCCAGATCTTTATTTGTAGTAACTTTAGGTAACACGCACCCAGAGATAATCATTAATCAGGTGTTCAGGCGCTTGCATACGTCATCACTGAATATTTCTAAATATTAAAATGCAGGTTCCGAACTTGGCTACATGGATAAACCGCAATAATTACACGCTGAAAGCCACAGCAAGTCACAGCACTTCCAGTGGACATAAATCATTTTACATCATTAGCAAATATTATGCAATGATCGATGTAACGGCGTTTACTTAGATTATTGACGAATAAATTAACCGATAGAGGTCCCAAGTTTGAGCCTTGGCTGACTCCAGATATATGTAACCGAGACCCAGGGCCATAAACAGTATCTCTGTGGTCTAGAATCGGTAAACACTCTTGTAAAAACTTCCAGACCACTCATTCTGTATCACGCATCCTGTAGCTCTCCGAAATCACGCAATGTCAAGATATCATAACAATATTTTAATACAAGATGCACTCGCATCGCCTGCAGTTGGTTGAGGAAACAGCTTGAATAGTAATCTTATTTCTACAACTAGTAGTAAGTTTAAACGAACAAGTACTTTTTAAGATTTAGCCACTGGGCTGGGGATCGTTTGTATGACACCTTCTAATGACGCGTCTTCCCAATGTTATTCGAAATAAATTACTGAGATTTATTCAATTTTTCATTACAATTCAACAATATATTTTTTTTGATGTAAAAGTTAACGAATTCACTGAAAGTATGAATGGTATTAACACTTTTAGAGGATCATAAACTACTTAGAATTTGAGAGAGGGATATTATGGTATTTTAAAATTCTAATATGAAGATCATAAAGTCATTCTTGCCCGTTTTTATCGATATTTCCCCACGTATTACTCATAAAATATAAAATATTATTAAATGAATTTTAAATCACTTGAAACCTTAGACTTTCGTATACCATTTATATGCGAAACATTTGTAAGTATACGTTTTATTTTGTTTATTCGATCTGTTATTTGGTGCTTCTGTGTCCCCCCCGCCCCCCCTCCCGCCCCCACACGACCCCTCCCCTCCACCTTCATTTTCTTCAGTGAAAAATTAAGTGATCGTAAGGCTGAAAATGTGATATCCTCGTCATCTGATAGTACGGCAACTTACCGATCCTAGTCACCTTATAAAGCTTACCCTAAATCTAGTCAGATCTTACCATTGATATCCTGGTATCCTGGCAAAAGATTTTTTGAAAAGTAACAAAGCGTTTTTGAGAGAGTGTGAGTGTGACTTTATATATCAAAAGGTCAAAGGAAGAAACTACAAACGATACATTTCAAAAGTCCCTAGAATTGACAATGATAATCTTTCCTATTTTAGTTTCATGCAAGTACCTAATTATTATTTATCTTATAATTACAAAATGATATTTTTTTACATTTTGATAGTTTCTCAGTTTGATATTTTTCCAGTTTTTTTGCTATTTAACCAAGTTCTTTGAACTTCAATGTGGTTGCGTCTACCTAGCAGCCCATAAGCTTCTTTAAAAAATCCCGGATACGGGCTGGGTTGACTCGCTCGACATGGTTTGCAAAAGGGAGATTTAATAAATGACAACTAAAAATTGCCATCTCCCGTGTTCTTTAGGTTTCACTTAATACAATATTTTGGCTCGTTTAAAGCGATGAGCCGCAACTTTATCGCCTTACGACTTAATCCCATCAAAAACCGACATATCTTTCAAAAATGCCTCTATAAATGCGGCAATCTAAAAATGTTTGACACATTAACAGCCGCGCTCAGCGCCGATGGTGTATAATTTTCGAGGTTAAGCGTGAAATTTCTATATAATTATAGTCATTATAAATCAGTTTTGAATTGTAGACCTATTCCGATGGGCCTTTATGAAATGTCCGTTTAGGGCAATTAATTAAGTGGGACTTCCGTGTTATCTTCGAGATTCTATCAGCGGAGGTATTAGGTAATGGAAATATTAAATTTCCCTGGATTCAGGTGCGGTCCGTATACTAAGTAATATCTCTTTAAATTAATGTGTAATTTTATAATTGCTACATTTTTCATTATGTCGACGGCGGCAGTACATTGTGATCGAGATAACAAGACAATCCTTTCAAGGGGTAATTCTGTACGTAAAACTATAAACAATGGTCTTTCCGTTTGCCGCCTGAAGTAGGTACTTTGTTTTTTGTCCCATTGTCCCACTTTCTTCTTGGGAGGACGCTGACTTTTGCGCCAGTATCAATCAAGAATTTTGTGTCGGTGGTGTTGTCGCGGACGTAAAGTCTGTTGCTTGAATTGGCGCCAAGTTGTTGATAGCAGGCGCCTCTAGGAGTTTTCCTACGCTCTTTGTGGTTGTTTAAATGTACATGGTTTCGCATCACCAAAACGTATGTGAAAGTAGCAGACTGTCTTTATCGCCTATTCTTCCAGTCTGGTTGTCTTGTTTGGGCGGTATGCCTGTCTTGTCGTTGCCGCTCTCCAGTCGAGATTGTCGCTGCGTATTGTTGCCAGTTGGTTTGCGAGGTCGCTCAGTTGTTTTTCCATGTCTTGCGTTGACTGGTATTGTTGGTCGTGTGTATTCCGCTTATTTGTTGGTTATCAGCGGTCGTGGATTCCATCATAGCATTCGCTAGGCTTGCGAGGGTTATTTTCCTTATTTGTGGAAGTACCTACCGTCCGTAATATTGTGGTAGATGGCCAAGCCAAATAATTTTTAATGTTCCGTCGGGTATTTTTCCTCTGCTTAGCCCTATAATTCGCCTTTTGAGCTGTGATGGTTTCTCGCTCACTAGCATCAGCAACAGTTAAAATTAAAAAGAAACTTTTTTTACTTTAAAATTAAAATGCAAAAAGGCGAGCTTATTCTCACATAGCAATATCTTGCAAGTAACCCAATCATACAGTGCAGTGCTACATACGCTAGTTGTTTAAATAAAGATTACTAAATTGCTACTGACGTATAAACAAATACGTCTGCCTGTGTAAAATACAAACTAACTATATTTCAAACTAAGAATGAGACAGGAGAGGAAATTGGGAGAGGAAGGAGAATGAAGGAGAAGAACTTGAAAAAGTAGTAGTCTTTGAGGTGGGTCTTAAAATTAAATTATTTTAACCTTTAAGTATGGACGTGGAGCCCCACAGGCTCCGCGAGATTCTCGGTTTCTTAATTTCACACACTACCCCTGCTCCCAGTGACTGAGCGGCTCAGTAGCTTCAGTTTTAGTAGCGAATGGACCAGTGAGGTAGAGATTATATCGCTTGATGCCTGACATGTGAATGGTCTTCCAATCATTGGCCGGAGTTTGTCAGACGACAAGTCCCTTGTATAGACGACAAGTCCCTTGTATATATAAAATATTTTGTTGATGTGTTTAGTTTAAGTTTTCTTGGGCATAAATAATGCAGAAAACGGTAGAGTTGATGAAAGAGGAGTTTTCTCTGAAAGTTTAGCTCGTTTGCTCTTAGTGCCTCATATGGTCATACGACAATCAGTTAGTCAAGGAACTACAAGAGCATGCAGAGTTTGTCAATTTGAATTTGAATGACTACTTCCGTCTGTGTTGGATGCAACAGCCTGTTTGTCTTCAATGTTCTCGTTCCTTGTGCCATAGTTTACATATATATGTCACTTCTCAGATATTTTTATTTTTTTTTTATCGGAAGTGGCTTTTTTGTTTTCTATGTTCCTAATATATTAGAATGTGAGATAAAAAGTTTATTTTGTTCTACAAATGCTTTTGGATGCTAAAATTGTTAAACGCAAAGCCCGAAAAGTACCATAATTGTTGTTTTTACATATTTCTATACTTTTAGTAAAATAAGTAAATTATTATTCACTTTTTTATAATTAGAAAGCTATAACTTGATAGAGACAGAGGTCTGATGCGATTCGGAATAATTTTCGTACAAAAAGTTGGCTTTGAATATAGGACTCTCTGAGACTCCACGTCCAGTTGAGCGTTCATTTAAAATTACGTCCATACTTAAAGGTTAAAGAAAGTGAGTTTCATATATTTGCAATATCCCCATTGACCCGAAAATACTGCTGAATTAAAGAATATCTGAATTCTTCAGTTTCGAATTCTGCGCTATCGTTTTTTAACATATATATTTACTGACTGGGAAAGGTATGACAATGGCTGTTGATTCGTTATTTTTTGATACCATATTTCTTCATTGCGTAGATTTTTTTATACCACTTTCTGTATTTGATTACAATAAATAGATCAAAACAGGATGGTTGTGTTGTAGACTTTTTTAGTTAGACATAAACCTAGTTCTAATAATGAACGCAAGAAAACTTAAAAAAACGGTATTTTAGAGTCATTGAATCATTAACAGAATGACGTAAGAAAAATAGTACATACATATACTCCTAATATTACTAATAATATTTTTTAATCTTTCGACGAGCGATCGAAATTAAGGTGACGAATGACTTTCTGACCGCATCCGATTAATTATAATAAGTTCATTTAATTTAAGCTTAATTTTATTTAAATTTAATCATTTTTTCCTCCAATTGTGTTTTTAGCTTTATATCCCTTGCGGTAACGACCTCATTTTCTGGCGACAATTATCTTTCAGGCAGCCGGTTTTTGTAACATTACGTAGCAAGACACAGGTGGACGACCCATCATTGTACTGACCACGCCCGACGCTGCCTAGAATTGGAGTTTGACGGGAAGCAGTGTTTCAATTCCTTAATTACGGACCTTAATTCGGTCACAGTACACAGAGTTTAGAATTCCGTATAGAGTTTAGAATGCTTTATATCAGGCCTATAATACTCGTAATTAAATTTAATTTAATTCGTAATTCACAATAATATACAGTTAAATTAACAACGCGTACAGCAACATAAAACTGAAACTGAACAAAAATCAGCAGCGAAAAACTGATAACATGATATGCCAAAACTGTTGCCAGTAATCCTATTTTAATGTCACCTAACTAGGCTATACCTGTACTAAGGCGGACATATAAATTTGTATAAATATGTGTATAACCAAATAAAATAAAATAAAATAAAAGAACGTAATAAAATTGATAAAAGTATAAATTAATAGTGATTAATAATCCTTATTAGCTGGAGAATCGAAGTAAAATCGAAAAGATAAAAATTGTTAACCATAGTAAGGTAATAATCCCCGGGGAACTATGCTTTTTATTAGAGTTAACTAATATCTGTGAGTTATATTACTTAGTCATTAGATAACACGTAACGTTTATTGATGTAATAAATAATGAAACGAAATCTTCGACCAGGAGGCCAAAGCATCATAGCTTCTGTTTTCTTTGCGGTAGCGGTCGTTTGGTAACGGTCTCACTTTGATGTTTTCACGCACCTTAATTAATTATTTGATCGCATGAGGTTTTGAACGGAAGCAACGACTCGCCGCCGGCATACATTTTACTCTAACGACGTCCTTTCATCTCGCCGTCTGTTTTCTCCCCTAAGAAATGAGCGAGAAAAACGTACACACACGAGTTGATACGAGTACACACCCGCCATCACGATTGACATTCTATCCTCGGGCCTCCATAAGAGATGTGCCAAGTGCCAAGGGTCTACTTTCTAAGGTGAACGGATGATGTGTTCTTATACGCGATGATGCGTTGTTTAGATAATGAACGGTTTCGCGCAGCTTGGGCCATAGATCCACTTGGTTTTCGGGTCGGTTCAAGTTACAATTCAGCTCCTATTCAAGAGGCCTCTTCGTATAGAAGACTACCCCTGGTAGGACTCTCGCGTCCCAGGCCTCACAACCGGTGGATCGGTTTCCACTGGAGGATTGCCTCCCGGCGCTACTGGACGGTTTGCGTACTATGGTCAATAGTCTTTTATTTATCCAAAATCGCAAACACAATTAGATATGTCATAATCCTACTTATTTTTAAACATAATAAACAAAATATAAATGTTACATATAATTATTTTTTTTTTTATCAGTAAAAATAATACTTAAAATAATCAAAAGTCAGAAAAAATAAAAGATAGTCACTCAAGACTGATACTGTGCTGCGATAGCCAATCAGTCGTGCACTCTTGACTAATTACTGAAGGAATTGGGAGACTATAAAAATATACTGTTTCGTCAGCAGTGGTGGTGGATGTTGACTTGTTGTTGATGCCACTTTTGAAACGACCTATCTGCCACCTGAGTCCGAGTGGTATGACGGGCAAATTAATAGTTTAAAAAAAAAACACTAAAAACACGCTTTTATAAATGCACGTAAAAACCAAAAAAGGTTTGTTATAACCTTAAAACCTGATCGTGTTCAAAGTCCATTACGTGACCTTTCTCACAAGTGCAAACATGACTATGATACGATATTCCATCATGGAATGCCAGTTCCTGTCTTCCGGCTTCATCATCAGACCTTGAAACTTAATCGTGGTCAAAGTTCATTACAAGACTTTTCTAACAAGTCCAAACACAGCTATGATACGATGTTCCATCATTACGTTCCAGTTCATATCTTCCGACTCCATCATCAGATCAGTTCGACAGTAACATATTATTGTTTGTCATCAGAACTATATACAGCTGCCAATTTTCATGACGCTACGATCCTTGGAAGATGGTTAAATTAGTTACCTTAGATTCCATTACATAGTTATTTACATACAGGTCGACCTAATAAAAGCGTGTTAAAAACGCCCAGGTCCGTGATAAATTCATATTGAATTACCGCTGTAATACAACAGGTAGAGGCCGTGCAAGCGACTTCCGTCTCGTAACCAGTCGGGAGGACGGAGGTATCCTGATGGTTAATTCCAGACTAAGATATCCTGAAAAAACTGGTAGCCAGGGGGTGAGGTGGCCAGCTGGGTTACCTTAAAAATGTGTTTTTAAAAATGTGTTTTTACTATTAACTTATTAGCTGGTGCGTTTTAAAAGCATTTTGAATATATTTAAGATGCTTACATTATTATAACTGTCATTTAGATTGGTATATAGTCACGGTGCAAGTTAGTAAAAATACCTTTGGGCAAAGGAAATATTTACATTCAAAATATCGTCATTTGTAGCTTGCCTTGTGTTTATACAATACAATACAATACAATACAATCAACTACTCCCGTAGATAGGCATTCCTACACTTGGATGCTGTCCTTCGATGATTCCTTGGATGATTCCTACACTATATTCTGTTGACTTCTTGCCAGTCCCTGATTTTGTGGAACTGACTTAACAGTTGTTTTGTTTTAATACATCTATATGTTTCTGGTTATTTTAATACATATGTACTCCCTGGCAGCTCATTTTTATTTCTTTTGCCAATTTTAAATTTGTATTATTATTTGATTAAGTACCTTACTATATTTTTACAATTATGGTTATTTAAATACTACCTATTTGTTCATCATTCTTTTTGTATGAAATCAAAGAGTATCGCGGTTGTTTGACATTATAAATAGGATAAAACGAATTTACCGCGTGTTTATAGCACCCTTTATAGCACCATTTAAGTTTATAGCACCCTGATACACACTTCACAGGTGCTACAAATTCGTTTTATCCCATTTAAATTATCATTTTTATTAATTATATTTATGGTTTACAATTTTATCTTTTCAATTTATATTTTGATTGACCAGCTAATAAGGATTAATAATCTATACTAATATTATAAAGAGGTAAAGTTTGTGACGTTGTAGGAAGTAATCTCTGGATCTACTGAACCGATTTTTAAAATTCTTTTACGTATAGAAAGCCACGTTATTTTTGAGTGTCATAGGCTATATATTAATCCGAAAAATGAAAATACTTTTTCGTGGTAGTCGGATTTGCAAAGTAAGTCGGAGAATAAGCGGTCGAACGAAAACGTTTCTAACTAACGCTGCCTTAACGATGAGAGATATATGATTAAGTTCTAGAGAAAAGTTGTAGAGCTTGATAATGCCAAAAAAAAGGGCAGCGACAGCATATGTCTAACTTTTATATTTAAGTCACAAAAAGCAGTAAAACAAAAGACTTTTCCCTTTTACTGCATATAATTTTCCTTTTACTGCATAAACAGTTAAAGAGATAATACGCTCAAAAATAAGACACTCACAAGAAGACACTCACAAATAACGGTAGTATAGTAAAATTGGCATGCAAATACATAAATACATATGCAGTAAAAATATAACCCTTCTTTTGGCACTCAGGAAATAAATCATAGCACTCAGTACTAACCGAACCACACTCATAATTTCATCACAGGTAAAAAGTTTTACCGCCTAACGAAGTGGGCACGGGTCAGCTAGTAAGTATATAATTCTGTTAAATTTATTATGTTCTTTTCCTTACTTAGTCTTTTACAGGTTATACACATATTTATACAAATTTAAGTGTTCGCTTTAGAACAGGCTATTTTCTGGTTAGGTAACATTAAAATAGGATCACTGGCAACAGTTTCCGGCCGGCAATCAGTTTTTTGGCACTGGATTGATGTCTATGACACTTTAATAATACATGCTGTACATTTAGCTGTATATTATTGTGAATTACAAATTAAAATTGAAAAAAAATTTTTTTTTTAAATGCGTAATAGCCCTACATCAAGTACTTCATATTCTGTAAAGATCTTTGCTTTGGCTATCTAGGGATACTGTGATAAACTTCAACTGTTTCCTAAGGCGGAAACACTTTTGTTTGGAGTGCTGCGGACTACAAATTTTGATTTAGAAGCATCGTATTTTATTCGTTTTTCATTCAACTGTTGACGAATGAAAGTACCTACTATTGTGGTTACATGTCAGTTACTTGGTAACCCTCGGCGTTGGCTCCCAATAATAATTAGCAGTGCTTGTCACGTTCGTTTGTTGGTTAATGGGCGGTGCCATGGGATTCGACACGTCTTCTGATGCTTTTCCCCGGCACGGCGGCGGCGGGCGTTTCGCACCCTGGAGCAGTGCTTTGCCTATATCCGCCGGCTAGAGCAATTTGCATACATAGACGCTTCGAAACGAACCTACCGCATCATAGACCGTAAGTCTAGGGTTGCCAGATGCCCGGTTTTAGACCGAACTGTCCGGTTTTCAGGGTTATTGTCCGGTTTCAATTAATAAAAAACGGACGTACCGTTGTCCCGTTTCTGGTTTATGCAAGAAAAGCACGAGAATAGAAATACGGATTTTAATTTTTAATCGAAATTTGTGTCCCCGAACTCTGAATAATATTCCGATTTAATGGTTAAAACACATTTTTAAAAACAAGCTTTTATTAAAATGATATGTCCCGAGCCAACCCTGGATGCAGCAGCCATGTCGCGGTGAAACTTATAACGAGCTATTATAATTGAATGCGTATGCAAAATTTCGTTTCTATACTGTTGGCCGTTGAGGAGTCCCCTCGTCGGAAGCCAATCCTTGGCTCATCAGCCATGTCATAATGAAACTTAGAATGGGCTATCGTAATTGAATGAGTATACAAAACTTCGTGTCTGTGCTGTTGACCGTCGATGAGTCCCCTCGATGAAAGCCAACCCTGAGTGCAGCAACCTTGTCACGGTGAAACTTGGGTCACTCTGGGTGCAAAAGCCATGTCGTGGTAAAACTTAGAATGGGCTATCATAACTGAATGAGTATACAAAATTTCGTGTCTGTGCTGTTGACCGTTGAGGAGTCCTCTCTTCGAGAGTGAACCCAGGGTGTAGAATCAGGTCATGCTTATCATAAAAAATGCGTTGTGATCGGAATTGAACCAACATGTAAATTTTCATATGATAATATTTGAGGAGTTTTCTCAATTCTCCACATTCCCATAATCAGAACAGGATTTTGATCGGACCAATCTGTAAGTATATCCTTTTAAATAAAAATAAAAAATATTCCAAATCGGTTTATAAATGGCAGAGTTCTAAGGTAACAAAAACAACCGAATTGATAACCTACTGTTTTTTTAAGTCGGTTTAAAAGAATTAAACACATTGTTTGGCATTACTGTATATTTATCACGAAAGGAGTATTTTACTCATACAACCAAGGGAAAAATCACACCAGGCGCTCTTAACAAGAGGGCTGTTACTTACTTGGAGAAATTGTATTCTTTCGATAGTAAACTGTACGCAACAATTACTAGCCTTAATTTAGGCAAAAACGCTCCAATGGACGATATATTAGTTTAAAAAAATAGGTTTTTTGATGAAAAGACGACAGAATAAAATTTAACTCCAAATTAGTGTGCGTTTGTCATTAATAGATTATGCAATTAGCAGCGCATAATTATGGTCAAAAATGGACATTTTATAGAATTATATTTTCCTGTTGATTTAAACCAATTTTCATATAGTAACAACTAGAGCTGTCAACTACGACGGGCGAACCCGTCATCTCAGGAAGTTTTAACGAAATTTGATCGTTCTATCTCTCGTGAGGTGACATATAGTAACAAAGCATTCTTCCATCAGCTATTATTCTTCAATGATAAAGAATAAAATACTAAAAATATATTTTTTAGCAGTCGTGTCGTCTCTATAGTGTTTGACAGCAAACCGCGTCGTTTATTCTTGATGGCCTTCCGTATTTTTTTTAAAACCTCACAATACCTATCAGCCTTGATAATCTCTCCTCTGGGAAGATAGTCCACAAGCAGGATACCCTTAGCATCTAAGAAAAACGTAGCGAAACCCTCCGTAAACGGAGGAGTAATTAGCAAAAGGTGTCTCCATTGTTAGAACAGTACTGACACTGAGCAGGCATAGACAGGGTGGGGAAACAAATGCAACCAAATAAATATCCCTCAATGTTTGATCTGGGATAAATTTCTCTCTTGATTTAAAAATAAGGGAAACTTACTTTTTACACAGATACTTTGCAACTAACATAATATGTAGTTTGAAGGTAACAATTTTATTTATGTATTTATTTATGGTAATGTACATAATATGCAACAAGCGTAACAAATCATACTTAATATCTACACTTTAAATAAAACCCACAGCAAGTTGTGTCACGCTTATAGTGAAGATCGGTCCCATGTCACCCAACTAAGTAAACACTTGTTCTAGGGCAAACATATTAAACAAAACTAGTTTAAAAAAGAAAACATATTCAAAAGAAAAAAAAAGTAGTTTAAACAAAAAAAAAAGCGAAAATGGAAAAGAAACCTGCTAATAATGCTATAACATATTTTTTTTTCTGGAAAAAATACCGAAAACCTTATCAGGCAATGAATGTATTAAATTAGTTTATGTAAATGAAAACATGGAACATCACTACTACAGTACTAGTAGGTACATCACTGCAACTAAAAATAACCTGCAATTTGTGTCAACACAGATCAGAATTAAGGGCGCTATCCAGCGAAAGCGAAAGATAATAGATGACACTTCCTGTACCTTATTAGCCGCAGAACCATTAAAATCTCAGTAGGCCCGGCCTCCGTGAGAGGGATAAAAATAGTACAGCATGATGCACAGAGCTCGGTGAGAGAGCTTGTTTGAGTTCAGGATGACGTTACATAAAGTTTAATAATAATATCGATATTTAATTTGAAATATCGTCACAGATAATGATTAAATAATTTGAAATTATTCCTTTATCGACTATCGCAAAAATACGGTTTATGAATCTTCCAAACTTTTAAAAAATGTCTTTTACAATATATCAAATATTGTAAAGTAACTGATACCAATTGGAAACATATATGTACCTAAATGTGTGAATTGTTTTACATAACACGCGGAACAATCAAGGAGAAGAAGGAGAAGGAGAAGAAGAAGAAGAAGAAAAATGTCAATCTGTACAGAAATGAATTATTTTATTTTATTTCTGTTAAAAACATACAGCATAAAAAAAATACGTATAAGCATAATATATACCAGTAGTAAAGCCAATGATGTTTTAAATTATTTGCTATATAAGGATTACAAAATATGCTAAACAATACAATTCAAAGAAAACCAAAAAAAAATTTAAAAGTAACAGTTAAAATCGCTATGTGCGAGTGTATGGATGTTGGTGTGTGTTTGTGTGATGGAGAGCGTGTATGTGTGGGTGTATGTGTATGTGTTTGTATGTGTATGTGCGTGTATGTATGTGTGTGTGTATCTGTAGTGCGAATGAGCTTGTGAGTGCTTGTGCATGTTAATTCAATCCGATCTGATAATCAGCTTTTCACGTACCTCCTTAACAAAGGATCGACTATTCTGATGGTTAAATATGTCAATATCATTAAAGCATACATTGTATGCATGCATAACGCGCGGCAATAACGAATTGGAACCATAGTTAGTGTTGAACCTTGGTACGTAAAAAGTTGAGTGAGCACGTGCGAGTCGGGAAGGCGCTCGTATGCTCACCCTACTCAGGAGGTATGGACTGTCCAACCCAGTATGAACAAATTATACTAGTATAACTTATTTTATTTTATTATTTATCTCGTAGCCGGCGATTGGGGAGGTGGTCGCCCTCGCAGCCAATACGCTGCTGTCGGTGCCGCTGGATCTCGTACTCCATTCACGATTCGCTTCCATTCTTGACAATTTTTTGCCACGTCTCGAGCATGCCTAGCCGATAATCGTTGATTCTTAACCCATATATGCCCAGAACTATTTTGGGATTTCGATTTTGGTTATTTTCAGATATGTTTATGTTGAAAGGTCCCTATCACAGTATTGACTACTTTTAGTATATATTTTTTTTTGTTAACTATGTATTTTAGTTAAGCGCCTGATCCGTCTAAAACACAAAAACGAGATTTTCTACAGGTCTCCGCTGTATATTTGCCTAACGTATCGTTTTCGAAATACTGAAGTTAAAAGGATATTATTAGTAGTAGTAGTAGATATTATTAGTAGAAGTATTTATAAATTACTATTAACTAATTCTAAAAACACGAGTAACTCCATAATTTACCAAAATTTACTACAAAACTATGATACTTGTGCAAAGCTTTAGTCAACTATATTTTATTTTATTTATTTATTAATATAAGTAATGCAAATATTAAAAAAGTAAACAATTTCAGCTTAGGAATACTTTCAAAATTGAATCAAAAGCAGAAAAAAGAATTCAATGCATAGTCTAGTGGCAACGTCACCTAACTAGGCTGGGACCTGTTCTAAGGTAAACATTATTTTCTTAATGTGCTTGCACAAATACCGTGTTTATAAGAGTGGCATATATTCCATGTATGCACATTACATTACATTACATTACATTTACGTCGTGTCCAATTGGTGGCTAAAAACCGCTCTTGGACGTGTCAAAATATTTCTGTTTTAAGTAGTAAGTGTCATTACTACTTTAATCTATACGTTACATACATATATTAATTTAAAAAAATATACAGTATCTAAGAAACTTTGGAACCTACTAAAAGTTATTCGTCGTAGAATCGTATTTCAAAACAAATTAAAGAATAGTCAATGGCTACCTACTAAACACACAATAATTAAAATAGTCAGTTAAAAAGTTGAATAATCAAAGCAGAAGCCCAACAATTGAAATAGTCAATAAATCAAATATATACGTACTAAAAACTGTGCACAAAAATGGAATTGCAAAACAATATTAAAAATGACTAAATACTTGATTAAATTAAATAATTAAATTAAAGTTAGAAGTGGAAAATTAAAATGACAGCAAATAAATTCAAATCAGAAAAAAAAAACAAAAAAAAAACAAAACAATTTAAAATAGTAAAAATTAGAATAAGAATTTAAACAAAATAGTCCTGCATTTTACTTATAACTAAGATAAAATAGTGTTAAAACTAAAACAAATTATCTCTTAATATACGTTAAAACAAAAGAATAATAATAATAATAATAATAAATAAAATAACAATAATAAAATAATAATACAATATAAGATTCAAAATATTCAAATGTCCGGGTTAGATTATAATGTCCAGTATTTTTAAAATTCCTTATCTTCCTTCTTTTACAAGCCAGTTTCTAAGCAGCCTTTTAAAGTAGGTCCTTTTTTGTGCTGATTTTATTTTATTTTGTGCTGATTTTATGTCGCCAGTCTTCTGAAATTATTCATTATCAATGTCTTCAGAAAATTATTTCTTAAATAAATAATTAAATAAATCCTGGATATATATGTACATCTCTAACCTTTGTTCCTTCTATGTACATTATACTTCGCGACACTTCAGTAAGTTGTACTTTAGAGCTGTCATCTGCAACAGGCGAACGCGACACCTCAGGCTGAATAGATGAGGATATCGATCGTTCTTTCAGTCGTGAGGTGATTACACAGTGACTTAGGGACAACAAGTCCAATGTCTAGCTTCGCCAACATGCCCGTGAGAAGCTGACGCCTTACCCCGAGGCACTGGAATGTGAACAAAGCGGGCCAACCACACGCCCTTACTGCCAGATTTGGCCGGATTTCACTGTCCTCCCGCCTAGTATGGGTTCGAGGTCGCTTGTGTGGCCTCTACCTGACCTAAGCGGTATTTCAGTATGAATATTTCGCGGACCGCGACGCCCTGAGCCCGCCATGGTCACTCGAGATCGAGTGGCCGACGGATCGATTCAAGGGTTGAAGACGTCAGGTCGACAACTACCCTCTGATGCCATAAGAAACGTACGTCTCCGGACCCCTTTGGTTATTTGCCAGCTGGGCATTCACCACCTAGCAAACCGGATGGTGCACCATCTGCCCTGTTCCGCCCGAGTTATTCCCCCAATTCCGCGATCTTCTGATCCCAACCGCTTCCGACTGCAGGATTACAGCCGTGGCAGAAGCTCACAGCGGCCCTGACAGGGAAAGCCCCTATTCGAGGAGGCTACCAGATAGGAGTTAACACCACCCAAGCTGCACGGAGCCATTAGGAATAAGTCGGATGTACTGATTAAAATGTCAAAAGTCGATGTATTCTAATATTTTTATCACTAATATCGACTATTTTCGATCTTTAAGTATGTCGAAAGTACCCAAACGTCCCTACAGGCAGGCAGGTTGCCTCACCTCACCTACATCGAGTGACCCGCGCGCTAACTAATTGTAAGCTAATTTTCCGCAGCCGAAAATAACGCAATATGTCACAATCTTGACGCTAAGTCATAATTATACGACTGAAAGCTAAAATTAAACGTTTGACCGTGTGCCAAAAGCAAAAATTAACAGTTTTCTAGACTCTTTGAGTAAACAGTGCTAAGATGTAACCTCTATGATTTATCAGAGCATAATAAACGTGCCTCTCTATATTGCTTATTAGATACGTGAACAATGTTGAAGGCCGAAAAAGAAACAGCATTTTTAGGTATATTTATGTATTTATTAAATTTATTATGGCAATGCTCAGAGTTTACAACAAGCGCAACATAAACTTTAACAATAACCTTTAACAAGAAATACAATTTACCTTTTTTAAAAATTAACCCACAGCAAGTTATGTCATGCTTAGATGTGATGATCGGTTCCATGCCACCCAACTGGTGGCATGGAACCGATCATCACATGATAACTTGATCCAGGGCAAATATTTTAAACATAGTAATAATAGACAAAATTATAACAAAAAAAACGACTTCAAAAATGTTTATAAGTGCCGCAGCCACGTCGTGGTGAAACTTAAAACGGGCCATCATAATTGAATGCGTTTACAAAATTTCGTTTCCGTGCTGTCAACCGTTGAGGAGTAGGTACCCTCGTTGAAAGCCAACCCTGGGCGCAGAAGCCCTGCGCGGTGAAATTTAGAACGGGCGATCATAATTGAATGCGTATACAAAATTTCGTTTCTGTACTGTTAATCGTTGAGGAGTCCCCTCGACCCTGGGTGCAGCAGCCAAGGCATGGTGAAATTTAGAACGGGCTATCATAATTGAATGCGTATACAAAAGTGTGTGTCTGTGCTGTTGACTGGTGGTGAACGATTTCGTGCAGCTTCGGCCACAAGATCCATTTTGTTCTCGGATTAGATCAACTCATGATTCAGCTCCTATTCAGAAGCTTCCTCGAGTGGAAGGCTACCCCGGGTAAGAATCCCGTGTCTCAGGCCTCAGAGCTGGTAGACCGGTTTCTCCCGGCGAGATTGCATCCCGGCGCCACTGGACGGCTTGCGCACCGGTCGGCGAAGCCAATCGGCTGTGCATTCTGACTAATTTCTGAAGGGGTCTGGAGACTATGGAAATATACTGTTTCCTAAGCAGCGGAGGTGGACGTTAACCTGTTGTCATGCCACTCTTGAAATGACCTTGGACCACTCGATCCCGTTTGGCACTACGGGCAAACAACGCCCAGGTCCGCGATAAATTCAAACTGAATTACCGCTGTAATACAACAGGTAGAGGTTGCGTAAGCGACTTCGTACCGGTAATCAGTCGGGAGGACGGAGGTATCCTGAAGGAGATCCAGACGGAGATTCCAGACGGAGATCCTGCCAAAACTGGTAGTTAGGAAGTGAGGCTACTCGCTAGTTACCTTTCCCGGTGCCTCGCCGTAAGCCGTCGGTCTCTAACGGTTTGCTGGTGAACTAGACAGTAGATTGTCTTGTCCCCAAGTCTTCTTAGCTCATCCCACGGCTGAAAGAACGATCTATATCGTTATACCAGCCTGGGGTGACGGGTTCGACGTTGTAGTCGACACCGCCATCCTGTAGAATCAGGTCATGCTCACCATAATTTATTTAGCATTGTCATCGGAACTGAACCAACATTTAAAATTTCAACCTCATAGGATAAGAGGAAGTGGTTCTAATTCAGCTTGCAAGATTTGACCTAAGCAAACATACATATATACTAATGAATATACATAGCAACGTAAATAAAATTTTGTAATAAATAAACCCACACCAAGTTATGTCACGCTTAGATGTGATGATTCAAAACAAAATAACAGTTATTCAAAACATAATAACATAAGATGACGAGAATTATAAGGAACAGATTATTATTCGATACTATTATCTATTCTGATTGTATATTTATTTAGTTTACATTTTGGACATTTTTTATTGACTCTTCTAGGGTATTAAAATTTTTTGGGGCGATGCATTTATATTAAATGGATGGCGATGGGTTTATATTTAAAGCTTCGAATGAGTGAATCTTCCAAATGGCTACTTTCCGTTATAAAAAACTTGAAATGTGCGCTTGTTATGTGCATCAAATAACATGGGAATCGTCTTACAGGTTATTCAACGTCGGCCATTGAATTGTAATCAATGGCCTGATTATAAATGCTATCACCGCATTTACATACATATCTGGCTGAGACGAAATAATGGCCGAGCTGTGATGAAATTTCATTATAATTGAGCTAATAAGGTTAGTGAGTCAAGACAGCGTCGATGTTTGATGAGACTTCTTATCTTGTCGGTTTGTCAATAAGAATAAGAAATTTGATGATGGAAAAAATACCGAATCATCCAAAAGTGTACAATATATTTCATATTTATTAACACGCTTTTATTAGGTCCGCCTGTATGTAACTAACTATGTATGTTTCATACATATTCAATGTTTAAAATATTTCTGTGCATAGTTCCCAAGATAAAATTGTTTTAAATTATTTTTGAATTACTTAAATAAATAAATAAATGGAATCTAAGGTAACTAATTAAACCATCTTCCAAAGATCGTAGCGTCATGAAAATTGGCAGCTGTATGTAGTTCTGATGACAATACAATAATATGGTAGGTACTGTCGAACTGTTCTGATGATGGAGTCGGAAGATATGAACTAGAACTTCATGATGGAACATCGTATCATAGCTGTGGTTGGACTTGTTAGAAAAGTCTTGGAATGAACTTTGACCACGATTAGGTTTCAAGGTCTGATGATGAAGCCGGAACATAAGCACTGGCATTCCATGATGGAATATCGTATCATAGTCGTGTGTATGTGAATATCGTAGCATAGCCCAAAAGCGTGTTTATAGTGTTTTGTTTAAACTATTAATTTATATCATTACCAGCGGAATGTTACCAGGCGCCGCTCGGATATCCGCTTCCTTCCCCCTCCCACTTTTCCCACTCTTCCCCCGACGATTTTGTAACCCTACAACAAACGCAACTTCTAAACGTATAAACGTATAGAAGCATTCGAGATGTGGGCATACAGATGCATGATGTCACATGATGTCTAGGACCCAGAAAGTCACAAATGAGGTAGTTCTACGGCGTGTAGTCCAAAAATTCAAGCTATGGCAGACCATCAAACAGCGCAAAGCTGCATACCTAGGTCACGTGCTTAGGCACGGCTGGTACGAACTCCTTCAACTCATTATGATGTGAAAAGTTTTTTTTTTACCCACATCTAGCTATCTACTGCCTTTTCGTAGAACCCGCCCAGTTGCCTATTGGTAACATCTTCTAGGTGGGCATTTGTAGCATCACGCAGTCAAACACTCAGGCGGTGACCCATCCAAGTATTGACTGCCCCTAACGCTGCTTAACTTCGGTAACAACGAGGAAAACCGGTGTCAACGCGGCTACGGACGTCAGGGAAGAGGAGACCAGGCCGTAAACGGAAATATTGATTGCGTAACATTCGAGAATGGACCGGGATTACGAGTGTCGCAGAATGGTTTTGCCTGACGAAGGACAAAAAGAATTATGCACTCTCTGTCTGACTGCCAACCTTCACTAGTTGGAGAGGCCTAAGTAGAAGAAACCCTAGAACACGAAGAAACCCTAGAACACGAAGAACAAGAAGAAACCCAAGAACACACGGTCCGATTTCAATCATTCTTTCGATAATCTCCTTTTCGTATTAATTTGAATAGCTACGTATGAAAATGTGATTTCTCATTCGTCTGTTTGTATGTCAGCTCCCCAATTTATTTCAGATATAAAACCCAAAATCTTCTTGGCTCTTTCCATCGATCAGTAAAACATTGCAATACGTGGTGTGGGGCGCCAGACTATGTTAGAATGTGAAAATAATGTTAATGTGCCGTAATTAATCGAAACGATGCGACTAGTAGAGAGTTTCAAAGAGTTTAATTAAAAATAATTAGGGCCAACGGCCATTGGTCTCCGAGATGGACGTCACGGCGCGATGCTGGAAATGGCATAAGGGCAGACTTATCTTGCATTCATTAATAACAATAATGATGCATCTTAATTAGTAAGAGTACAGTAATTCTCCTTTATTAAGCATGATTAATGAGTTGTGGACGATTGGCTTTCTGGCGCTGTGTACCTGGGTATAATAGATTATTTTAAGTATCCTTCATTGATGAGAACAAGGCGAGGAATCTGTGTCGACAGATTATAATGAGTATCGGTCCTTAATGGCTCAGAGGGCCTGCATGGTGGAAAGTACACATTATGGTTTCGTGTCTTTGTCCAGAAAAATAGAAAATGTAACAAATGGTAGTAGTAGTAGTAGTAGTAGATGGAGTGGGGGGCTTGTTTCCAGCCCTTGATGTCACCTAGATCTGTAAGGTCTTTTGTAACTACCCACTGTGTGATTAGGTCAGTGGTCAGCTAGTAGCCCGGTACTTCTTACCAGTCCAAGCAGGTCACTGACCTTCAAGTTGGGCAGATCGTTGGGTTCGAGAAAGGCTCGTCCCAGTAAACTGTGTCTTTTGGCGGCGAGCCCTGGACAGCGACCAACAATGTGTATGCTGTCTTCAGGTTCCTCGCCGCATATTCGGCAATCCTTGCTCTCAGTCAAACCAAGGTTGAATAGATGAGCTCTAAGGGTCGTGTGTCCGGTGAGGAGAATGGTAACAACAGTAACAAATGGCTGTCCTTCAGACGAAAGCCACAGAGCATTTAAGCTATGTTATCTTGACATCAAGGCAGAACTCAATCGACCCTCAATACAACACAAATAAACCTCGGTTAGTTGGGATACGCGTAGCTACTTGGATTTCTTGGGATTATTTTTGATTATGTTTGCCTTTTGCTTTGCTCAGCTGGTAAAAGATAGAACTATTAGATAGAACTATTCTCCCCCAAAATAAATAAGAATATTACTGAATAAAATCATTAGTGTGAAAGGTTAGGCATCATGTTGCGGTTGTCTGCGTACGAGCATTGATTGTAGCGCACTAGATTGCTCAGTGCAGTACCACGATTTGGCAGCTAGGATTTTACTACGAAACGCACCGTTTAGAAGATATTCATAAGTCCTAAAAATTATTAATTTTCTATTATGTTCAATATGACAGCGTCGGTGATTTAACAGTAGGGGGAAGTCCCCTAACGCCGGACGGCACCTAGCGTCGGACACTCGATACAACAGATGGGTGAAAAGGCTGCGGGGAAGCGTTCGCTTTTCCTTTTCCTACGTTTTTGTATCGATCGCGCAGCGACTTGTATACTATGAATGTCCGACGCTAGGTGCCGTCCAGCGTTAGGTGACTTTCCCCTATGGCGGCGCGCTTTAGATGGCTCACTAAATCTATCTCGAAATAAAATTATCATATAATAACGAACGACTTATAAATCATAGCTATTATTGTTTTAATATTACTTACATGAGGATGTCAATTTAGAATGTGGTAAACAGATATCAGCGCACTTTAAGTTCAGGTAAACTAATAGATGGCATTCTATCTCTCTGTATTATTTCTGTGATGTAATCAACTTGAAAAAAATGCATCATATGGCACTAATAATTGAATATTATTTTTGTTGTCATTGGTTAAATTATTGGTTAATATTTATAAAATAAAACTATTTATTATCAAACTAACTATATATTATAGATGGCCAAATAAATTGCTATTAGTCTCGCCGTCAATGCTATCAGAGCCACCTGCATTTCGCCGGCGCAGTATGGTTGTCAAAATATACTATAGAGTTGAGCAATACCATACCATATACATATGTATAATGAATAGTACGATAAAGCCGGCGGCGGTTTAAATATGTTTGTGAAAACGGAACTGTCGCAACTACGGCTGAGCTAGCAGCAGCTTTTAATACGTAAGTGACTAAATTGAGTAATTTGAGTAAAATCTGCAAAGTAAGGACTCTCAAAAAACCTGTATTGAAATAAAATAAATAAACATAAAATAAAGAAGTCGGCTAAATTCATGCAAAAATAGTTTTGCCAACACTATCAACCCAGCATCCCTTTTTTTCAAATCGCGTAATATCGAGGCCGTGTAAAGCGATATCTTGCAAGCTGTATGGTATGATGGTATAATGGTGGATTCACACTATTCTACGTACCGACGGTCGCTGATTATACCGATAATTTCAAAATCCGTCTCTCTAGGCGGCCGGGAGAGCGCATCCGGAACCCCTCCGTGCATTTTTTTTTTGCTGAAGCATATGTTTACGAAGATAGTGCAGTTTGTAGATATGACTGATGAGCTTAATCATTTCATTATATAACAAAACTAGCTAAACCCGGCTAAGCGGCGCTGTGGCTCAGTCTGATATGAAATGAATGGGAAACACACCAATGTCAAAGCGCACCGATGATTTCACCGGCGCGGTGCGGAAAGACTTTTGTCGCGCGTATTCGAATGCAACGTTGTGTCATAATTTCTTTTTACATAGTATAAAAACAAGTGCGTATTTAAATGCACGTCGTGTCAAAATTTCATTTTAGTATAAAAACAAGTGCGTATTCGAATGCAACGTTGTGTCAAAATTTCATTTTAGTATAAAACAAGTGCGTATTCGAATATAACGTCAAGTCTTGCGAGCACATACGAAGGCCTAGTTTTTACATATAAAGATGATATTAAGTAGTTCCTTCTATAAACACTTTAAAATCCCGAATTGAAAATGTAAAAACATGCAAAAATTTGACATCATCGCCATGATAAAAATTAAAATAATTTCATTAAAATTACTCACCAAAAAATATCCAATTCCATACAAAGAACGACACAAATACAGTTCGCACTTAGTCGACAAATATCACAAAAACGGGGCGATAATAGTATCACCTGCCCAAACACACGCAGAGGTAGGTACAAAATGCGCACGCGCACGCGACAGAAACGTCAAAAATCCCAGCGGAACAGTCAAACAGATGCGACCTGTCTCCTCTCCGGCTCTCGTGTTTGTTTTCACTTTTCAATATTGCGCCACAGAAACCGCTATGCGCTATACAAATTCACTGGGAAAATTCTGCGCGGGGTTTTCGACATTTGTTATTACAGAACACTGAAAGAATTTACGAATTTAAGCTATTTATTCAGGAGTATTTCAATGGCATACAGCAAAATGCAATGTTTCATTATTATTAGTGTTTTTTTGTACGTTTTCAATAATTTAAAAAAAACTTTTTTTTTAGAACTTTAATTTAATCATAAAAGCTCTGCAATATCTTTAAATCATTTCTGTAAAGACTGATTTTTACTTCCCGTGAAAAATATCATGTCCTGCTCATGGTCCTGTGATCACTATTCAAACTACCCATTATGATTTTTTTGATTGAGAACATTTTGATAATAATGCGAGGGTCGGTAACAGGATGCTCACTATCGACCAGACGCTTGCCTTCCTCGCCGAGAGGTTTTTAAAAATACTATTGCCAATGTTTTAATTATTAAAAATTTATATTCTGTATGCTGTTCCTTTCTAACTTTTTTATCTTATTATTTTAACATTTACCGTGCTCTTGAATGCAACTAACAGAGATCTATATAATTTGGCGAATACCGTAGATTTGAACTCAATTTTAACTCTCTATTGAATTTGGCTTAAATAGCTTTGTTGATTTCCATTAATTATGTTTCTCTTCGTCCTTTCTCAATACTTAAAAAACAGATCTTCTGTCTAGCCAACGTTCATGTTCCAACTGCAAGGCGCAGGTAAAACAAGCTCTTTCCATCGATCACGGAGTTTTATCACGGGCAATGTCTTAGTAGATTTTTGTTCTGGCGGCTGTTCGACTATAAAAAGTTGAAAAACTACTCAAAATTATTTCTGTAACAGTTAAAGGAAGTTTAAAATTTTTTTCGGTAATAGACGAAAAATTATTCTAGGATATTTCTTAAGTTTGTATCTCTGTACTTAATATACCTATTGCATGCTCAACTGTACAGCTCCTTTTGTGTGACGATGATAATGATGATGAAATTGAGCATAGCCGATTACTCGATTACTAATTGTGGCTTACCCCTCAACTATATACTGGCCACCTGTTCGTCCTATAGATCCTGCAACCAGCTTATCTGTGAGAACAGTCACATAATCCACGAAGCCGCACACATCAGCCATTAGCTATGCCCATTAATTTCTTTCATTCTACAGCCAAAGCTGGGCATGTACATATTACATGCATGGACAACTCATCCCCTAATACACATTCCCTGTAAATGGCGTTGTCGGCTATCCCTGTGCTAAGTAAACAAGCAGTCCGCCGTTTCCTCAAGTTATTTTTGGAAATTCTTAGACAGCAATCCTAGTATAGGCTTCATAATCACCCTTTTCTTGGCTCGGGCTTGGTCATATCCACCTGTGATGGGGTTTGGTATGAGGTTTGTGTACCCACTCCTTTCTGTTGGCCCAGGCGGCCGTCGTGTACCCCTCTGCTAATGGTAATTTGTCAGGTCAGATTGGTGAACAAGGTGAATCCTACCTTGTAAACTATCTGCCTGTTACCTCACTACTTTGTTCTCGGATCTGCTCAACTCACGATTCAGCTCCTATTCAGAAGCCTCCTCGTGTGAAAGGCTACCCCGGGTAAGACTCTCAGTCTCAGGCCTCAAAGCTGGTGGACCGGTTTCTCCCGGCGGGATTGCATATCGGCGCCACTGAACGGTTTGCGCACCGGTCGGGAAGCCAATCGGTTGTACATTCTGACTAATTGCTAAAGGGATCTGGAGACTATGGAAATACACTGTTTCCTAAGCAGCGGCGGAGGATATTGACCTGTTGTCATGCCACTCTTGAAATAACGCCCAGGTCTGCGATAAATTCTAACTGAATAACCACTGTAATACAACAGGTAGAGGTCGCGTAAGCGACTTCAGACCCGTAACCAATCGGGAGGACGGAGGTATCCTGAAGGATAATTCCAGACTGAGATATCCTACCAAAACTGGTAGTTAGGGGGTGAGGCTACCCGCTGGTTATCTTTCCCGTTGCCTCGCCGTAAGGCGTCGGTCTCTAACGGGCTGCTGGCGAGCTAGACAATAGATTTGTCTTGTATCAAGTCTTATATGCTCATCCCACGGCTGAAATAATGATTATATATCGTTATACCAGCCTGGGGTGATGGGTTCGCTCGTTGTAGTCGACACCGCCCTACTGTTACCTGACTGCCTCTTACTGCACTGTGTTCTTCGGGTATGTGAAGCTGACCTAATCCATTTTCATTACTTATTTATTTTTAGAGTTCCTCATGTTAATCGATGTTTAATTTGCGTGTCTGTCTATGCCTCTTCAGTGCTAGAAACATCGTCTATTTATTCTGCGGTTTTTGCTTGAAAGTTACTAACGAGTTAGGCCTTATTTTATATATTTAATCTAAGGTATTGCCAGTATACTTCATGTCCCGTGTGATTGTTGTGACTGTGTGATTGTTTATGACATTAACGAAGATTATAAAAGGGTAATTAAGGCGTATATTTTTATACTACCAAGATAAACACTTAAATTTACTAAATGGAGTGAGGCTGTTCATAGCTCACTTGGCGACTAGAAAATAGGTAAAATCGGTGCCGGATTAACCTATGTAGAAGTCCTAAGGCCGTCTAAATCTCCCCTTTGCACTTTTCGGCCCCCTCTGGGCTATCAAACATTCTGACGACGATGGAAGCCATAAGCTATAGCTTGTGTAGCTAATAGGTACGTGAATCCTGCACTGGGTTTAATATACATAGGTATATATAGACTTTGAAAACAAACAGAGCGATAATTAATTTTTTTTAAATAAACTATAACCTAATATCCTACATATATCCCATCCCTCTCCTTTCCTATTCTTGTTGCAATTATCGAACTTGCGACTAAAATATAATGTAGTTTAATTAAAATTTGATAATTTATCGTATAACAAAAAACTCAACAATCGAAACAATTAATCGGCCAGTGAAACAAACACTGAACTAAGATAATTAAAAAGCGCTGTATTTTCCTGGTTATATCTGTTGCATCTGTGATGACAATGTCGTTACCCTCAGGACGTACATATAATGTAACCTAACTGAAAATGTATTCAGGTAACATTTCGTCTATATCCATCTCCAGTTGTAGGAAGTCATACCACCCCTCGTTTTGATTGTGTGTCTGTAGGTTTTTCTGCATATGCAACATTGGACCTTTGTCATTGATAGCTCTACCGTATTTGTCATTTTGCCTTGAACTAACATACCAATCTAAACGTTTTAGCAGCATTCAAGTTTATTTCGTAATTATTTTTGAAACCCACTGAAACCGCAACAACCGTGCAGTGCATATGATTTTCAAGAACCTTCAACGCTCTCTTGGGTATTCACTTATTCATCTAAAATCTCGCCTGAAAAATCAGCATAAATTCGTATACACGCGACGAAAACATCACTTATAAATACGCACAATTCCGTTTGGTCAGCTGTAACACGACACTCTTTTTTTCGACGTTTACCGCCAAATTTGACACTCGCGCTAATATAATTCTCAGGACGCGCGTCGATTACGAAATGTTATGACAACACGCGCGCGCAGTTGTTATCGTAATATCGTACGAAACGGCAGCGCAAGCACTCGTGCGCACTCGCGTCGGCCACCGACGGGCGCCGAACAGTCACTGGCTGGATCACTTGAATCAACGATCAACTTGAATCGCCTTTTTTTGTACGGTGTTTCCCGCTCAATAGCGTTGCCAAGCAATTGTCAACAAAACGACATTGAATGAAATGAACATAATATTCTTTTTAAGGCACGGTCGTGCGAGTGAATCAGTAATGCTGGCAAAAAGAATATAGTATGGAGAAAATTATCTATTTTTCATTTAAATAATTTTTCGATATCTACAACGGTTTATTGGTTTTTTCTTTTTTATGTTTCCTTTTTTTTTCCTTCTTATTTCATAGTAGTCTTTATTCACATGAAAAAATCGAATTACAAATCACAGTTCTCCACTAAGGCTAGCGCCTTAGTGGAGAACTAACAATATTGTGGAAATATTTTACTTATATTATCTAGCTTAATTTACGCAAAACTTACTGCCTATCCTTAGGTACATAACTAACCTATCCTAACATAACCTATTTAACTAGCTTGATTTACACTAATATATGATTACTCTAACTAAATAAATTATTTACACTGGATAAATGTTCTAAGGTACTTGCTAAGGCTAGCTTGATTTACACTAATTATACGTACTTATTTCCTTTTACTTTATTACACTATTTAAATGATTTACACTAGATATATGGACTTACTTCCTAACTTAACCTAACCTATGTTAACTAGCCTAATTTACACTACTTCTAATATGCACTTACTTCTACATATTTATGGTAATGCTAATCTAGACTAATATCATTTTTGCTTTTAACTGTTATCGTAATATATTATATTATATATTGTTTTACTTGGCTTGCATGCGATTCAAATGCTGTCCACTGACCAATCAATTAAGTATTACCAGTTTATAAGCAGACATGTGTATAGACTATTTAACTTCGAAGTTAAGGCAAAATAAAGAAGAAGGGTTATTGCCTATTTTTTGTTTATAATACGTATTAAATATTACATTTCTAATATTCTGTAGAGATTGGTACAAACCTAAGAACATAATCAAATGTACTTAAAATAAAGAAGTTTAAACCATGACAATGACCATTTTAAAATACTTTATGTTCATCAATAAAAACCAAGTTGTTATCGATGTTATAACGTAACTCGGAAAAATTCAACACACACATGTGGCAAATGCTCAGTGCCCACAAGAGTTTTTCTTGCCTAATTTAAGGTTTATAAGCGTAATTAACATTACATTTATGACGTCATGTAACCATCGGTTTAAACTTAAGAACATAACCAATAATACTAAAATATTTATATGTAAAAGTAAAATCACTCAAAAATAAACTACAATAAAGAAATTTGACCCATAATAATAAATATTACAAAGTATGTTCATAAATAAAAGCCCACTTTTTTTCCATGATTATCACATATATTTTAGGCTATTATTTTATAACTGTCTAAAATATCTCATACTATCTAGTAACATCGCAACTAAACATGGAAATATCTACCGTGTTTCTTTTTCTCTCATACACTTTAGGACGTTGTCATAGAATTGTATGAACGTATATATGGAGTATAGGTATATACGAGTATTAATATAATGCCATGTTTCTTGCAAAAATATTTTCTCGTCCTTCGATTTCTGCAAGATATAATGAAGGAACAGATTGAGATTAGGACTGTCGATGCCGCCGGCGTAGCTGTCGCCTTAAGATTTTATAACGTTTCTAAACGTAATTTTCGCCTCTTCTTTTGAGATGAATCGCAAAGACTCTGAGACGTAACAATTTAGCGGTCTTGCTAAGCCACCGCCCAGCAGTGTCCTGCCTTAAACAGCAAGAGCACTGGCAATCCAGTAGGCCTGCCTCGCTCTCCTTGCTGACCAGCTTTGGAAGGAATACTCTTTCCATTTTTGGTCAAAGCTGTGACCAGTCTAGTAGAAAGAACTACTAGACTGGCCACAGCTCGAGGTCACATGTGAACCTCTACCCAGTGTGAAAAGTACAGTCCGTGGCAACCTTGAATGAATAGAGGAACACACTTGAGTTGCCAATTTCTGTTGAGCGAACCCTAAATCCCAGGACGTTGAAGTTCTTGTCAATTACTGCGAGCGAATCCGACACCCCAGGACGTTGTCGTTCCTTTCAATTGCTAAGAGCGAACCCGACACTGTAAGATGGTGTCGTTCTTGTCAATTGTTACGAGCAAACCCGACACCACAGGACATTGTCGTTCTTGTCAATTGCTGCGAGCGAACCCAACACTCCATGACGTTGTAGTTCTTTCGTCCTGGAATGAGTGACCGACTTCGGTGGACAAAACAATCCACGATTCAAAGTCGCTTGCGCGGCCTCCAACTGGTATTAAACGTCGGGTCGACATCTAATCCCGCTTCTTAGAAAACGTACTTTTCCGGACTCCCCTGACAATTCGCCAGTTGAGCACAAGGCTTGCAAGCTAGAGAAGTCTTATCACTATTATATATTAAATACCTATTACTATTGTATTATATATTCAGTTGGCAATGTTGCTACTTCCGCTCCCGCGTGTGCAGTGACTACACTGACAACCGGCATGATAGTGAATATGTCCGAAAGTGCGAAGGGCGAGTTTTCACTGTCACTCTGCCAGGGCACTGATGCACATCCCATTAGCGCATCATCACTAATACGAGATCATTGCTTTCATTACTGCCATTACCTGTCTTAGAAGCAGTTAGCTATATTAACACATCTGACCAGGAACGGATGTTTATGTAAGACTAATCATGGATTTGGATCATGGATACTGGAATCATGGCTACTGAAATGAATGAATAGAGTTACTCTAATATGGGTAAGAGGACACACTTTCGAGGTGTCATCTACAAAGGGCGAACCAGTCCCCCCAGGAGGTTAAAACGATATGTGATCGTTCTTTCAACCTAGAGTGAGCGTAGAGACTCAGGGACAACACAATCCAATGTCTAGCTACGCCAATTCACCAGTCAGAAGCCAACGGCTTACGCGAGGCTCTGGGAAGTATGTACCCAGCGGGCCGCCTCGCCTCTGATTACCATTTATGGCCGGATTTCTCCGTTCTCCCGACTGGTTACGGGCCCAGTCGCTTGCGCGGCCTCTACCTGATGTTAGGTCAGCAGTAGTTCAGTTTGAATTTATCGCGGACCACGGCTTCTCTTCACATGGGATCGGGTGGAAAGTGGTCGTTTCAGGAGCGGCTGACCCCATGGTCAACATCCACCCCCGCTGATTAGGAAGCCGTATGTCGTTTCCAGACTCCCAGTTATTTGCCGCAGTGTGCAGTCGATTAGCTGACGATGCACGGTGCGCAAACCGCCTAGTGAAAACTGATCCACCAGCCGTAGCCTGGGACACAAAAATACTTATCAGGGTAGTCTAAGAATGACAAAACCACTGGGTTTGCATGCCACAACCTTACAAGTGGAAACAATAGGAATCAAAATGGCGGTAAGTGAAGTAGTGAGACGATATACAAGGTAAGAAATTTGATAATAAAATACTCAGGTAGCCGAACAGTGTTGCTGGCACTAAAAATCAAAATCTATCCTCGAAACCGACCAAGGAATGTCACAGAGTACTATAACGCACCCCACAAATAAGGATAAAATGAAATTCAGGGATTTGAGAAAGCAGAAACACTGGCCAGAAATACTGTAATTCATTAAAGTTTTATTATTACCGTGTGCATCCACCAAAGTTATAGGTCGATTTAATATTATTTTTCAAATCCCATCACTTTCGTGGATGTAATGAATATAATACTTAAAAAATCTATTGGGTGTCATTAAAAAAATCTACTGCAATGGTAATTACTCATTGTGATAAAAATTTTAAAAGAACCTGAAAGTTCGCGAAAGTTTGTGTTTTAAAAAACCTTTTATGGAATAATTAACGATGATGATGATGACTGCCTCTGGCAGAGGGGTACACGAGAACAGCTCTGCGAGAAAGGACGGAAATATGGGTGAAGGACAGAAAGATAACAGCGAAATGCAGGCAGAAAAACAGAGCTATTGTAAGACCTAACCACTGACAAGGTATTGCTTGGTCCTATCTATGATAATTAGTGGGCTTTGAAGTCTTATTATTATTTGTTGAGTGGGGCTTTTCTAAGGTCTTTATGAGCCTTGTAACACTGCGACCATTGCTGATCTATTGTGCTCGCCACCTACTATAGTTCTGCGCTAAGCCTCGTGTCATTTAAGAACCGCAGCAGGCTTTTGGCGCCAGATTGTTTTACCTCCTCAGGTTGGAGGGAGTGACTACCCAGGTGGTTGTATCTTTTACGCATCAGCGGGCCACACTCGCACATGAGGTGCTGGGGAGTTTCCTCTGCCCCTTGGCAGAACCTGCACATTTTTGTGTCTTTGAGCTCGAGGTTGAACATGTGTTTGTTCAGGCCACAATGCCCCGTGAGCGCCCTTACCAGTATGCGTAGATTGTTCCTATTTAGCGATAGGGCCTCACGGGCCGTCTTACGGTCGTAAGGCTTAATAAGCGCTTTGGAATGATTCAACCCTGGCGTGTTGTTCCAGTGGTTGACGGATTGTTCTAAACACATTTGTTTGAGCATTAGGTTTGCAAGGCTTTTTGGTACACCACAGCAAGGTTCAGGGCCGTATAACGTTCCCTTTGCTCCCGTCCTAGCAAGTTCGTCGGCTTATTCATTTCCCTCGATTCCTGCATGGCCGGGAACCCATCTTAGTATTACCCTGTTCTTTTCGCCCAGGGAATTCAGTAGTGATATGCAGTTTTGCACTAGCTTTGAATTAATGGTATTCGAGGCTAGTGCCATAAGAGCTGCTTTGCTATCCGAGTGGATATAGATACGGTGGTTGGCGTAGTCCTTTTGGAGGTTGATATCCGCACATTCAATAATGGCGTAAACCTCCGCTTGGAATATGGAGGCGTATTTTCCCAAGTTTACACTTCTTTCGAAGTTTGGTCGCTCTCCATATATACCACAGCCTACGTCAAGTCCCGATTTGGACCCATCAGTATACCATTTAAGGCTACCGGCCTCCCATTGCAGTTGGCTTTTTAGCCAGTCGTCTCTGGGCGGCAGCTCCACTGTAAAAAGTTTTCCAAAGTTTAGGAGTGGGAGCATGGTGTCTGATACCATGTTGAGGGTTGGATTTTCACTGACTGAGTCAAGAACTGATCTTAGTGCTTGTGAGATCCAGTTTACCTTCTCTCGGGCAGATAGCCTGTACATGCTGGCTTTCGCCACCTGTTGCAAATGAATGTGTAGGGGCGGTAAGTTCAGCAGTGCATCTAGAGCTGCTCCAGGAGTGGAGGACATCGCGCCAGTTGTCATGAGGCACGCCGTCCTTTGGATATTGTTTAGTTTGGTAATCACAGTTTTCTGGTTGGCTTTGTTGCACCATACCACCGAGGCGTACGAGATTATCGGCCTCACAATGGCAGTGTATAGCCAGTGGGAGATCTTGGGGTTGAGGCCCCAGTTTTTCCCCGCCAGTCTTCTGCTTATACCCAAAGCACTTTTAGCTTTTTGAATTGTTTTATCTAGGTGGCTGTTCCAGGTGAGTCTCTGGTCGAGCGTGACTCCCAGATACTTTACTGCAGGGAGAAAGGAATCTGCCTGTGGTTTAAGATTGGCATTTTTAGTCCACCTAGTTGACGTTTGTTGGTAAATGGCACGAGGACGGTCTTATCGGCGTTGACCGATAATTCGTTCTCTCTGCACCAATTGCTAACGATTGTTAACGCTTTTTGCATTATCTGTGAGATCCTGTTTTGGCAGAAGCCCCGGACAATGACTACTAGGTCATCAGCATAGCCCTGTGTGTCTATCCTGGCCTCTGCCATCCTATGCAGGAGTTGATCTATTGCAAGAGTCCATAGTAGGGGCGAGAGTACGCCTCCCTGCGGGCAGCCTCTTGCAGTGGTGACTTCAAGGTTTGTTCCGTGAAGAGCTACCTTGGCCGTGCGGTTTGAGAGCATCGCTTTCACCCATCTGGTTGTGGTGTTGTCAACTTGTTTTGACTCTAGCCCCTTCACCAGTGATTTAATTGGGGTTTTGTCGAAGGCGCCCTCAATGTCTAAAAATGCGCATACTGCGATTTGTTTGTCTTCCAACGCCTTTTCCACTCTGTCTACTAGGTAGAGCAGAGCGGTTTCCGTGGATTTGCCTCTGCGGTAGGCGTGTTGGTTACAGCTGATAGGGTTGACCGTTAGGATTTTTTCCCTGATATAGCTATCCAGTATCTTTTCCATCGCTTTCAGTAGAAAGGATGTTAGGCTAATTGGCCTGAAGGACATTGACAGTGCGTAGTCCTTCCTGCCAGCCTTGGGTATGAATAGCACTTTGACCTTGGTCCATTCTTCTGGTATATGTCCCCAGGCATAGCTTGCTCTGAAGATTTTAACCAGATTTTTGAAGTCTTAACAGATGCCCACACATTCTGGGCATCCTCATCCACTATGATGAGGATGCGTTTGTCATGCATGGGATGGAAATCTTTTTATTGCACAACTAGCTGAAACCTGCGCGCGTTGCTACGCCAAATCGGTCGCATTCGAAATTTAAATTCGCCGCTTTAAAATTCATTCGACTATAAAAAAGAAGAACTCACTCCTGTCTTCGCGGTCGCATTCGAAATTCAAATTCGCTGCTTTAAAAAAAGACGAATTTTGGTTTTATTGAGGACACCAAAAAAAATCCTTTGGTCCGATCGGCACCAAACTTCACAGGAACCATCTCCAAACTAATCTAAAGTTTCCCTCAAAATTTCATCAAAATCGGTCGAGTGGTTTAGTATTCCATAGCGGACATACAGACAAACATTCATTTTCATATATAGATAAAACTTTTAGGTACAATGGCAAACTTATTGCTACCAAAAATCAGTTTTGGTTTCGAAACGGCGTAGGCACTAGCGGTGCCATATTGGAAGTGACAAAAACTTTAACAGAATCAGTAGACTCAGGAAAAGAATGTATGGCCGTCTTCTAGACTTAGCAAAGGCCTTTGATACCATGTCTCGTAAAATTCTCTTAAGAAGGTTAATGGGATATGGTATCTGTGTATATACACAAAGTCTATACACAGAGTATATACACAGTCTCGGAGCCATATGGCTCCGAGACTATCTCAAAAGTCGGATTCAAACTGTAAAGCATAGCAAAGTGGAAAGTGACCTAAGAACACTGACTTTCGGTATACCACAAGGCAGCGTACTCGGCCCAATATTATTCACATTATATATTAATCCGCTGTGTAAGCTTAATATCGGAAGAATAATATCATATGCTGATGATACAGCATTTATAATTGCCTATTCCACATGGAATATAGTTTATGATCGAATAAATGCAGCACGGTCAATAGTGAAAACATGGCTATACTCAAATTTACGTACGTTAAACATAAGAAAAGCAGAGACATCGTTCCCTGCTAAGAACACAAAATCGGCGCAGATACCCCATTTATACAGTGCCCAGAGATTTACGTCGTTTGGACAACACCATTACCATTACCTTGCTCCGAGATTATTCAATACTAGCTGACCCGTGCCCACTTCGTTGGGCGATAAACATTTTTACTTGTGATGAAATTATGAGTGTGGTTCGGTTAGTACTGAGTGCTATGATTTATTTCCTGACTGCCAAAAGGAGAGTTATATTTTTACTGTATCTGTATGTATGTATTTGCATGCCAATTTGGCTATATTACCGGGTTTCAAATAAGTGAATGAAATTAATATGTTTGAATAAATTATGTTTATTTTAATTGTTCAAACTACTCTGTATACTATATTAGATATAATGTTATTATTAGTATAGATTTTAGGAAAATACCTCGATACTTTAGGACCGACCCAGGTGGTTCTTAAAAAAGTCTCATACAGTGGTTAATTAGTAAAGGAAGAACGAGAACTGAATGCATCCTCATGACATTTCAAAAATAGCAACACATTTACACACATACACACACACACACACACACACACACACACACACACACACACACTCACATCTCTAACAATATAATTACCTATATGAAAACCAGAGTGAATTCAGCATGTTATTTTTGTAAAATAATATTATGTATTTGGATTTAATTTATAAAAAATTTTGACTACCTTTATTATTTAATGATTATTTAGATTTTTAAATGATTATTTTGCGTATTTTATTACTAAACATTTGTTTTTTTTTAATAATATCATTTTTATCATTTCGTTGGAACAGGCACTGCCTAGTTAGGAGTGACGCAAAATCGTTGTATAAAAATAATTCCTATATTATTATTTTTTCATTAAAGCAATAAATGTAAAAAAAAAGTTAAACAATATGTTTCAGTCGAACGACATGTTGATGTGTAAAGAAAAGTAGGCAAAATAAAATACTACAATATAACTAGTTACTACTACAAGATAAAGTTTAAAACGAAATTTTAAATTAATTGGAAGGTATGCATTTTATACGTATCTAAAGCCAGAAGCAATTAAATAGGTAAATATTCGAATACGACGCAAATAGATACATTAATATACAAATAATTAGACTGCTAAAATAAGTAAGGAAAGGGAAGGGATAACTAAAGGTCAGAATAAATGGTTTATATTTATTGTAAAATGAAGTTCTTTTTTAAAAGCTTTTATTTAGCTTGCAATGTTTGTAAGTATGTTTGTTTAGGTCAAATCTTGCAAAAGCAGAATTAGAACAACTTCCTCTTATCCTATGAAGTTGAAATTTTACTAGTTGAATCAGTTCCGATGACAATGCGCTGCATATAGGAACTATAAGCAAGAAAATATACAGGGATCAATTTACAAATGCTCCATATAGATAGCCAAGTGCGTATCTCAGCTTACTGATAACAAACCCCAAATTAAAACATCTTAATAGGAATGAAATGGAGTAAATACGTATTACTATGTAGAGCACTACTAGATAGAGTATTATTTTATAGGTATTACTAGATAGAATAAATAGGTATTACTAGATTACCATGAGAGAGCCTGAATAAACGCTTAACCCAGGTGGCTCTGGCCTGCAAAGGGCTTCGGTTTCCTATCAGTATAGACAACTATGTTAATACTGAAACTGTAATACAACGTAATCTCATTAAAATCATCAGAGCCGTTTTTGAGAAAAACAATAAAAACTCTTGTTATGTTTTTTTGGAATATTTTCCTTCATTTCACTATTAAAAGAAAAATTAAAATAAAACGATCTATAGGTATAAGTGTAATCAAGTATCTTTGCGAAGTCGGACCAGTGATTAAACTCACTCCTGTCAACCGATAGACAAACGCCACATTGTCATCCATATATCTCATTTATGAATTGACCACTTTGTCAGCAAAACCGCACTTCATTTAAGACCAATGACCTTCCAAAACTTTCCATCTTCTATGATACACTTTCTACATACTTGATACTTATTGCCACTTGTCAAACACCACGGAAGCTGATTCCAAAACCAAAAACCGGCTAGTGATTTTATTACCAACGCAATGGCTATGTTTCTTTCGCTAAACATGAGGGAAATATTAATAAATATAACATTCCAAGGTGGCCTAACCAGTCAATCTGGTTTGGAATGGCATTAACAAATTTTATGAGTTTCGAGGAAGGCAGCCAGGAGGCGTTGTATGTATGTATTTATGAGAAGCGTGGATCCTACAAATAAAAAGAAGCTAAATAATGGTTGACGTTTTTCTCACTTCCACGTTTAATAAGTTATCATTGAAATAGCTTTAATTTATGGTTTAACTTGAAAAACTTTACATAATATCAATGGGTAGATTTATCTATATACATATATTAAAGAACTTAGTATCTGACGGCTTCATCATCGCCGAGCCGAAGTCACTAAAGCTATATAATATGATTTTCCACAGATGTTTCTTTTAGGACGCAGTCACTAAGGATTTCGCGAAATTCAACTAATGTTTTTTTTTGCGGTTATCTTAATATATCTTAATCCCGATGAAATATTAGATCGGTTTTACTCAAAAAAGGCTCCCTAAATAAATGCCTGGAAATTATATTCAGGTTTCTCCCTAAACATCTCTTGAAAAGAATAATCGAGGTTGAAGTCATCCAAAAGAGCTAAACTTATTTTTTTGCGATTTTCGTAATATCTCATAAGACCGATTTTCTACCAAGTCGGATTTAATAAAAAAAATCCCTATATATATGACTAGAAATAATTTTCCGGATTTTTCCTTAAATACCTCTTAAAATCAATAATCGGGATTATTAATTTTAATAAGGAATAAAGGGAATAATCGGGGATGAAGTGATCGAAAAAGGCTATATTGTTTTTTTTTTGTGGTTTTCCTAATATCTCTTAATCTCGATTAAATAACAATTCAATTTTGCACAAGAAAGGTTCCTCATATAAATGCCTAGAAATCGTATTCAGGGTTTTCCCCTAAATATGGTTTTAATGGAATAATCAGGGTTGAAGTGATCGAAAATGTTTTTTTGCGGTTTTCTTACTATCTGGTAATTCCGATTAAATATCAGATCGGTTTCATATGAATGCGGCTTCCCCATATGAATGCCTACAAATTATATTCAGGATTTTTCCTTCAACATCTCTTGAAGAGAATGATCGGGGTTGAAGTGATCGAAAAGATCTAAAATGTTTTTTTGCAATTTTCTTAATAGATCTTAAGCTCAATATCAGTTCGGTTTTACTCAAGATCAGACCCCCACATATTTAGGATTTTGGACTCTTTGAAGGAATAAACGGGTTGATCGAAAAGGGCTAGATTTTTTTGTGGTTTTCCCGATATGTCTTATTCTTGATTGAATATCAGGTTGGTATTACCCAAAAAAGGTTCCGTATAGAAATGCCTAGAGATCATTTTCAGGATTTTCCCTAAACATCTCTTTAAAGGAATAATCGGGAGTTGAATATGGAATAATATTTAAAAATATGCAAGAAAAATTTAATTTAGAGGAAACTCTTGAAAGATTTTTAAAAATTCAAGCCCTACAGGGCTAAAAAAGGGAAAACTATGTCTCCATAACTGGTTAAGCTATAAAAGTGAATCAAAATGAGTAATAAACTATTTTTTTGAAATGAAATATGGCAGTTTTCAAAATTAACCCAAGAACGAAAACATGCAGAAATAAAAAATGCATTTTATGAAATATGGTTTTACGGTTATCATATTATCTCTTAAGCCCGACGAAATATCAGTTCGGGTTTAGTTATAAAAGGATCCCTATACAAATGTCAAGGAATCATATTCAAGATATTTTCCTAAATAACTCATAACGGCTGTACCTAATCGGAAAAGGAGAAAATATATAAATTGAAGTTAAAAAAAATATTTTAGGAAGGATACTCGGCTTTTAAAATTAGGTAATATGTATTAAGGGATTTTTCGAAATACAAGCCAAAAGGGTCAACAAGGATGCAATTTAAAATTTGATTTTACAATTTTGTTAATATTTCTCAATAATTTGCAAGATCGATTTTCAATTTAAATTTCCCCATATCATGAATGCTTATAAATTTGTATAATTTTGTATAAACTATCAAACACCACTCGATCTGACTTTCCTATTCACGGCCCATTTTAGGAGAGTTAATACGTTTAAAGCCACTTTGCCGAAACCGATCCGACTTCATCATCAGACACAAAAGACGAGTCTTCGAAAAACATTAGATTTTCTATCCATAAAATAGGTTAGGTTTTTGAACTCGCTTCATCTTTTATCTAAGACTGGGAGAACGAGGTAGAAGACTGGAAGTCGTGTTTCTTAAGGCACGTTCAGGAAAGCAGCTCGCCCGGAGGTCTTTTTAAAACAGATCGCAATCGATAGCAATGTCAATATAAACGAATCGCATACTGATTACGTCCACACTCTGCTGAGAGCAGTATTTTTATTACGCTTTTCATTTTATGACGGAACAAGTAATCTGTGTCACATTACCCTTTTACAACGATTTTAATTTACTCTCTTGCCACTCATTCAATTGGTGATAAATTTATTCTTTTAATGTATAATACATTTTTATCGCACTTTGAAATGAAAGCGACAGGTATAATGATAAATGGATAGTTTATGCCTTAATAAAGTGTCATATTTCATGTAAATTTTGATACATTTTTATGATAATTTAGATTGATTGGAGGTTATGTGGGTTTGAAAAGCGTTTTTTATCATTTATTTGTGATAAGAAATGTGTTTAAACGTAAATAAAAACAAATGACTTGTTTTTTCGGTCATAGTTATTATATTCTTCTTGAAGTGCTCTTTCTATCCATAGTGCTCTTTCCATCCATAGTTATGCCTATTTATCCTGCGTCTGTAAATCATTATATCAGGATAAAAAACCAATCAAGCTTCTACATTTTCTATTTGTTATTCGCAGATTTTCCATTTTTTCTTTTATATATTTATTTATTCATTTGTTTATTCACCTTTTACTAATCAACATCACAGAAAACCACTGCATTGAACAATAAAATCAATAAAAATATCAACTAGTAACTGTACGAATTGAATATCGCGTAAAATATCATGTGATATACTCTATCTAAAGTAGTGATTCCCAAATTGGTCTATATAGACCCCCAGGGGTCGATTTGTAATTACAAGGGGTGCATAACAGCGTGGAAAAAAACGGGGTGCACGAGATGTAAATGGGGGTCCACGTTAGCAGACCCCATCTATATACATAGGTCATCATAAACATTTAGGCGATCCATAATTATCGTATTACTTCTAAACATAGTATTTTAAACTTATAAATAAAAGAAATAAACAAACGCGCGCGTCACAACTATAATGTAAGGAAATCAACACTCAACTTAAATTGCATCACTAGTCGTTTGAGAAGGCCAGCGCAGATGACTCACGAGGGAAGGTGCGAGATTGTGAAAAAATGCACTTTAATGGGTGACCGTGCGAGCGAGTAGGATAGAGGCGCCACATGAATAAGCAGTCGAGATAGTGCTGCATGTCCAGTTATGCGCGGCTTTCTCCAATCCATTGTACTTCAAGGACGTGGACGTTTCGAAATGAACAACTAAAAATTGTATATGTTTTTATTTTTTACAACGGTCCACTTTAACCAAACACCGTATGTAAGTGATCAGTAATGTGCCAGCTGTCAAAAACACATTTAAAGTTAGTAAGTTTAGGAAAATTCAATATTATGCAGGCAGGTGGTCGACAAAAAAAACAAGTGGTCTACTGGACAAAAAAAATGGATACCTCTGTTCTAAAGTATTGTGTGCTGTCTAATGAACTATGTAAATTATTTTAAATGCGATAACCCTGATTTGATTGATTAATTGATATCATATAAGATTAAATAATTAATTGCCTGTAATTTAAACAGATAAAGTTTGGCGGTAAAAAAAGCTAAATGTTGTACCATCGAGTTAATGTCGCCACATCGTAAGGTTAGCGCGCGAAAAAGGCTCCTCGAAAAGATAGTGCGATCGAATACAAAAATAATTATTAGACACGATGATATCCACCTTAGGTAGTAATCTAGGGTTATCAGTTTTCCCTGGATTCAATTTAAAAAAGTACGACATGGTCATAATTTCTCTTCTGTGACAAAGAAGTATAGCCAACTTATGCCTGTGATAAATGCAGTCGGTTACAAAAATGGATAATATCCGTACTGTTTAAAGTACAAAAATGTCTAAAAACACATTTGTACCTTTTCCATAATGATGGATGACTGTCAAACGACGCAAAATACCTATAGGCACTGTTGGCGTCCGACGGGTTAAGGATATGTTTATTTTCAAAGCAATTATGACACCTTTTCTAAAGTTTGCGAAGTCCCACTGAAAATATACTCATTTATGAACTTACCACCAATTTCTTCACAACGACCCAATTACCAACGCTGCTTAACCTCGCCAAGTATTAACCCATATCTACAGGTAGCATAGTATTCGCTTGCATAGTGTTTTCCATTTGTTCCAGTCAGTTTCACAATCGTAAAAATAAATTAAACCAAGTTTATTGGAGTTGCTGTCCGACGCTATACAGGCGTTTTTATCGCTTCAGCTGATAGCGGAAGCGAAACTCGGTAGGTAATTGCCGACCTGTAGTTATATTACGCCAGCAGGCAATTTGTTTTTAATAAACAGATAAGCTTGTCAAGCCCCTATCGATTCCTGTTTAGCAGACAATACGCGTGTGTAAATATATTTGGGGATATTTCAAAGTGAAGTTACCGCGTTAATTTTGTGGCGCGATGGTATTATGACATCGAAGAATATCGAGCAAAATAAAAACAGATATAACAGTGGGAAATTGATGGCTTAATTAGATCATATCGAACCTATTTAGGTCAATACCAGGTTGTTAAATAAGTTTTGTCGTTCGATAAGAAAACCACGATTTTATGGTTTGAAATACATTTTGTTATTCAATACAATCTCCCAGAACTTTAATACACTTGTTCCAATAATCTTCTAATTTATGGATTCCATCCCTGAAGTGATAATCCAGAAGACTGTCTGAAGATTACCTCTTCTTTCGATGAAAACCGTTTTCCACGAATGAATGTTTAAGATGTGAGAACAGCCAGAAGTCGGAGGGAGCCAAGTCTGGCGAATAGGATGCATACTGCAACAGTTCGTACTTAAATTCACAGATTTTCGCGATGGTTTTTTGAGCTATGTGAAAGCGTGCGTTATCTTGATGACACATTATTTTTTTATTTTGTAAACCAGGCCTTTTCTTTCGAGTTTTCACATCCAGCTGATCCTAAAGGTTACATTAATAATCTGCGTTTATTGTTTTACTAGTTTGAAAGTAATCCACACACAAAATTTCTTTTAGCATCCCAAAAAACGGATGCTAACATCTTCATGGGCGATTTCTAGACTCTAGCTCGCTTCGACGCTGAAGTAACGGGTTCACATCACTCCTTAGCCTCTTGTTTTGATACATGATCATGGTGATAGACCCAAGTCTCATCTACAGTGATAAAAAGACGCACACAATTTTTTTATCATTTCTAAAACGCGCCAAATGTTGTCGAGAAAGTCGCATACGTGTGTGTTTCTTTTCCATTCTTAGCGAATACAGCACCCACTTTGCACAGATATTTCTGTAACCCAAAAAAAAGTCCGCCAAAAGATTGCTCATACTACCTAATGAGATGACTAGGGCTTCTACTAAATCATTCTTGGATAAACGACCATCGTTTATAATCATATCGTTTTCTTATGTTGATGCAATTTTTGGACGTTCTTCACGTGGATCGCCTTCAAGCCCTGTATGACCACATTTAAATACAGCAACACATCTTTCAACTGGTCAAATTGAAGAGAAAGGGTCCTTATACGCTTTTAACAATCGATCATTAATTAGTTTTGGTTCTACACCTTTCAAAAATAATAGTTATTTTACTGCACAATATTCAAATTTTTTCTTAGTCCAAAAATACTGTGACACGTCAACTTTGAACAACTGCAAATATATGAACGAGTTGACTGATCTACATGAAACTTCATAAAACATTAGTATGTACTACTTTTACAAAATATAAAACGACGAACCTACTAGCGTCATCTCTTATTGAATGACAAAACTTATTGAACAACCTGATATTTCTTATTTTCTTTTAGAGATGGCGCTGGAAAGAAGAGGTTTCACTGCCAAACCTCTTACGTCATTTCTCTTATGTTAATGATGTTTAAATGATTTCGGGTTAGCGTCATATTTTTTTGTGTGGTAAAAATGTCGAGTTTCAAGACAAACAAAGATCATTTGCGGCACGCACTGCTTTCTTGTTCAATCAAAAAATCGCGAGTAAGAGCCGTCGTATACTTGCGGAAACTTACGGTTACAGTTTCCTAACCCAAGACACTTATGTGCATTGGGTTAGACGATTTAAAAGCAGTAATTTCGAGTTGAAAGACGAAGAACGCCCGGGTCATCCGAAAAAAAAACACAAACAACAGCAATGGTCAAAGAGACCATTTGTACACTTGACTGGTAACTCTTGATCCACCCGCTTCAGCGGGTGGGGTAAGAGTTTTTGGCAACCCCTGGGGGTACCCGTTTCAGTGATTAGGGCAAGAGTTCTCACTTGACTAACCAGACGGCACCTTCCGACTACTACTTGTTTCCATCGATGTCTCAAGCACCCGCCATGAAACACTTCAACAACTACGGAGATGTCAAAATATGGCTTGATGACTGGACCACCTCAAAAGTAGTACTGTTTTTCTGGGAGGGCATCCACTAATCGCCACAGAGATGGGAAGAAAGTGTAACTAGCGATTTCGCCTACTTTGGCTAAACCATTGTTATCTTCCTCCCATTTTAAACGCGTTTTTTTTTTTAATAAGAAATATTTACCACAAATATTTCTGTAAATCACTTTTTACTTTTAAAATGTTCAATGGTAAACTTTTTAATTTAAAAATGGTCTTATGTGATGGATCTATATATTTAAAACAGTCCTAAAAAAAATACGGTTAACGACTTGGTATGGTATGAAATGGGTTCCCCGCATATTATTCTATTTTATTTATTAAGTTTTTAATATTTCCTTTAATTTTTAGACTTTATCATAATTTTTATAATTTATGACAAATGTCAATCGCGTAGTCGCTGTAAATCTCTCCCACCAGATCGAACGAACTTGTGTCATCGTTGTCATGTGTATAATTTAAATTCTAATTGTTAGACTTATTTGCAGTTGTAAGATGTGCGATTGAAAGATTTACCAGATCGTACCAATTACATTTTTTCCAAAAATTCTGAAATGTGTTGAAATAGGCAGGTACGACTTTTTAGACTGCTGTACGTTACAACGATATATATCTTGGCAACCCCTGGGGGGTACGCGTAACACTTTTTGTGAAATACTGGTGTCTCGGAAAAATAGTTAATATTAAAATATTCATAGTACCGTAAACATTGCACACAACAAAGCCGTGAATATATGTATTCTACAGTTTTGAATAAGGGAATCACCAACATAGCATATTAAAGAAACCATGGAAACGAGAGAAACCATGGACACGAGAGGCAAGGAAAATAAAAAAAAAAAACAAAGTAACATAATTTTGTTTTAAAATGTTCATTCTTTCACGCATATACAATGTAACAAATAGAAATAATTGACTTTATAATTTATTTGAGCCACATTGAAAGTGGAATTATAAAGTGACATAACAAAACAGTTTTTTTATTCAACCTTCAAGCGGTAGAGACAAAAATACTAGAGTCAGTGTTCGGAAAACTTTCGATAATTGAGTGCACAAGAGAGAACTTCGCGAGACCAGACTTCGACAGGACCGAGTTTATAACCCGACCCCGACGATATCTACGCTTCGCAGGACAGTACTGCTCTTCAAACGGTAAGCGACAATAACAGCTTATACCTTGATGCCTCAATTATGCGAGCGGCTAGATTTACAAACTAGTGGAGACTAGATCGATCAAATAGGAAAAGAGATCGCTGCGGAATCTGCAAAAGGAGACCGTACGATACAAGAGCTTAAGGTCACCTTGTATCGCAACTCGCCGAGGAGAGACACGCCTCTACGAGTACCCTGTGTGCCATCGGCAGTAAAACGCCGGTTCACATCACCCCTGGGTGCCACCAAAATTGCACCTTGTCGTTCTATGGCTACCCTAAAATAAGGTGGCAGATTTTCGATCGGTTTAACCGCTGACCGCTGGATTTGCCACTACAACTGGTATAGTAGAGTAACTAAGACCTACTCAATTACTTTTTTTTGAAGGACATTAGTGATGTTCGTGCTTAGGTTTTAAATGGTGAGGTGCAATGAAGCCAAGGTGTCTTTGTACAAACTTTGTCCTCCTGCAAGGCATTTCTTACCTGACAACAGCCGCCTGTCGAGTCTTTTGGGTTCTTTAAGCATTTCCAGCGTGTTTTTTTTGGTAAATCTCGAGTGTATCCAGAACTTTATGCTCACGGAACAGTTGTAAAGTAGAGTAGTGTATCTGTTATACACTACTTACTGTTTACTTCACTTCATAAGCTTTCAAATAGTCTTCTTTGTACATTTGTTTGTGTGTTGGTTTGCACAGCATCAAGATATCAAAAAATCAATTTGCATGTTTGGGCTTGCAGAATAACTTTTTTAATGAGTTGAGTTTGTTTTCCAAAAAAAAAATTGCTGTCTATCGAAATGAAGAATGATGCACAAACATGAACGTCACCTAAAATTATTATCTGGCAGAGAATTTGCATCGGGATTGCGTATCATGTGTTATCGTACCATATCCGGGCACCCACATGGTTATGGTTATGACTGTGGGAATAAAGTCTCGAGTTTTGCGTAACGGCATCGTTTAAAATTTAAAAGATCTGCTTTGGCGGGTCTCCGCCACATCTGGCGAACACTTTGCTTATGGGTCAAACAGAGATTGCCAAACATTTATTAAGGCGACAATGCAAGTTTTCATAAATTACATTTTATGGCAATTTTCAAAAGTCATATTGAATTAACTAATTATGATTAGTCAATAAACAAAAATATACCGTCGTGCCCATACGTACGTCATACCCGTCGTACTCTTCTTATGCAAATAGCTATTTCAGTTTTTAAAAAAACAAAACGAGAAAAAGGAATGTTTCTAGGAGCAATACAGAAAACTTGCATTCGGAGTATTTTTTTTAAGTATAGCTCACATTAAACAGCAGGGGCAAGAAGTTCCGAAAACAACACCCACATTCTTAGAACTGGTTGAAAAGTTATTGGAGTTTTTAATTAATGCACACACAGTCCTCATTTTCTTGTTGTTTGCTAAATTCAGGACAGTTTTCTATTCTGGATGAATCTAAATCTTTTTTACTTTTGTTTTGTTTTCTTGTGACTTTTTGTTGACGTTATTTGATGTTCATAGTTAGGTTGTGATATACATGTACCTATCATTGTCTTCAACTGTATGATATGTCATTTCTTACATTAAACGCAAAATTCAACAAAATCAACTTTTTGACAAATCTCAGAAGGAGAAAATAAAACTTAATAACGTGAAGCTAGAGAATATGGTTTTATTGCATCTATTTCTTATTGTTTTTCAGATACATTACTCTGGTTTCCGTCCGAAGCACGGGTCTGATTCTCTAATATATTTGAATTCGATATTGATATGGATATTTGAATTCGATATTGAGTTGTCGAAAATTTATTTTGCCCAATTTGCGATATTATTTATTTTTATATAAAACGATTGATTTGTGTTAACATTGAGTACAATAGTGTTATTAAAACGTCTTTATCCGACATTGCGAAAAAACAAAGGTATTTAGGTACACCATATTTTTGGCAATAAACAGCTGTCAGAAAATTGACAAATTTGACAGCTACCAACACTAAGAAATTTATGTAGAATAAGGAAATATTCGTTAATTATCCTGTTGGATCATTAAATTTCGTCTTTGAGTACCTACTTACCACGATGTCTATGCCGCAAATGAAGGACCTTGTTGCTTGGATGCTGAACTTTGAGCAGCGCCTCGAAGCAAATAGTGAAAAATCACCTGCTTCAAATTCACTCGATGCACTCTCGACTGATTTCAATGCATTCAAGAAACTAGTTTTTGGAGCTCTTCAGAATATGGAAGCTGAGTTATCTAAACAGAGTAGTCGCATTGACCAGCTGGAATGCTATTACAGGCGAAGCCACCTCGTCATCCACGGCATTAAAGAAGAACACGGCGAAGAACTCTCATCTGTTGTCACAAGCCTCATCAAAAATCAAGTGAAACTGCCGAACTTCTCCATAGATTATCTCGATCAAAGTCACCGGATCGGCAAAACACACGCAAACAGTGACAAACATCGACCAATTTTGGTTAAATTTGCGAAATGTCATTATCGCGAACTCGTCTGGATGAACAAATCTAACTTGAAAGGATCCAGGATATTGGTTACGGAATTTTTAACACGGCAAAGACAGAGAATCTTCACAGAAGCCAGACAAAACTTTCAGGTTAGCAATTCATTCACACGAAATGGAGCAGTAATCGTTTGTTTTCCTGACGGTTCGCGACGCACACTGACCACCGACGACCACCTTAAAAGTGCGTTGAATCATTTAAGCTCCTTTAAAGGCCAGAAAATCCACAAATTACGATCGCACAATGGTAAAAAAACGAAAAGGTAGTCATCTGATGGATTCAACATTGCGCCGCGCGTTCATGCCGGTCGACTGTCATTTTAATTTTTGTAAACAAACCAAATACAGTCAAGCCGCGGCAAGACAATGTTGCTCGCAATTAAAAATGATGTTTTCCACTTTTGCATTTTCCCAACTTTTGGGAATTTTTAAAATAATTGAGATTTAGTAACATGTTAATTTTAATAATTGTACTATTTAATATTAATAAGGCTGTAAGTACTGTTGACCTAAATGTTTGAAAAATTATGTTCATTCCAACAGGATAATACCTTAGATATATTTTTTCCTTTGTTTATTGACTATTTATTATTATTCTTTTTTATTTTATTATTCATATATTTGTTTCCTTTTATTTATTATAATTCATATTTATGCCACTGCCGCCATCCCCTACAAATAGCCCCATCAATCCCCTCCCTAGCTTTTTCAATGACTCTCTGCTTTCAGGTGATTCTGAGCACAGTGATTCGACTACCAATGAACCTCTGGACTCATCTATTTCACCAGAACATACACTTCATGAAACTTTGGGTTTTCTCCTGTCTCCACACAAAAACATTTTTAACGCCTGCCACAGTATCCCAAGCCATTATTCTGACTTGTTAGACACCGTTTCAGGATTAAACCTGCACGCATTGCTTATTAGTGAAACTATGCTCAAGCCCACACTCGCATCACACCTTTACCCTTTGCCCGGATACAAACTGATACGGAATGACAGAGTTGGATGGAGGTGTGGAGGCGTGGGAATTTATATAAGAAGTGATCTCAAATACAAGGTACTTTTACAATCTCCGTCCACGTGCAGGGGTCGTCCTGAATTTATTTTCCTAGAAGTGCAATTGCAGTTCAATTCGCTCCTTCTCGCTGTAGTGTATTGTCCTCCCCAAATAAATTACTTTCAAGAACTCGAATCCAGCCTTGAAAGCCTTCTCCCCCATTATGAACATGTTGTTATTATGGGGGATTTCAACACTTGCCTTTTAAAAAATAATAGTAGGTTAGAAAACCTCAATCACATGATTGCGTCCCTTAATCTTAATATTGCACCATTGCAGGCCACCCATCATGATAAAACCTCTAGTAGTCTACTTGATTTAATTATAACGTCTTCTCCTGATCGGATAAAAGTTCACGGACAATGCACAGCTTCTGGATTTTCTCACCACGATCTCCTGTACATTGGTTATAAGCTACGTTGTCCTAAACCACCTCCACAAATTCTGCGAATCCGCGATATGAAAGCAATAGACTATGCAAACCTTCTGCAGGACGCCTGGAGCACGGAGTGGACGGCCGTTGAGGGACAACTTACAATCGACGAAAAAGTTGACTGTCTCAATCGGCTCATTTTGCAGTTGTATGACAAGCATGCTCCGCTAAAGACCATCAAAGTCAAACACCCTCCTTGCCCCTGGCTAAGAGAGGATATAAAGCAGGCAATGGCGAAACGGGAGCGAACTAAAATCAAATTTAAACGGCAAAAAACAGAAGAACTATGGAAAGCTTATAAATTACAGAGAAATCGATGCAACCAATTGTGCAGAAGTGCCAAACGGTCCTACATATGCAGGACTTTGCTAAACTCTACTCCCAAGAACACCTGGAAATTTCTTAAGTCCTTTGGTGTGGGAAAGTCCAAAAACAGCTCTACAAGCCTGGATGTTGATCTCAATGCTCTAAATTCCCACTTTGCCATCCAACCGTCAAGCATTGACCCATTGATTAAATCAACATCCATTCATAACATTAGACAACGAGTGAGACCACCTATCGCACAATTTAATTTCACGGCCACCACGCCATACGAACTACGACGCATCATCAAAAAAAATACAAACTAATGCGACTGGGTGCGACAATTTAAATATTGCACTTATCAGCCCAATTATTGAGCCAATTCTTTCAGTTCTCACTCACATCATTAACTTCTCTTTCACAAATCGTAGCTTCCCTACTTTTTGGAAACGGGCCTTTATCATCGCCTTACCTAAAACATCTTCACCTCTGCTGCCCAAAGACTATAGGCCAATTTCTATATTGCCTATTTTCTCGAAGGTTATAGAACGCGTCGCATACATCCAACTAAACCACTTTCTTGTCTCTCATGGACTACTTAATTCTCTCCAATCCGGTTTTCGCCCTGGTCACAGCACTACCTCAGCTCTGGTCAAAGTCACCGATGACATTAGATGCGCTATGGACAATAGAAAACTCACAATTCTCACACTCTTAGATTTCAGTAGCGCATTTAATACGCTCGATTTTGATCTATTGCTGGAGCGGTTGCACTCTCTCAAAATCTCAGATGATGCAGTAATGTGGTTTGACTCTTATCTGAAGGGGCGCCGACAGTGTGTTAAATCAGCCGACACTTCCACCGATCTGATCGACCTTACTGCCGGCGTACCCCAGGGAGGAGTCCTTTCCCCTCTTCTCTTCTCTATATTTATCAGCCCCATAACCGAGAACCTTACCACCTCGTATCACCTTTACGCTGATGATCTACAAGTTTATATCCACACAAAACCGGACGATATTGACTCTGCCATACTTGATATGAACTCGGCTCTTGCCCATATATCTTCTTGGGCTAAAAGTCATGGCATTGTCTTAAATCCTACTAAGACCCAATCAATTATAATTGGCAGTCAACAATTACTGTCTCCTATTTCTCTATCATCTTTACGCCAAGTAGAAATCGAGGGCAACGTCATTGGGTATTCTAAAGTTGTAAAGAATTTAGGCATACTCGTGGACGAGACATTTTCTTGGCAAGCACAAGTCAACGAAGTAAGCAGGCGAATATATAATGGCTTTCATAGCCTTCGGAGGTTGCAGAGATTCCTCCCTGTAAGCACTAAGCAAACCATAATTCAAAGTCTGCTTCTGCCGTTACTAGACTATGCCGATGTCGCATATTTGGATCTCACCGAAAACAGACTGGATAAACTTGAGCGCCTACAGAACGTTTGCATAAGGTACATATTCAATCTGAGGAAGTATGACCATGTTTCCGAGTACCGATCAAAATTGCAATGGCTTCGTATACGGGACCGGAGAAATTTGCATATCCTTTCACTTCTATATAATGTCCTACACAACCCTACATCTCCCTCCTACCTCAACGAGGCTTTTACCGGATTAGGAAGTCTTGGTCTCCCACTTCGTTCAAGTCAGAATAATATCCTACGTATCCCAAAACACAATACCACTTTTTTTCCTACTCCTTCTCCGTACATGCAGCTCGCCTGTGCAATCAGCTTCCTTTAACTATTCGAGGCGCTAGCTCGCTGTTCACCTTTAAGCAATCATTCAAAAAGCACTTCCTTTCACAATAAATATTAATCATAAATTCTAACCTTTCCGTTATCCCCTCCCTTTCCTTACCTTATTTTGGCAGTTTATTTATTTACTTATTTATTTATTTATTTATTTGTTAATATATCAAAATATGTATGTATATACATACATATAATATGTCAAACTCAAAATATACATACATATAATATGTCAAACTCAAAAATTTATTTATATATTTACATTTTACTTTAGATACACACACAATGTATATTATATGCTATAATTTCAAATTTAATTTTAGGCTATAATTTGTTGCCTACTCTTCTTTTCACACCAGCATGTTGGTTGACTGGAAGATATTGCTGTAGTGTAGCAATAAGTCCGCCATTGTACCTTATTTTATTGTGCAATAAAGAGATTTTCATTCATTCATTCATTCATTCATTCATTCATTCATTCATTCTAATATTACTATAGTTTTCTAAGCGTCTTTCCATCAATTTTCTAAAAAAATGTACAGAAAAAGCTATTTTCTTAAGATTTATACCACTAGTACAGATTTTTATATTATTTGAACTTGAATGAATTAAAATTGTCAAAAAACATTTATGCAGAATGCAAACCACAAGATCTATAAATATGGAGGTGAAATAGAACGAATCACATAATATCTCTAAACATATCCAAATAACCATTAAAACCACTAGGGAATAAAGATTTAGAATAAATATCTAAATTTACACTTGTATAATATTTATTAGGTTTAAAAAAGAAAGGAATTTTACCGCCGTTTCGGGGTTGTTGAAAACACGGTTATTGAGACGGTCTGGCATTAGACGTGAGTCCGCCCTAAAGGGCGGACTGACGTCTTGTTGCAAACATTACTGTAAACAGTAATGTTTGCAACAAAGCTGAAACGTCGTGTGCCACCAACTGCACGCGAAAAAATCCATTTTCCAAGAAAACATTTTTTTTAATTTTAAGTATTATGAAAGTGGTTATCTTTAAAAAAAATACATGATCGAGAGGTTTGAGATTCTCTGGAAAATAAATATGTTTTGACGCTAAGCTGCCATATGAATTGTAAGTATCTTCCCAGAACACTGCTCTAGTTTATTGTTTTAACAGCGTGCCTCACTGACACTATAATTATGATTGGACAAATTGACGGACAAAGAAGGGGAAGCAAAATAATTCAGTTTGGTAACTCTACAGTGCTCTTAACTGACAGCGTGTTGATGATACTTAGAGACAATAAGACCGATAGAATTTCTTCTAAATATCAGTGATAATTGGAAGTATATAATGTAACTGGATTAAAGAAAGGAAAACTAAATATTAATCAATTTAATAAAAGCTGAAGAAAAATACATATTTATTAATACATATTTTCTAACAGAAACTAATAAATAAATTTAGGAATGTAAAGATTGTCAAGAAAATAAATAGGCAAATATTATGTTTAAACAGGTTTTAAACCACAATCAAACAAAAAAAGAGAATTTTCGAAAGCATATTTTTTTTTATTTTATCTTATTATTTTATAATTGTTTAGGAAACACACAGCTGTTAGAATACATTTTGTACAAAATTATTAATTTTCAAAAATAAAGCTAAATTATATGTTTCTACTTAAACATTCATAATTTTAACACATAACGTATTTTTTTCTGAATAATAAATACTCATAGGAGGAGGTGTGGAACTGGAAAGGGAGGAATCATAATAAGTAAATATTTTTTTTCCTGAATATTCATTCCATGACATAGTCATATATATTATTTAAATATATTCTTGAATACATATTATTTATATTATATTATATTATATATTGCGATTACAATGAAATGTAAACACGGTCATTAATCAATTTATTTATTTTATTTATTTATTAATTTACAATAACTTTATAATTATGTCATATACACACCATTAACATACTATGGTTGATTTGGGAGAGATTGAGCACATCCTATGGTGAAAATGTCTATCCGCATTCCTAACTAGGTCAGAGACCCGTATCTAGGGATGCTGCTTTTTGTTTAAAGGTATCGACATTGATTTTATAAAATCAATGGTATCGATGATTAATCAATGCTTCCTCAAAATCGATAGATGACGTCAATATCAATACGTCAATACGTCAATATCGCCGAGCTGTGTACTATTGACACTTGTTACGGTAACCCAAAATTACGGTAACCCATAACACTTGTGTGCATTGGGTTAGACCATTTAAATGCAGTAATTTCGAGTTGAAAGACAAAGAACGCCCAGGTCATCCGAAAAAAAAATAAAAACAACAGCAATGGTCAAAGAGACCATTTGTACACTTGACTGGGAACTCTTGATTCACCCGGCTTCAGCGGGTAGGGTAAGAGTTTTTGGCAACCCCTGGGGGTACCCGTTTCAGTGATTAGGGCAAGAGTGACTCACCAGACGGCACCTTCCGACTACCACTTGTTTCCATCGATGTCTCACGAACCCTCCAGAAACAATTCAACAACAACGGAGATGTCAAAATATGGCTTGATGACTGGACCACCTCAAAAGTAGTACTGTTTTTCTGGGAGGGCATCCACACATCTCCACAGAGATGGGAAGAAAGTATAACTAGCGATGGCGTCTTCTTTGGCTAAACCAATTTTATCTTCCTCCCATTACGCCTTTTTTTTTGTGAGTCGCGATGTCGCGAGTGAGTCGCGATGTTACACGATGTTACGAGTGAGTCGCGATGGTACACAGAAAGATACCATTCCTAGAAGATCATGTTTCGAAAACGCAGATGTCATATTAGACTGTCATCTTTTCGCACCAGCATTTTGAACTTACATAGATAACCTGTGTTTGAGTTGAATTACAAATTCCAGTATCCCTAATTTAAATCCATGTATTAATCTTTTGTGAAAATATATTATTCATTGGCCTTCTCCTGTATGTTTTTACTCGTATATTTTCATGTGTGCATTCGTGGAAAGTTGAAAATTAGTGATATTTTCGATTGTGATGTATGTCGCGGCAGCAACGCACTAGAGACTGCATGCAACATTAATAATGTGTATTTAAACGAATGCTACGTGTATAATATCAACTTCGAAAACGAGCCACGTGGACAACCGGAGACTGACGTTGATGGCGACGAATTAAGGGTGATAGTTGAAGGACATCTATGAAACTACCGCTGAGCTAGCAGCATCCTTAAATACTGAGTCATTTGAATATTATCAGAAAAGATACTCGTAATAAGTTAATAGTAAAAACACATTTTTAAAAACAAGCTGTTATTAAATGCTCTGTCTCGAGTCAACCCCGAGTTCAACAGCCGTGTCATAGTGGAACTCAGAACGGGCTATCATAATTGAATGCTATACAGAATTACGTATTTGTGATGTTAATCATTGAGGAGTCCCCTCGTTGGAAGCCAACCCTGGATGCAGCAGCCCTGTCGCGGCGACAGGGCTGCTGTCATAATTGTTTTTTTTTTATTAAAAACCCCATTTATAGCATTGAGGATTTCGACGATATCAATTTTTCGCAGCTCTATTGACCTACTTGACTATTATTATTTCCTATTCTTTCTATTATTGACTATTTTACAATTGCGTTTTTTTTCCTTTTAACTATTGGCTATTGACTATTATTATTATTACTGATTTGTTTGTATTTGTGTTTCTTCTTTAAAATATCTTGCCTTATGATAATTTGGGAAATTATCCAAAATTTGTTTATTTAGTACTATTGTCCACATGAAAATTCTACGAAATTACGTAAGAATTTTTATTGAAAATATTGGAAAATGTAGTATATTAAGTACCTATATATTTAAATATTATACTTGCTATTTTTGTTAGTTTTTTATATAACCAAGTGTAGGAATTCCTATCAACTGGTTTGAAATAAAAAAAATAAAAAAATAAAAAGAAATGTGTATACAAAATTTTGTTTTTGTGGTGTTGACCGTTGAGGAGTCCTTTCGTTGGAAGCCAACTCTTGGTGCAACCCCGTCGCGGTGAAACTTAGAAGAGGTTATCATAATTGAATGCTATACAGCATTTCGTGTTTGTGCTGTTGATCGTTGAGGAGTCCTCTCGCTGGAAGCCAACCCTGGTTGCCACAGCCTGTCACGGTAAAACTTAGAACAGGCTATCATAATTAAATGCATACGCATTTCGATTTGATGCGTATCCATAATTGAATGCATACGCATAATTGAATGCATACAACATTTCGTTTCTGCGCTGTTAATCGTTTAGGAGTCCCCTCGTCGGAAGCCAACCCTGGGTGAAGCAGCCATATCGCTGTGAAACTTATAACGGGCTATGATAATTGATTGCGTAAACAAAATTTCGTTTCTGTGCTGGTGACCGTTGAGGAGTCCGTTCGTCGGGAGTCAACCTTGAGCGCAGCATCCATGTCATGGTAAAACTTATAACAGGCTATCATAATTGAATGCGTATACAAAATTTCGTATCAGTGCTGTTGACAGCTAAGAAGTCCCCTCGTTGAGAGTCAATCCTGGGTGCAGAATCAGGTCATGCTCGCCATAAAAATGCATTGTCATCGGAACTGAACCAATATGTAAAATTTCGACTTCATAAGGTAAGAGGAAGTGGTTCTAATTCTGCTTGCAAGATTTGACCTAAACAAACATACTGACAAACATTGCCAGGTAAATAAAAGCTTGTAAAAAAGGTACTGTATGAGCAGTGCTGGTCTGGACGCGGTCTAGGGGCGGCAGATTTCAGGGGGTAGCAGATTGCGCTTATTTCAGTATATATTAGATGCCGTCATGTTGTATATATATATAAATACTCAAGCAAGTCACTTGTAGATAGTTTTCTATCTATTAAATGTTAAGTCTCATTTAGGTGAATGCTTAAAGTACCCATTGCGACTTACACTAGTAATATTCCTATCCTATACGTATGTTAGTTATGTACGTCACTGCACTGCGCTGGTGGCGAAGCAGAAGTATTAGATAAATTAATCTCCATTCATATATATACTCGTATACATACGCAGAGATAATGAACACCGTACACTATGACTATGTTGATGATGATATTTTCGCCAATAAAAAAATACCTTAAAAAGTGTAATCCTTGTTTCCTTACACTTTTATTTTGTGACTGATTCGTTCAATCGATTGGTTTTTGAATACCTACCCATTTAAATACGTAAAATTGTTCATTGCCTAAGAAAAGGCCTTTGTATGTAAATACATGTACAAGGAATTGAGACAGGCAGGACGCAGGGGCGGCACAAAGTCAAGTGTCCTATACATAGGAAAAATATAAATCCGGCACTGCGTTAGAGCTAAACGAATGCCAGCTGCAAAAACACGTCGACGATTGCATTGCTTTAATGAACCAACACCAAAATGAAGGGATATTAAATAGGATTGTCACTTGGGCCGATAAATAGATCTTGTATGGTAACCGTAAGCGTGGTTGAATCACAGTGCTTCAATCGAGGAGATGCAGTTAGACAATGACCAAAACGCAAGATCAGTCAGAATAAACTCATGATGGCGATTAGGTAATTCACTGCCGGTGTTATCCATTACACCTTCTTGCGGTCTGGTTTGTATTGGAGGTTACGCAAATGTGTACTGTCAAGAACTGCAAATAATGGGGGAGTACCTCGCGATTAAACAACCGAGCTTGGTTAGTAGCTCTTCGCCACTGCTTCTACACAACAACGAATCCTCATTGATTATATATAGTATTAGTTTACTCACCCCATAGTACATTTTAACCACCCTTCTGCACCGGTGAAATGCAGGTGGCGCTGACAGCATTGACGATGAAATTAATAGTAATATATTTGGCTAAATAACATTCACTACACATCAATTGTTTTTTTGTAAAGGACTGTAAGCACTGGTTTTCAAGGAATAATTAAACGAATGATAACAATAATACCATTCAATTATTAGTGTCGTCTTTCACATTTTTTATGTAGGCTGATTACATCACAGAAATAATACGGAAAGATAGAATGCCATCTATTAGTCTATCTGGACTTTAAAGTGTGTAATTATTACTTATTGAAACTCGAAAATTTCATAGTGAACAGTCGCAAAGTTGCAGGAGCTGCGACCGTCAACTCTTGTCAACTCTTTGTCAACAACCGTATTCGCGAGACTCCAATAGCTTTTCCTCTTTTTTGCGGAATTTCAATTTTATATTACACAGGAAAAAAGTAACCTAATAATTCTAAATAAAATTTAGATTAACCTCTTGGCCTAATAATTAATAACCAAAATTTTGTTTTGTTCCGTAAATCGGAAACATATTCAGATCTGATAGTTTATGGTTTACCACCTCACTATTTATTCTGTAATATAGAAGTGAATCCTGAATTAATTCCTGTCCGCAAGAGCATGTTGTCTCCGCTTTTAGGTTTTATTTTATCATGAATAGTAGAAAGTTATTTTAAATTTAATAACAGGGTGGGCTTGTTTGCATGCCGGGAAAGTCTTGGGGTGGCACAACCAATTTCTTGATTTATTTATTTATTTATTTATTAGTATCAAATATTATTCAAGACCATTACAGATGAATCCAATTCGCCATTGAATATTAAAGCTAGAGTGTAAGTCTAAAAATAAATGACTTACATAACTAAATTAATACTAACATTGAACAAGAAAAAAACATAAAAATATAAAACTAAATAAAAGACAGATTATGATAAACATGAGATAGCAGGGAGTTGCCTTTTTAGCTGCCAAAGGGATATACAAAAGACGTCTATTTCTGTGGGTAAGGAATTAAGAAGAGCTATAACTTTTGCCACTGGCCTGTCTACAAAAATATGTGTCGATGCACGCGATGGTACGGCACATCAAACAATAGATGCGATCTCCTCGCTGTGTAATTTATCGGTACGTACAATTCAAACTTACACAGTATCTCTGGCAAATAAATAGTTCCTTGAATTAATTTATATGCAAATATAATTAGGGAAATATATCGATGCGTTTCAAGACTGTTGTATCCTACCATTCCTAGAACAAAATCGGACGGAAATAAGTATGGATAAATATTGTATTTTTTGTAATAAACATATCTTAACAAGTTTCTTTGAATACGCTCTACCATCTGAATGTAATTGATATAATATAGAATTGGATCCTGAATTAAGTCCTATCCGCAAGAGTTCTACAGTGGCATTTACCAACTCCCAATAAAATTGTAAAACCGCATAGGGTTCAAAATTTCGAATAATTAACCCTAAAAGCCTTATCTACGCCTGCGAGGCGTACACGCTGTCGAAAATTCTCTATCATTTCCTAACGGGTGAAGTTAGCCACTATGTTGAACCTGAGTTAGTATGTTGCGAGCACAACGTTGACGTTTGTGTAGATTGTCCTAAAATTATAGCTAGTCACTAAAAGTCTGATTACTTTTAATGTTTTCCTTAACAATAAGAAATAAATGTTAAAAAAAATATAAATATGTTTCAATTGATTTCTAAGAAGTTGAGCTTTTTGTTTAAAAAGAAGCTTATTTTTATTTTATTTTGTTGTAATAAATAACTGTGATGATAGTGTTCGTTGATGAAACAATGTTTTATTATTATTTTACATCCTATTCTTACATTTACTTCAAAAAATAGGGCATTAGTATGTATATTTTATATACAACCTTTGCCCAAAGACAGTTGTATTTCATCGCCCCAAAAAAAAAATAATACTTTAGAAGACTCAGTAAAAAATGTTCAAAATATACACCTATTTAAGATAAAAGTAAAAAATGGCTCCTTTACGAAGTAGGTCGTGCAAAGACTGAAATAGAATTGCTTCATACAATAATTTAAAATATGTGTGTTATTATATATGTATGTTTGTATGTGTATATGTGTATATATGTATGTAACTAACCCTTTATCATATATATTTGTATTAATATGTGTATTATTTTATGCCATTATCTTAAAAGTTAGTATTGAAAGTAGTATATTAGTCAGTACTACTCAAACGTCAGTACTACTCAAAAACAAAGGCTTTATATTTCGTATACCCAGATACAGGCTGTTCGGTCTAGTTGGGCATTCGTCTAGAATGATCGTATGGGTTGTGTTCATTTTCTTATTGCTTATATAAATAGTTACAAATTATATATGTACGATCACACTGTTAACTCTCTACCAAGTTGTAACAAATAAATAAATAAATAAATTTTAGCCTTCAGGATGTCATTAATATATGTAAGCCTCTGAAACGATACAATAAGGCTTTATGTACCTCCAAAATAGATTAAGCTTCTAGGGTTGAATATATATTTTTTAAATATATTTTATTTCAGTCCTAAAGTTCCATTATAGGACGGCCATTACACATGTAAGGGCCTAAATACTAGTATGTAATACGGCATTCCGGACCGACTAGTCGACTGTTAGCGATAAAAATATGCGATAAGAAACAGCCGGATATCAGATGCACTCTCAAGAGTATCAAGTGTAATCTCGCTTCCTATGTTATGTATCACTCGTACCCCCCTACCTACACTGGATACTACGTATCGGAACATGCGCTATAAAGAGAACAGGTTCAGTTTAACATTTAACATCTATTGAATTTCAATAATTCAGGCTTGATAATTTATTCATCGGACTCTGATAGTCGAGCTTTTAAGGTTTTGCTTCTGAATGTGGGTAAATTAGGGTCAGTGGCATAGTAGTTATGTAGCCTGGCTTTACATTGTAAGGCTTCGGGTTCGATTCCCGGCTAGGTCACCATTTTCCGCTGGGATAACATTAACGGAATTGAATTTCAATTCAGTCGATCGAATGCAACAACAAGACACGCACACATAATTATAAATACTTCGTGGTAGGGTTGGCTGTAAGAGATTGTTGTATGATAATAAAACATTGTGAAATTTTACAATAAAGAGTAGAAACAAACAAACAAGTTATCAATAACCGCGTGCAGGCTGTTTATAAAACCGATGCTCCTCCGTTTTCTTCAGTGACATTTTGGGCACACCAGCTCAATTATAAACTAGTAGTAATATGAAACTTACAAAGAGTTTTCAAACCGCTAGCGCTGGGCTCGGATCGGTTTGTATGTAGGTATACCATTGAGAAGTGTCAATTACTACTCCACGCCACCTTAGGGAGTTATGACGACTTCAATCCATGCTGTGTCCGCTGACGTGTCAGCGGAACAACTCAATGAAGCAATACTACAAGGGCCGAATGGTTTCATACAGCTTGGGACTGATGGCCAATTTGTGTTCTACCCTCCTCGAAGAGTTTTTACCTTGAAAGGCCTCTCAATGGAAACGAAATACTTTTGCAAATTGCGACTCTGTAAATTTGAAAAATCTCTTGAAGATTTTGAAAATGTTCTACTGGCGAAAGCAGACGTGGTTCCGCTATCTTTGAATAGGGAATTCAAAGATATTTGAGGTTGGTCTGCACAAAATACAGATTACTATATTTGTAATTTTTTGTAATTTTTGGGTCTTAAATGATTTTAAAGAACTTGACTTTCGTATATTTGCCGGGAGAGTCCGGGATAGTCTTCCACCACGGATACAGAGAGAGTAGGAATAGAAATCAGTAATATTACAGGGTATTTCGAGTAAGTTGTCATGGGCTGACTGAAGTACTAGACCGTGGGAACTTAATGTTTGAAAAAGCTCGTAGAGATAGGATGGCGTTGATTGAAATGAAAGAGTACACAATATCAAAGCGAATCGAATTCGTATAAGGTTAAGGTTTTGCCGTTCGATTCCTGTTATTTTTGTAAGAAAAATTAATGTTTTATAGAAATCATTTCTTAAATAAATAAATAAATATCGTGATTGTCCCTTAGCTGATTAAGTCTCACTATTGGGCAGCTCTCTTATTAGATCGGTTAGAAAACCATACTTTTTTCCTAGTTACCTAGGACCACATTTTAATATTTTAAATAAAATAAAAGAACATTTTTTATATTATTTAAAATGTCAAACAACCGCGATAGCCTTCGATTTCAAACAATTTAATAATAATTATAAATAATAGCATCGACTCTTCTTATAATTTTAGTGCAGAGTGATGATCTACTCGTAATAACCCACCATATTCATAACCACCCTCTTATTTACTGACGTGATAAACTCCTGGAATGCCTTCGAGGGCCGAAAAGAAAGATTTCTTTGTTGATTCCGGGAATCTGATAACAGTGTTTCTCGTAATCCTGTTTTTATTGCATCTCCTTGGTGACAATGATGGCTTTATACCGGGAAAAAAGTAACTCTTCCAAGAATTCCTGGCATCAAAGGCACGTAATAAATAATAATATTACCTCTCTCATAGTTAGCCACAAAGGCAGTAAAGTGTGAACAATGTTCACATTTCGAGGGTCCCGTCGCCGTCGACGTCGATAACGATTCTTGAATATATCAATGACATTTTTTTTGACAACAGTAGATAAATATAATTATGGGGAATTCAATATATAGATATATTTTTATATTAAAAATCAGTGTATAGATATTTCAAAGCCAAAGCAACGGAGGAATATCTCGAAAAAGCTTGGTGTGAGACAAAGAAATTTTGTGTTTGTATCGTTTTAAATAGGGAAAATACAATTAACCTATTTACATTACATTTGATTGTCAATTCCATGGCAAACAGTAAAAAACATTCATCTTTCCTATACAAGTACTTTTAAAATATCCTAATTTCATGTTGACGGGTTTTTTAAGAAAATCTATTTGTCAATCTCTAGTTGAAATTGAGTATTGAGCTATTGGTTTTGGTAAGAACTGTTGTATCGAGCTTTTGGTTTAAAACATGTTAATTTACCATCTCCTGATAGAATTAAATATGCCTCTGTTGCTTTAAAGTCTTCTTGACATTTAAAAAAACATAGCTTTAATATTTAATAATCCTCGTATATGCTTTTAGAATTAAAAGGAATGATTTGCATACAATATAACACATATATTTTAAACTCATTCGCATCTTTGGTACTTAAGCACGGTTAGTAAAATAAGCCTAAACCGTATCTCGTTTCAGCTCAAATTATTCCTAGTAAATCATAACATTTCTTTTGGAATTCCTTCATTCAACTAGTTTCCTTAATTCAACTCCAAAGTAGGTTCCTTAATTCAACTCTGTTTAATACAATACAATATAAAATCAACTAGGCCTTACAATAACCTTGATACAAATCACGCGATTAAAGACAACGAATGGTGGTACGTGGGGGTAACACTAGGGGGTTGCAGTGGCAGTACGTATTTCGCGGGCTTCGGGAATCGAGATCATCTAAACATCGTTTTAACGCTAACGTTGAGCATTTTGCTAATCTAATCTGATACTCCCTTGACATATTGGGTAATGACAAGAATACCGAAGCTTGATTAGGTGCTTGAAGCTTTTCTGTTCTGTGTTTTGTGGGGGGCAATCGCTATGTGGTTTGAATTCGTTTTTTCAATGACATTATCTACAAGCTTCTTATTGTTCTTTTGAAGACGGCAAATGTAACATTGTCGAAACATCGGGGAAAATTGCCGTAACGTCCGTAGCCACTTCGAAATACTGGTTCTCGTCAGATCACCAAAGTGTCAGCGTCGGGCGTGGTCAGTATTTGGATGAGTGATCGCCTGAGTACTTCCACGTGATGTTGTAAAAGCCGGCCGCCTGAAAGATAATAGTCGTTAGTCGGAGAGATCGGGAGCTAATGGGCCCTGTTACAGTTTGGCCACTAAGACCAATGTGTTCGGGGTCGGTCAAACTTACGGGTCAACACCCATCCGGCGGCCTCCACGCAGAAGTGCGAGCCAGGGTAGGACTCTAGCCTGCAGGCCAGTTTCCCCTAGGAGTCAACCTTTGGGCGCTCCTGGATGGTTTGCGTACCGTGCGACGTCAGCCAATCGATTGTGCTTTCTGACTGACAGACGGGGGAGTCTGGAAACAGTACTGTCTCCTATAGAGCGGTGGTAGTTGTTCATCTTACGGCAACTGCTCTTGAAACGACCAATCGGCTACCCGAAACCGGGTGAACAGCCGGGCAAAGGATGCCGTGGTCCGCGATAGATTCGGTAGACACCGTATCACCGCGTCGTAAAGGAGAAGACTGCGCAAGCAACCTCGAATCTGTAACCAGTCGATAGACGGGAGTAATATTTGCAACAGGAAGTAAGGACGCGAGTGCCGGTCAGCTGGTTGATTAACCTGATTATCTCGCGGTAAGGCGTTGGCTTCTTAAGGACGTGGGACGTTGCTAGACGGTGGACTGTTTTCGTCCCAAGTCTTCTACGCTCACATCACGGGAGACAGAACGATCTAATATAGTTGAAACTTCCCGAGGTGACGGGTTCGCTCGTTGTAGTTGCCAGCTCTAGTTGTCGTTAAACATTAAGGTGGACCGTTGCCGTAAGGTAACGGTAAACGTTAAAATAAATAATTACGTTAAAATAAATAGAACGTTAAAATAAATTTTAACCATAACCGTTAAAATAAATCTAGTTCCACACGGTAAGGATTCGTTTTCTTTTAATTAAAATACCAAATAACATCTTCGAAAGTTGAAATTGTCTTGCTTCAGTTCCACTTTCTCCATCGACGCATAAACTTCTAACTGTCATTGTTACCTAACTACAGGCCAGTGTTCACGTAGTAGTATGATTTGCGATACTATTGTAGTTTATTCCGAAGTACAGACGCACCGCGCGCAACAGATGCACGTAAAAATGTCCTAACCTATTGTCCCTTTCCCGCTCCACGGGCTACGGTTCGGCGTGTACCTAATTACCGGAGGCATGCAAGTGTGAACACGCCATTATTTCCCCCCACCATAAACATGCCGTGTGCGTAAACAAATTGCCAAGAGGTAATTTAATTTTTTTCCGTTTATGTTATTATGGACCCGGTGCCAAAGCAGTAAATTTCAGGTGTAATTGGAAATTGGGGAGTAAACACGGCACGGTCGTACCGTAAGCGGGGGTTAGTCGACTAACATTTATAGTTTTTAATTTTGCTATGACGAAAACAATGTTTTAAATATACCTATAATTGCTGATTGGTTTCACATATATTCGTCGAACAAATTGAAAAATAAAACCCAGAGAATGATTAATAAATTTCTGAAAATAAATCCCTTTCACCCATTATTTCTGTTGAAGTAGTCTATTGCCTTGAATTTTTAAATTCAACAAATTCACCACCTATAAAGTGATTTGTAATCATAGCCTTCTTACAAATAAATGAAACTTTTTTTTTTTATAATTTCTCATACCTATGTAATTGAATTTTTCCCAGAGGTATAGAAAGTAGGCTTATGGGAACATTATAATATCAATTTACTAAATAATTACTGAGTTTATATTGTTATTTTTCTGTGTACCTACATATCATTTAGGTGTAACAATCAAAACAATAAATATTCTGTCCACCGATACATTACGAAATAGGCATGTTCGAAACTGATGGAATCAATTTACTAAATAATGATGATTATTTTGGATATTTATTCATATATTTATAAATATCATTTCAACTTAGGTTATAAGTTGGCTGTAGTTGGCTGGCTGTAAGTTGGTAGAAATGTATTTAATTGACGTAAAGTATCACATGTATGCGATATTAAATATTTATAACTATTTGCAAATAATCATAGCCCTTCTGCAGTGATCTTGTAGAATACAATAAACGAAATCTTGAACAATAAACGAAAAAAAACGAATAAATTTTGTCAAAGTAGCTCTACAATCAAAATTTGGTTGACTATTTTCTTTGATTATCGGGGCGTTGTCTATTTCAAATTTATTGCCCTTAGCGAACTGCAGTAAGGCAATCAGTCAAAAAGCAATAATTTTTGTTTGTAAGCAAGCGTTCGCCTAAACAATACCGACTGGTGGAAGAACAATCCTTGAATAATCCACCATGATAATGCGTCGTCCGACAAATCAACAACTATACACGAATTTTTGACGAAAAATACAATGACTGTCCTCTACTGAGCACTGTATTCACCAGATATGAGCCCGTGTGACTTTGTCCTATACCCCCAAACTTAAATTTTCATTTCATGGAAGACATATTGATTCCATTAAAGCCACAGAACATAATTCGCAGAGGGACCTTAAGGGTATTCATTGGACTGAATTTGATTATTTATTAGCTTAGGTATATCGTAATTATTTGGGCTCTATTTTAAGAGTGACAAAATAAACTTGGATGATTAAACCAATATATTGTATTTCGCTGAACAGTTCCCGGAATTTATTTATCAGAGCAGTGTGATTAAAACCGATTCAACCACCGCAGCACTTTTCAGCAGGATTATAAAAATATCAACTTACAACAAGATCCTATACTGAGTACCTACACCGACCGCTGGAATAGCTAAAGTACGGGACCATTTAAAATTTGGAAAAATATTTTTAACTCTTGCTCGCATTCATAACATTCGATCTCTACATTGTAATGTATCAGACATACGCCATCACGAAGCGATAGAGCAAACGGTAGATTACATCTGACATGGTATTTGGATACATGACCAAGTTTTGTTAGGTCAAACGTCTTTGGTCCACTTTCCTACTGATTGACCACATCACCCCCGCTTACGGTACTTTGTTTGCTGGCCGATTCCATTAAAAACTGGGGCAGTAATGAATGGAGGTTGTTCATAATAATCATCATCATTACAATATTGGTAAAGGTAATAATACATGTGTACATACACAATAATACACATTCAAGACTCGCAGCGCAAGCGAAAAGCCGGTACAGCTTGTGACAAAAAAAAATGACCATGGGTTAACATTTTAAAATTTGAAAATGATAATGAAATATTGAATACCACATTTTATTCATTTACTTATATACGCCATTGTTTAATTAAGTCTAGATTATAGACGTATTCAGAGTAACGAGGTCTATTTTTTTTATGCTCAAAGTCATATTCACGTTTCTTTACTATAGAATTACTATCATTATTATTTATCATTACCATTATCATTAACGCTCACAGCTCTCAAAGCTGTGAACGGCTGAGATAGTTTGTGCATCTCTAAATACCTACCCCAAAATCATCTGGTAACAAAAAGAGCAAAATAACTATGTCGGTACAAGGTAACGAAAACTTATCCCTCATAGGCACAGAATCATTATGCAATGTATGGTAACTAAGCTGGTGTCGCCAGTGAATATTATGATTTCTGTGCCTACAGTATTGGCAGCTAGATCGTTCACGTACAAGATTTTCATCTTTTTTTATTGCTTATTAAGAGCGGACCTTGAAGTCTAATGATTTCTGAAGTCTGATGATTTCCCGCTCTTTTTTTACAGGTTTCCCGCTGAATGGATTTCCCGCCAAAATGTGTCTCTTCTCCAAAACGTTGGATTGGAAGTCTGTTTCCCGCTCTTCTTACGGATTTCCCGCCGAATGGATTTCCCGCCAAAATGGATCTCCCTCCAAAATTTTGAATTTGAAGTCTGTTTCCCACTCTTTTTTTTTACAGGTTTCCCGCGAATGGATTTCCCGCCAAAATGGATCTCCCTTCTAAATGTTGGATTTGAAGTCTGTTTCCCGCAATAATATAATATTGAATAATAACTTTCACATCGTTTCTCAGATCTCGCATTAGTTTCAATATATTATATACAATATATTATATACAAGCTACAATTATTAGTGTAGCTTTAACAAATAATATTATATTTAAATTCCGCCTTACATTTTAGGGAAATCTTAACGCCATCTGTTGGCACTTGGGCCAAAACCCGCCCTTAGCCGAGAAACGAACCGCGGCGCCTGAGGCGTCGCAATGGAACCCAACCTGATTTGTCCGCCAGCCGAGAGAGGTCGCTCATTGATTTTATTATGAAGTTAATATTCAGATGAAATCAGTCCTTAGCTACTTGCCGGGAATGTCTTGGGTCGATACAACCGATTTTTTTAATAAAGATTTCACTAAATATTCGTGTTTTTTTCACGAATTTATATTTTTTAACTTGCAGATGAAAAATATTATTCATACATTTCTCATCGGTTGAGTATTTGGTGGTTTGGATTGACAAGATCTGATGCCATAGTTTTGCAATATAAAAACGCTATAGCAATTAGGCTATCAGCTATCAGGCTTTTATAAATCATCTATAGTCGTATATCACGTTGCCATGTAGCTGTATGGCAGGCAGAGTCATAACACCGAATCACGCTATTCTCAGCATGTGCTTGTGCAATCTAGGCGATGATGCTCTCCAATAGGTGAAATTGATAATAAAACTTCAATTTTCCTCTCGTGATGTGAAAGTTGTTCAATTGCAGACGATCCAGCGTTGCAAGGCGATAACGAAAGCGATTTTAACGCGCTAAAGATCTTTATAGGTCTCAGTCACCGCATAATATGGTGGCGGCGAAACGATACTACGTGTGTGAGTGCAATCGAGATTAAGAGCGCGCAATGAGTTGAGCGCCCCAAAACACTACCCTGTGGCACACCGTATTGCAGAGTTTTTACGTCGCTGGAAATATCAGCGATCGAAGTGATTTGCATCCTTTCAGATATATAGCTTTCAAACCATTTTAAATTTTTATCTTTTACACCTATGGTCAGTAGACGTTTTAAGAGGATATCGTGTGATACAGTATCGAAAGCCTTGGATAAGTCGAGAAAAATAGCAAGGCATTTATCTCCCTTGTCGACGAGCTCTGTTATGTTTTTTGTTACCTCTGCAATGGCATCAGCCGTACCCATTTCCTACCTAAAGCCATATTGGTTGGACGATAAAATGCTATTGCTATCCAGATATTCTACTAGCCTATTTTTAACAACTTTTTCAATAATTTTTGAAAGATTGCACAGTAGTGAAATGGGCCTATAATTATATATGTCTAATTTATCGCCGTTTTTAAAAACAGGCACGATTTTTGCACATTTAAGCCGTGTTGGAAATATTCCTAGTTTAAAGCTTAGATTTATTATAAAGGATATAGGTGAGCTTAAATAATCCGTCCCAATTTTATAGATATCACTACTTAGACCATCCATACCTGTGGAACGAGACTGCTTTAATGAGGAAATGCTTTTACTAACCTCAATGGGCGATGTTGGGATTAAGGAAAACACAGAAATTGGTATTTCTTCAGTAGATTTTTTATCTTCCCGGGCGTTTTTTTTCCTGTCTAGTATTTTGTTTGCCAGCTCTGAACCTACACTGGCAAAGTGCTTGTTAAATGCACGATTTCTTGGAGACTCTCTTGGGCATTTACTACTTGATTTTGACAACTGGGATATACGCGTTCCAGGGCAAGCAATTTATATAATTACATTTAAAACGGGTCGTATGGAGGGTCGATGAATCAATCAAACACAATAAAAAAAAAAATTAATATATTTAATAATAATAAATATATATAATAATAAAAAATTGATAAAAATTACAATATTATATAGGAAATAGAAATACCAAATGCATTAGAATACACAGATACACACACACACATACATATATACACAATATATATTAAATCAGCTTCAACTTATTCTACCACATCGATCATGGCATGGATAGATAAACGCTCTTCTTGCAACAGCCATTTATTTATTTTGCTTTTAAACAAATGAAAACTGGGGTTGGTTTTATGTCACTGATTAATTTATTGTAAAGTCTTGTAGCTATGAAAGAGTAGTGTCGCTGTCCGAAAGTCGTCTTCATCCTAGGTACATTCAAATTATCACTCAGGAGTTGTCCAGTGGGTTTCGTGTCCGTAATAATAAAAGATTTATTTTGTTTGGCCACGAAAACCCAACGTAGTGCAGTTTTAATAAATAATAATCTAGCATCCATTGACTAGTTTTAATCGTTAGTCGTCAATCGCGATTAACGTACACTGACAGTGCTGTGGGATTCGAAGGATGAGAAATTAAAAAATACATTTTGGCGATGACATGTTCTCTCAACGTTCGAATGAAAACTGCGGAGCACTCGTTGTTTTCGAGTTGATGCGCGCGCCGTCTCCATTTGAGCAGTAGCAGATGCGCGGAGCAGAGTTGATGCGCGAACCTCAATGGATACCCACCTTTAGGATAACATCATTGATTATGTAATTATATTGCTCAACTCTTCTCAACATTTTGGCAACTCTACTGCGCTAGCGAATGCAGGTGGCGCCAGCGCCGGCTCGAGGAAACTTGGCGCCCTAGGCAAAAGACTAGTATAGCGCCCATTTAAAAAAAACACAAAACATTAATTGTGTAATTCTTATTCAAATAATTAGAGCACATATATGACTTACCTACTTACATATAATTATAATACAAACTTTTTTTTAAAAAACACAACCGACTTCAAATAATTTTTGCACCTATTTTCCAGTTATTTTGATTTTAAAACCAAACTACTGAACTAATTTTGATTAAATTTCTATGGGACCAATCTGAAAGTATATTCTTTTAAATACAAAAAGAATTTTCCAAATCGCTTTATAAATGACGGAGGACTGAGGTAAAAAAAAAAAAAAAACATTCAACCGAATTGAGAACCTCTTCCTTTTATTGAAGTCGGTTAAAAACAGAATATATCCACCTTCTTTAGCTGTATGGAGTGAAATATAAGAATTTTTTAAAAGACTAAATTAGAGATTAAATCAAGCAAGTTTTATTTTCCTTTAAATCTATTGTTTGAGCTATTTCTTGTTCTATAGATAAAGTTGACAACCCCACAAGTCTTTCTTGGGTCATTGTGGAGCGCAGATGCGTTTTAATTAGTTTTAATTTAGAAAAACTGCACTCACCACTGGCCACAGACACGGGAAGTGTCAGTAACACCCTTATTCGAACGCGCGTTCGAACCGTTCATCGATTCGCGTGGTCGTGTCGCAGATATGCTCTGATACATACGCTACCAGATCGCCTCGCCGCGCCGCCCCCCAAAATACGAGCGCCCTAGGCAATTGCCTAGTTTGCCTATATGAACGGGCCGGCCCTGGGTGGCGCTGATATCATCTATGTTCATTTATGTATGTACACTTGGAGGTGTCGACTACCATGGGCGAACTCATCACCCCACGAAGTTATAAAAATATGAATCGTTCTGTCTCCCGTGAGGTGAGGGTAGATGTCTATGTATGTACAGTATGACGGTGTCAACTACGACGGTCGAACCCGTCACCCCAGGCTGGTATAACGATATGTGATCAATTTTTCAGCCGTGAAATGAGCGTAGAAGACTTAGAGACAAGACAATCTACTGTCTAGCTCAGCCAACAAGCCGGTCAGAGGCTCCGGGAAAGGAAGCCAGCGGGCAGTCTTGCCCCCTAACTACCAGTTTTTGAAGGATATCTCCATCTGGAATTAACCTTCAGGATACTTCCACCGTCCTCCCGACTGGTTACAGGTCAGAAGTCGCTTACGCGGCCTCTACCTGCTGTATTACAGCGGTTTTTAAATTTGAATTTATAGCGGACCGGGGCTTCCTTTGTCCGAATTGCTACACTGAGTCGGGTGGCCCAAGATCATTTCAAGAGTGGCATGACAACAGGTCAATATCCACCCCCGCTGATTAAGAGAAAGTATATTTCTATAGTCACCAGACCCCTTCAGCAATTAGTCAGAGTGCACAACCGATTGGCGTCTATTCACTACTACTACGACTATTCAGAAGCCTCCTCGTGCGTAAGGCTAAACCAGGCAAGACTCTCGCGTCTCAGGACACATGGCTATTGGACCGGTTTCTCCTGGTGGGATTGTTCCCCGGCGCTACTAGACGGTTTGCGCACCGGTCGGCGACGCCTATCCGCTGTGCACTCTAATTGCTTAAAGAGTCTGGACACTATAGATATATACTGTCTCCTAAGCAGCTGGGTGGATGTTGACCTGTCGTCGGCCACTCTTAAAATAACCATTAGGCTACTTGATCCTGAATTCAGAGCGGGGTAAAAGATGCCTTTCGTCCGCCAAAGATTCAAATCGAATCACCGCTGAACATACGGCAGGTAGAGGTCGCGCAAGTGGCTTCAAACCTGTAACCAGTCGGAAGGTTGGAGGTATCCTGAGGGTTAATTCCAGGCGGAGATATCCTTCTAAAACTGGTAGACAGGGGGCCAGGCTGCCCGCTGGGTACCTTTCCCGGTGCCTCGCCGTAAGACGTTGGCCTCTGTCGGGCAGATGACGTAGCTAGAGAGTGGATTGTTTTTCGTCCCAAGTCTTCTGCGCTCACAGATCGATCCAAAACCGTTAAAACTTCCTGAGGTGACGGGTTCGCCCGTTGTAGTTGACACCTTAGTTGTACCCATTAAAATAATAGTTTTCTTTAAGTATTGATAGATGCAATGTCTGACTATATTGCTTTCATTTTATCATTGATTATATAGTGTATTACGCTATATAATCAATTATATTAAATAAAGCAATAATGATTAGAAACAGCATCTATAAAAGTAGCTACCTATTGATTCTTCTGATTTTTAATTATTTTTGACATTTTTAGATACTTATTATATCATGTACCATTATTATGTTTTTTCTTAGTATTTTAGTTTTGATTGTTTTTAATATTTTTACTTTGTTTGTTATCTGATTCTAACAATTCACGATTACTTCAATTATTTTATTCAAATACGATACTGAACCCATTAGGTTTTCTATATTTTGTCTTCCAAATAGGTAAGATACTCAATACAGTATCATCCAAAAAGCTTGTACCTAATACTGTTACTTACAGTATCTTGTATATTACTACCTATAGTCTATTGTGAGACGTATAAGAGCAGTAAATTCGCCAATCGTAATGTAGTGTAATGTAACAGATGAGGTCACCGGGTCGTTTTTGCAAAACATCCAAACTCCTTACGCTCTTTCATCCTACCACCATATGCTTTGTTTTAATCGTAATGACCATAAATGAGAGGCGATGAGTGAAGATACTTCTTTCACCGTAAACAATCTGAAATATGCAGCACGAGTCGCAACCTATCAAACACGCAGCCATCGCCAACGGGGTGAAAAACCCCGATCTTCCCGAAATAGACTACCGCTTCCGCGTGCCGTAAACACTAAAAGAGTGTGAAGGAAACATTGCATTACTTTTATAGTACAGTGAGATAATAAATAATAAAATATTACTTAAATTCCGTTACGGTAGGTTGTGTCTTGTGATTACTAGATAATTTGTGTTTATGAAGAAGACTTCTTCATAAACACAAGATTCACTCAGAAGATTTCTTCCAATGGACACAAAAAAATCTCTTACACAGTCTCTCCTCTTACCTTTCCTTGACTATGCAAATGTGGCTTATCTCGATTTATCAGAGGAACTGCTCAACAAACTTGAACGTTTGCAAAATGTATGCATACGATTCATCTTCGGTCTACGTAAGTATGATCACGTGTCTAAATATAGGGCACAGTTAAAGTGGTTGCCAGTACGCCAAAGAAGAAATGTTCATATACTTGCTCTCCTATATCGTGTACTCTCCCAATTAACACCATCCTATCTCCACGAGCTTTTTGAACCACTAAGTTCCCACGGTCTCGTACTTCAGTCAGCCTCTGAGAGTTTACTAAAAATTCCGAGTCACAATAGCGATTTCTATTCCTATTCTTTCTGTGTCCATGGTGCAAGACTCTGGAACGATCTCCCAGCAAACATACGAAACTCGCCTTCTTTACTATTGTTTAAGATTCACCTAAAGGATTACTACCTTTCTAAGAAGTAACCACATCTTCCCTTTCTCTCCTCTTCCTTTCCCAATTTCCTCTCCCCGGGCATTATTACTTTTAAATTCTTTCAGTTGTCTGTATGTTATACAGACGGTCTGTATATTATGTAATTATCTTTATTTTCCCAATGCGCGAATGTACCAATGTGTTTAGGTTAGTTGTAAGACATTGCCATTTGGCAATAAGCTCGCCTTTTTGTATAACAATTATGTGCAAATAAAGAGTTTATTATTATTATTATTACTATAATGTTTACGACTATGTTTATATTGAAAGGACAAAGTGAATGTGTGCAGTGATGACTGATGACTATCGCGTTAAACAAGCTAAATCGTTTGTTATTTCTGGCTCTGGGGCCTACGGTGTATATAAATAAAAAAAGAAATCATTCTGGCGTCCGTATTGCAAGATTTTCTTTTAAAAATATTGGGTCCTGACCTATGAAGTTGCTGTTCTATAAGGAAATTTAAGGCCAAAAACTTTGTACGAAAAATATATATTTAATTAACCCTCCAACCGCGGGAGACCCTCTCTGAGCTTTTAGATTATTCCATACGATTCTGTACCTGCACTATTATCGCGTTGCATATAATTTATGTATTTTTGCTATTTTCCCGTTGAATTTTTTTTTGTTGCTTTGTAACATCGAGAGTGGCATTTTCCACGTTCTCGAGTCGTAGCACTAACGGGAACGGACAACTTACGACCTGTATCGCAGAATCTAGACCAAATCAATCGGAAAAAAATGTAATTTTAATAGGAGTTGCATAATTCCTCTGCTGTAAAACTCGTGGATAGGATCCAACGATTGCTTTGGAGGCGTTTTTCACCGACTCTAAAAAGTTGATATTTTCCCTCGTAAAAAGTTATCGAAATTTTGAAAAAAAAAAAAACTCTATTGGAGCAAGGTCTGGTAAGTACGGTTGGTGATTAAGAGTCTCCAGCCGCAGCTCCTGCAACTTTGCGACTGTTTGCAGTGAAATCTGTTGTTATACGTTGATCATGCAGAAGCAGTGACTATGAGTGGTTGACCAGGCTCGCTTATTTAATCACGAGCTTTTCCATCATTGTTTTTAGCCCTTAATAGTACATATTTACAGTAACTGTATAGACAGACTGCAAGACGCTGTAATAGAAAACACCAGCACAGAAATTCATATTTAAAAATAAGGCAAATTTTCAATTTTATCATGGTTGCACAAACGAAAATATTTGAGCAAAAACAAACAACGGAGATACAAATAAACAGCTGATTCTTAAAAAAAAATAACATGGCCTTGAATAAAAATTTATTTGAATTTGAAATTCCAACTCAAAACCCAAGTTATCCAAGTTCAAAGTGGCCAGTATGAAAAAAACAGAAATTACCCAATATTTGACTTCCAGAAAAATATTATGAATTTCATTAGGTCGTTACCGCTCTAAATTGCCATTTGTAAGAGAAAGGAGAATGGGTATTTTTTATAAAAGGTGTGTGAGATTTAAAACAATTAATTGTCTTGTGTAAAGAAGTAATAATATCAAAGTTCATCTCATTATTCAATGTCGTATTGGAATTATACACATTCGAAGTTTAGACAAAATTTAAACCAGATTAGACAACCATAAACTTGCTTAGACAGCCCCAGCGTAAAACAAAAGAATTCCTACGGCCCAGGCGCAAAATCTCACATCACACCCGTACACTGATATTCTCTCTCTCTATCTTACTTATTGACTGTTTCTCTTTAATTAATAATCTTATATACCGCTTTAGTTTTCGGGATAAAGTACTCACTCGGTACCATGAAGTTATTTTAAGAATTAATATTTGATAATGATATTAGATAGGTTTAAAGTTTTGTAATATTTTTTATATATTTTATCTATGTACCTTGTATATAAATAATATAAACACCTGTATTGTTTAAATGAAAGGAACTAAATAAGCTATGTTATCTAAAAAAAGTGTAATTACTGAATAAAATATTTTACAATTTCAACACACTATAACTATTTTAGCCACGTATTTCAGCTTAGCTTGTGTAGAATGAAATGTTTCACTTGTAATAAACTTTCGTTTAGTGGCAAAGTTTAACAACAAATTTAGCAATTGGGTACGAAATCACGTCTTTTAGACAAAAAAAAATATGAAAATTTGATGTCTGATAGTCGAATTATTGACCTGTACCTATTATCTATGAAGCAAGACGAGTCCGGCTCACTCAGTCTAAAGATCAGTCGCTCTAAAATGGCATTTTAGGGCGACTGACCCGAAAACACGATAATATCGTGTGAGGTGCAGAACGTATAAATTAGAGCGACTGATTTTTAGACTGAGTGACCCGCCATCGAAAAACATGAAATCGGCTCAGTCAGTCTAAAATGCAAATCGGCTCAGTCGCTCTAAAAAATCACAACTGTGAAATAGCGCCTGCTACTTTTCGCGTTTAAATTATTTTTCATAAATAGCAGTCGTCGACGCGTGTAGTGTTACCAGGTTATAGGATTTTTTTCCTGGATGGGCGATATCACAGACTAAATAACAGATCTGTAATAAGCGGTGACGTATGTGCGTGAATACGCGTATTTGGTGCATAATTTTCCACCTAAGACCTGCGACTCGGTCTACATGTCGTTCTTCAAACTCGTTGAAAGTTTGTATTTTGCTAATAAAATAAAAGATGTTTTGCTTCTCGGTGATTACAACCTCCATAGTGCCTCTAAGGAACTAAATAACTATTTTATATATTTTTTATCTGTCTGCCAGTTCAGTCAACTTAATACTATCCCGAATAGCAATGGCCGTTTCCTGGACTTGGTGCTTTCGAACTTGCAACCTGGCAGCGTGAAAGTGACGGCAGCCTCCTTCGAGCTGGTTAACGTGGACGGCTATCATCCACCTTTAGATATATGCGTGACTGTCCACCGAGGGCGTACTCAGTTGCACGCGAGCGACATTTCCCCTAATACTCCCAGTCTACCTAACACATTGTTTAGAAAAGGTTGGGATTTCAAGCGGGGTAATTATTATTTGTTATACGATCTCGCTTCTCATTTTGATTGGAGCATACTATACTGCATTAGTGATGTCAACGATTGTGTTGCTTATTTCTACAATGCAATCTATGACATATTCGATAGCTGCATTCCACAATACAAGCGGAAAGCTGTGGCCGGGAGGTATTCATATCCTCTTTGGTTCACTGCTGATATCATCCGCGATATTAGAGTCAAATCTTATAACCATAAATGCTGGAAACGGGACCATTCACATTCTCATAGAAAGAAATTTGTAGAATTGCGATCTAGCATAAAATATAATATTAGAACAGCCTATAATAATTATATTCGCAGTATCGAGGATTCCATTACAGAGGACAGTTCTCGCTTCTGGGAGTACATTCGCAGTCAGCGCGCAACCTCTGGAGTGCCCCTGAAAGTGACGTATGATGGGGTTGATTACTCTGGTGCCGGTGCCGCTGACACTTTTGCAGATTACTTCTCATCTGTTTTTATTCAGAACGCGGTGACCTTAGATGCCACTCGCGTTCAATCAAGTGTAGAGCCGTGCGATGCGTACGCTTCCTGCATCAACATTCGCACAATATCGCACAAAGATATTCAATTTAGCCTTAAAAAATTGAAATCTTTGCGTACTATCGGCCCCGATGGAGTTCCACCATACATTGTCAAAGCGTGTGCAGATTATTTTATAATGCCTCTCATACATATTTTCAATCGTTCCTTGGAATCTGCCACGTACCCCAGTATGTGGAAGATTTCTAGGGTCGCACCCGTTCATAAAAGTGGCAACAAGGGCAAAGTGGATAATTACAGGCCTATAGCGGTGTTATCCGTCTTCCCTAAACTATTGAGACAATACTCCACCGGGATATTTACACCCAAGTGTGTGGAAGGCTGTCGGACGCCCAGCACGGGTTTCGCCCCAATCGGTCCACCACCACCAACCTTTCCGTCTTTACTTATTATGTGGCAAATGAACTGGACACTAAACCAGGAAGCCAGGTAGATGTGGTGTATCTGGATTTCAAAAAGGCTTTCGACAGAGCGGACAATGATGTCTTACTCAAAGTACTAGCTGCTACAGGTTTCTCGAGTAATCTGCTGAGTTTTTTTGCTGATTACTTGAGAGATAGGCAGCAGTATGTGAAACTTGGACTTTTTGATTCTAAGGTGTACCACACCTGTTCTGGTGTGAGTCAGGGATCAAACCTCGGCCCTTTGCTGTTCAATCTCTTTGTTAACGATCTAAGTAAAGTAATCGTGTCAGCAAAATGTTTAATGTTTGCCGACGATATAAAATTGTACATGTCCACTGGAACTGCTGAGGCCTGCAAGCTTTTCCAGCGTGATATTGATGCCGTCTGGGCTTGGAGCCAGAATAAAAATCTCTCATTCAATATATCCAAATATTCAGTGATGACATATACTAGATCGACCGCACCTCTGATTTATGATTACTCCATCACTGATGAGGTGCTAACTAGGTTTGAGAAGGTAAAGGATCTAGGAGTTCTCTTTGATTCCCAGCTTACGTTCAAGGAGCACATTGCTAATTTGTCTAAGTCCTCTTTTAAGCTACTAGGGTTTGTTATTCGCAACCTAAAGCATTTTCACAATGTACGGGTTATGCATACATTGTATAATTCAATTGTAAGAAGCAGATTGGAAACGAATGCAGTTATATGGAATCCACATCAGGATCTTTATATCACTATGTTGGAAAAAAATCAAAAATGTTTCTTACGATTTATATATTTTAAGCAGTACGGATATTATCCGTACTTATACCCTACTAGTTTCCTACTAGGCATGGTGGGCTATAACTCTCATAAGTTGCGTAGAGAAATGCTCGCCATGGCCTACGTTTTCAAGCTGATTAGGGGAAGAGTTGATAATCCTAGCATGCTAGCGAAGGTTTGTCTCTTTGTCCCGGACAATTATAATCGTGCTCGCATTCATAATCTATTTGCGGAGCCGTCCTCGCGCACCAACCTAAGTCGATGGAGTCTGCTTACACGAGCTTTGCGGCACATAAATGCGCTATGTTCGACAGCGCCAGACTTTGATATTTTTACAGCGAGCCCGCATCTCTTCAAGGTGTGGGCATTGCGCTACTTGTTTATGGCAGAATAATATAAACTGTTTTCACTCTTATGTACTGTAAGTTTGTAAGTTTGTAAGTTTTTCTATTCTTAATGCCGGTATTTGTATTTAACGCTTATTTATACATGTTATGTATGTACTTGTAAGAATTCTATTATTTTATGTTTTTAATATTTTTGTGTATATTGCATATCAACGGATTGGTAGAAACTGTAATGTTGATTTGTTATGAAAATAAATAAATAAATAAATAAATAAATAAATAAATAATATCGTTCCGCCTAGCTGTTGATGCGAGTTTGTTTATTAGATAATTTTTCTTCTATTCTTCATAGGGTTGATTTTTTCCACTGTCAAAATTCAAGTGTACAAATCTGTTGAATCTGGCGAGTACCGTTTTTGCTGTGAAGTATGTGTTTTTAAGTCGTCGTGCAGTCGTCGTAAGAATACGTGGCGAAGATAGGTTTACCATCATCGTTTGCAGTTCCCGACAGGAATCAACCTTCTGGCGCTCCTGGACGGTCTGCGCACCGTGCGGCGTAAGCCAATCGACTGTGCACTCTGACTAACAGTCGGGGGAGTCTGGAAGCAGTACTGCTTTCTATAGAGCGGGGGTGGTCGCGGACCTTACGGCGACTGCTCTTGAAACGACCATCGGCTACCCGATCCTGGGTGAACAGCCGGGCAAAGGATGCCGTGGTCCGCGATAGATTCGGTACACACCGTTTCACCGCTTCGTAAGGGAGAGGACCGCGCAAGCGACCTCGAACTCGGATCCAATCGAGAGACTAGAGTAATCTGGTCGCAATTGGAAGTAAGCCTTCTGTGTAACATACCTGGTTATCTCGCGGATAAGGCGTTGGCCTCTTACGGGCATGTGGCGGAGCTTGACGGTTTTTGTCCAAGTTTTCTGCGCTCACTTCAGGTAGACTGAACGACTAATCTTTAAAACTTCCTGAGGTAACGGGCTTGGCCGCTGTGGTTGACAACTCTAGTTGCAGTTCCCGACAGTACACATTTGCTCTCATTAATGTGCCAAATCGTAAGAAGCTTTAATGGATTACACAAACACATGGCTTAATGACCGAAAATAACAAGACCTTTCAACATTCTATGATTGTACACACAAAAACATTCGTGTAATAACAAATGGCAGAGAGACAAATGAATAACTGATTTTGGAAAAGGAAGAACATGGCTTCGAAATAAAATTTCTTTAATTAAGGAATTCCGACTAAAACCATAGTTATCCAAGTTCAAATTAGCCAGTGTGGAAGAAACGGCTTTTATATAAGTAAGAACCTAATATATTATAGAAATATAATGCATTCGATTTGCCAAGAGACCGTCATTATTAAATACATCGTACCTACATAACAGTAAACACACTACTTAAAACAGAAGTGCACATTTTAATCCTAGGCTTACATAGTATTATTAACTGGAATATCCAGTTGGAAAGCACCATATTTTTCTTCGTTCATCCGGCTTAAATGTCGATATATGATATTGGCAAGTTTACTAGTCATATTAATGGAATGAGATACTAATTAGGTACTAGTACAGTTCGCCGTGTGATTACTGGACTTAAATTCAATTTACTTGAATATACATAAATGTTGGCTCCCCTTCTTTAATTCAATAAACACTCTGTACTTACCAGGATTATGCCATAGTGCGTACCACTTCCTGGAAATTTAGTTGCTATGGATTTGTTCGAATAATATATAAAAACATATAAAAATCTATCTGATTTCATAATCATTTAAAACGAAAGAGTAAAAAAAAAATACTCAAAGTCAAAGAGAAATAATACAAAAATAATACAATGGTTTTAGCAATATAGATAGGTACATACATGTATATTTCGGAAATATACTCAATCAGTATTTTCATTTCAAACTAAACACTATATTTATATTAATTTATTGACATTTGGACATTTAGGCAACTACTTACTTGATATTTGGATAGGTTCCCTGGATGTACCCTCTTAACTAATTTAAAGTTAATATTGCCAGTCAAAAAGCGATAAACTCAAGAGTAAAGTGTGGGTGCATAATCTAAAATCTTCGCTCCAGGTTAGAAGAGGGTTAGGTTAGGTTTCCGTTAACCGCACGAGTTTCCATTAACCGCTGGAATGCTAATACCACCGTTCGGTGGTTTTCCTATTGTGACAATTAACGGGCGGCCAATCTCCGCCTTTATGTAATTATGCAATTATATGCGGTAAAAGTCGCCTTCATTGAATATGCCATCGTTATACGAGTATATAGTATTAGTATACACGCACCAAAACCCCCTAAAAACAAATTTTCAAGGTTTAAAAACATACCGTCGTGAGTTTCATTGCCATGACTGGCTTTCTAAAGGTTAAGTATAGTTTTACAAAACGTTGAAAAAAATATTGAAAGAATTGTGGTATTATTTTAATTGTTTTGCTTTCATACTGCAGCCATTGATTTACATATGGTATTAGATTGCTAAACTCCATAAAACGATTTGGCAACTCTTACGAAACGGCAAAATGCAGGTAGCGCTGATAGTATTGACGGCCAAACTAATAGCAATTTATTTGGCCATCTATAACAACATTAATACTGAATGTTATTTTATAAAGGACCGATTTATTATAAAAACTCAATAATTTAACCAACGATAACAATAATAACACTCAATTATTAGTGCCATGTATCGTATTTTTATATAGGCTGTTGACATCACAAAAATAATACGGAGACATAGAATGCCATATATTAGTCTATCTGAAATTAAAGTGCGTAATTATTGCCCATTGAAAACTGTGTACCAAATTAAAAATTGAAATATAAATGTAGTAGTAGTAGTAGTAAACGGAGTGGGGGGGCTTGTTTACAGCTCACCTGGATCTATAAGATCTTTTGTAACTACCCACTTTTGGGTTGGGTCAGAGGTCTGCTAGTAGTCTGGTATAATGTAAATAGCATATCAGATTTATAAACATAGTAAATAATATTAAACTAATAATAGCTGTGATTTTTAAATATGTTTGTTAATATTTTTACTGTATAGGCCTGTTTTGATCGCCATCTACAGTGAGCCGCCATACTGTTATACTACGAAAGTCGCCATATTGAAGATAATAATAGAAGATTAAACATTGTTTTAACCACGAGTATGAGTTCCCCCTCTACACGTTGCGTTTCATAGTAAAATCCTGGTTGCCAAATTGTAGTACGAAGTTTATCATTCTAATACGATATATAATCAAAGGTATAACTAATCTATTTGGCAGTGGCGTAACTTAAAAAAGATAAGAAATCGGCCCCGGTGCAAAATTGAACACAAGACCCCTGCCCCTAATTACTTACATTCATTATGGCACATAAGGTGTAATTACTGTATACCTACCTACATTACATATTTATATTAAAGCTATATTATAAATCGGCGTATTCATTTCTAAGCTTTACCACGAACATGTTGCGAAACAAGTTCCCAAGAACTTCAGCGAGACACGCGAGAGCAAATAAACAGTGTTGCTGTCGAATGTTATGAATGTTGTTGGAGAATGACGACTAGTTATTTTTATATTCAATTTTATATTACTCAATATATATTAAATATTAATGACTTTTTCTTTCTTTTCTTACTTATAACTTTATTTTTCTCTTTATTTTAGTTTTAAGACTATTCTGTTTGTCATTTTCTATTTAATCGAATGTTATATTTATTGCCGATTATATAATGGAATTTCATTTTATTTATTATATTATCTTTTAATATGTTTTATTATTATATTTTTTGAGGACCGCATTTTAGGGCAATTTAGTGTTATTAGCATTTTACTAAAACTTGTACATAATTGATTGTAATATTAGAGTCCTGTCCACCCTAGAACGGGCTAGTCCCAGTTGGGTGACAGAATCAAATAATCAAAAGGTTAAAGTTTTGCCATTCAGTTCCTGTTATTTTTGTAAGAAAAATCAATATTTTTTAGTATTTAATTCTGAAATAAATAAATAAATGTTCGAAACATTTGTTCCTATATTAAAACGGCGCTTTAATTAAAATTTAAATATAGAATTATATTTCTCCACCTTTAAATGTTAGTGAAAAAAAAAAACAGTTTTTATTACTTTATTTTGAGTAGAACACCAAGTGCTAAACTTGTAAGGCTAAAATATAGCCACATAATATTATTAAAAATGTACCATGTTTTGCATGTCTGCTTATTTAAACTGACTACTTAATGTCTTAAAAAATAGGAAGAAATACATTTCTAGAATGGTATTCGTCTTGATTAGCATCATGCAAAATCATCGATCAATTTTGAGACATCCATTTTTTCGGCTTCCTTAGTTTCTTAGCGGAGTTAAATGGACCGTCGATCGTAGATTGAAGTTCCATTTTGGACCCCGATCTACCGTGGGCCCTGGCGCGCCGCACCGGCTGCACCGGCTTAGTTAAGCCACTGCTGCTTGGAATCTTATTGGTTTCACTTCTATTTTCTTTATTTTATGTAAGTGTAAAAAAATGTATTCAAAACTTAATTATATATTTAGTCATGTACAGATAGATGCGTCTATCAAACGTTTACTCAAATAACATAATCTCAAGAGTGATTCTATCGAGTAATCGATAAATATTACGCCTATGTACGTAAACTTAGGAATGCAATGATGTTGGAACACAATTTAAGAGGATTGTGCAAATTATTAAATATACACAATCGGAACAAGAACGAATTTGCTTATTTTAGAACGCTAAGGTATGAGGTTATCAAACACGGGTTCAATAAATTTATTAGAAAATTCGATGTGCATTGTTAAAATACGCTTCTCGCAACTGTCAAGTGTGCTCGATTGCAAATAATAATAATAATAATAATAATAATTGTATTCATTCAAAAACATAAATTTACATTTGTATTAGTTACAGAATCTGCCTAACTAGGCCATAGCCCGTACCAAGGAAAACTCTATGTATGGCAGAGATTTATTCATGTGCACATAATATTAAAATGAAAAATACAAAATATGATAAAATATAAAATAGTTATATTTATTTTTTTATATTTAAAATATTAATTTTATACATAATTATATTTTAATTTATACATAATTATATTTAAAATATTGATATAGCATGGTCATGGAAATAAATATTAATATAAAATATCGTAATATGAAGTTTGTAGAAAAAATATTAAATAGTATTAAAATATAAAGTTTAGTGCAATGTATGACAATCATAATAATGCAGACCTTTAAATGGCATATTATCCACTTTTAATTTTTATTATTCAAAAATAAGGTAAGTAGGTACTTTCTTATGTTATATTGAACAAAGTACGATCTCTTTGGTACATATTGTGATCATAATGTAGTGTTTTTTAAAAGACTTGATTATTTTTAAATCTAATTATTGTCAAACGAAGCAAACACGATAAAGAACATCTTGATATATACAGGTGTTTACATTGAGTTAAGCGAGAAGGTGCAGCAAAAGGCCGTTATCAAGTTTATTTGATGGATCATTCGATCATTCTGGAGGAATGTCTAACCGTTGCGTCGGATATTGCGCAAGTCGACGTAAATAATCCAGGTAAGATATGTATGTATGAGCCAATATCATTGAATGAGAAAGAGTGATTCTAACTATTATTCATATTTACTATTTCATATTGCAAAATTATATTATATTTTAGAGTAACATATATATTACATATTACCTAATGACTGAAAAGGGAGCAATATATATGTATTGAGTAAATAGGGCATTACATTGTTCAATGCCATAACTAGAGTTGTCAACTACAACGGGCGAACCCGTCACTTCAGGAAATTTTAACGATTAGTCGTTCTATCTCCCTGGAGTGAGCGCAGAAGACTTGGACAAAACAGTCCACCGTCTAGCTCCGCCGCATGCCCGTAAGCGGCCAACGCCTTAACCGCGAGATAGCCAGGAGTGTTACGCCCATACTTGCAATTTCGACCAGATTACTCCAGTCTCTCGATTGGTTACGAGTTTGAGGTCGCTTGCTCGGTCTTCTCCCTTACGAAGCGGTGAAACGGTGTATTCCGAATCTATCGCGGACCACGGCATCCTTTGCCCGGCTGTTTACCCAGGATCGGGTAGCCGATGGTCATTTCAAGAGCAGTCGCAGTAAGGTCCGCAACCACCTTAGCTCTATAGGAAACAGTAATGCTTCCAGCTTCAATGCCATAGTACGTTTTAGAAACCCTTATACGCCGGCGAGATGGAATCGCTAATAATATGGTCACGCAATGTAATCAATAGATAAGGGTGTACGCCTCTGAAGGTTTTATATTATGTTACTCTAATTAATTATTATTGCAAAAACGTCCATACTCTTTTCAGAACTAGAATTCCTTGTTTACCCTGTGAATTAAGAAGTATCATATTTTTTACTGCGAATATAATAGTTTTTTCGACATAACTAACGACTATCACTGATTATGAAACGGCTCTTCATTAGTTTGCTTGTTTTTTTCGGAATTTTTAAGCACATGTTTCCTGTGTAAGCTAGGTTTTAGGTAAAAATTGCAGAAATCGCGGCCCCATTGGGCCCAAGAACATGTCCCTTAACTTCAAACTTAACGCAAGTCACTGCGTGTAAGGTTACGAGTAAGAGAATCATGATACGCATAATCAGATAATTATTTCGGGCGGGGGTCTCGAAAACTTTGTCATTAGCAATCAATGACGAGCATCGCCAGTTAATTAGATTTTAACGACAAAAATGAGATGTTTTTGATTAGTGTCATTAGCGGATCCAAGACAGCGGCGGGGCAGCACGGAGCGGCGCACTGTGTTCAGCATAGAAAAAATCATATCAAAACTTTCATAATACAATGGTGAATGGTAACAATGAAGACTCGTATACACGCCAAAACCGATGCATTGGAGATGTGGTGTTAGCGTAAAATGCTAGGAATTCCATAGACAGCACGCCGCACCAAAAAATCTATCCTTGAAAAACTCTGCATCCAAGTGCGGCTCTCCACCGTATGCACACGGTACTCGCTAAGGGCCTATCTATACTGTGGTATCATAAGAAGAGTCCTGCCTGCAGTATGTACTTTGGACATTTTGTCTGGAGAAACCCGGAAAATACGGAGAAAATGCTTTCCGTGGGTCAAGTGGAGGGAAGAAGAAGCAGAGGCAGATCACCGGCTAGATGGGACGACCTCAAAAGAACTTACAAAAGGGCCAATACAATCTGCGACCCGCCATGCAGAAGACAGGTCGAAGTAAAGGAGCCTCGTAAGCAATCTGTTGTCTAGTGGCCACGATCTTCAGTAATGAGGGAACGACGGAGAAGAAGAGTGGTAACAATTTCAGAAATTGTTAGTGCCAGGAAATTCACAATAATGAGTAAATGATAAGTGACTGACAATATGTGATAATATTCATACATTTATATATCAATAAATTAGTTGCAATTCGGTTGCATGATCGGTAACATGTAATAATAAATATTCGTTTTCGATACATTAAATATACATTTACCTCAAGAATACCAGCAATTTGATCAAATCCCTAAAAAACAGTTTTAGTGAAATAAATTCAGATTAAGACCGAAAATCTACAACTAGGGTTGTCGACTACAGCGGGCGAGCCCGTCACCTCAGGAAGTTTTAACGATCAGTCGTTCTATCTCCCTGGAGTGAGCGCAGAAGACTTGAGGACAAAACAGTCCACCATCTAGCTACGCCACAAGCACGTAAGCGCGAGATAGCCAGGAGTGTTACCCGGCGGGCCTACACTCACGCCCTTACTTCCAATTGTGACCAGATTACTCCAGTCTCTCGATTGGTTACGATTTCGAGGTCGCTTGCGCGGTCCTCTCCCTTACGAAGCGGTGAAACGGTGTTTACCGAATCTATCGCGGACCACAGCGTCCTTTACCCGGCTGTTCACCCAGGATCGGGTAGCCGATGCTGGGTGATCCGCAACCACCCCCGTTCTATAGGAAACAGTACTGCTTCCAGACTCCCCCGACTGTTAATCAGAGTGCACAGTCGATTGGATTACTCCGCACGGTGCGCAGCCGTCCAGGAGCGCCAGAAGGTTGATTCCCAGGGGAAACTAAGCATAAGGCCAGAGTCCTACCCAGGCTCTCACTGGAGGCCGTCGTATAGGTGTTGACCCGTGAGTGTGACCAACCCTGAACAGAATGGGTCTTCGTGGCCAACTCAGCAAGGGCCGATTAACTCCCACCGAAAATCTACAGTTCAATGAAATCATCAGAACATTTTTAGACGGGCGGAAGAAAAACTTTTATGGACACGCGAAAGGATAGAAAGAGCTATCTCAGCCATTGATTAATTTTATTGATTAATTTAAATGTCTTAAAAAAGGGAAAGTCTAACTCTGAGCCAGTCGTGAAAATAGTGCCTACAGAAGAATATTATCACATACTTCGGAAAATCAGAAATCTGGCCACCGACGCAGTTCCTGTGAAAAATCAAAAGTACAATGCAAAACGGGTAATTGTGTCTCTAAAGAAAGTAACGTCTTTAGTAACTCGATATGCTACAAATCTACAATATGTTTCAATAAGAAATAAATGAAACTATTTTGATAACCACTTCTTGTTGATTAGTTTGAAATAAATAATGTTTGGTTAGCTAAATAAATCTTATTATTAGCTTTAAATGTTATTTTTGTCATTTCACCAAACCTGCTTACGAATTTGAACAAATTACTGGATTTGCTTAGGTAAATGACCATATTGAGTTGTGATTTTAACATCTTTGGTGAATTGATCAAATCTCTTAGCGATTTGATCGAATTCATATTTTTATCATTTCCTTGCGACATACTCGTGTAGAAACAAACATATTATCATTACTTAGGGGTAATGTAAACAATATACAATATATAGAACAATAATTTTGTCCACCTATGTTGTTCTAGACTTTAGACCAGGGGTTTTCAACCGGTGGCTCGCTACCCCCCGGGGGTCACAGGCTACTCGTATTTAAAAATAGAAATCGAGAATATTAAAAAAAAAAATGTTTAATATTCAAACATTTACAGTCTCGGAAGAGAAACATATTTATTATGTGTTTTGTTATTGCCTATATATTGATTTAAGATGGAAAACGTTAGGCGAGTACAATTTAGAAGTGGAAAACAATTAAAAGTAATGTGGTTTTCGCTATTGTTTTCACAAAAAAACTTTATTTATTGGTTGTTTACAGTTACAGCTGTGGCATAGAAAACATTATAAGGGGGGGGGGGGGGTCGCGTAAGAGTTTTTTTACCATAAGGAAGTCGTGATCTAAAAAGGATTCGAAAACTGTTCTAGACTAATCACTGTGCGGCGGCGTGTAGGTGTGAATTCCTCGCGGATCGCGTGAGCTAGAGTACTTCTAGCTCTCTATCAAAAGCCGGCGACTATTTACGAGACCAGCGCGGCCACGAACGAATAATTGCGCCGTTTTTAATTGCAATTAGACAATCGTTGCCCGGCGTAATTGATAGTAAATTGGCATTTATTAATGACCCAGTTTGATTTTATCATATTACTTTACGATGCTATCCGGCGCGAGGAGGCTGACCGTCTGGGACTGTACTAGAACGAAGGAGTTGGCTGCAAGCGTCTTGACTCTTGATGTGGTCATATCGTGATCGTCATCAAATGTACGATTTTTCTGACGTCATTATGTAGGCACTATTTTGTTGGTTGTACATTTTTTGCTTACAAGAGTAAAGTTGTTATTTCGTGGACGGTCTATGGCAGTTGTATACTTTCGGCCCCGCGAAGTACGTAGGTATTCGTGTCGCGTAAAGTTATTTTTATTTCATTCTATTTTATTCAAGAAACAAACAGTTTAACAAACAAGAGTCAAAGGGCAATCTGGCATGCTATGCCAAATATACTTTTTTTCACATAAAATAACCTAATATTACCTATATATATTAGGCTATTTTATGTGACAAAATACATTTGGAATAGCATGACAGATTGCCCTTTGCCTCTTGTTTGTTAAACTGTTTGTTTCTTGAATTAAATTAAATAAAAATAACTACGAACACCTACGTTGGGCCGAAAGTGTACAATTGCCGAAAGTGGGGTTATCTGTTTTTTTTCTATTACTTTACCAGCCTACCAACCGACAAGAAAAAAGTATTGTAAACGCGCAAAAAAATGAGATGGAGGCGGATATATACATTTTGAAACCCCCGAGACTATTAAGACCATCTCGCCTGAAGGCTGTCTGTGCACGGAAAAAAATATTGATTAATATTACGAAATTCCTTGCATATTTTACAAGAGCTATACGTTAATATAGGTCCTATCAAGAAAAAAATTGATACTACCAAACATTTTCGGTTAAATTGTTAACTAGCTCTTCTTGTATAACTGACCAAAACTTAAGTTAATGTCACCAGATATATTTGTGTTAATTTTACGAGTTCCTTCGGCTTATCTAATTAAAAATGATTAGAGTTGATTTTACTTTTAATATACGGGTCCACATATTACGTAATCACCGAGGGGGAGGGGTGTGTTGGAGCTGAGACGCTAGATTACGTGGGTGGTGGGGGGGGGGGGACCCGTCCTGATTACGTAATCAACTTTGGTCACTGAATCGCATTTTTTTGTCTAAACCTGCACGGAAATAGCGCAGTGCCTTGACGAAGATACCCCTTCGCACGATGTGCGTAGATAGTCCACGCGCTCGTCTGTGATTGAGTCACCCGGGCCTGTTTCTGCGCGCGCTGGCAGCCGGTGGCCGCTCTGCGTGGCGGCGGCACGGCTCAAACTCTGGACTAGCGGGCCGCTGCACGCTGCAACTCTGGCGGATTGCAACATGGAGTTTCTCAGTACATACGCCAAAGCGTATTCACTCCTTTCGGAACCGGAGGCACAACGGCGGGCCGACGAGGAGTGGGAGCAGTTTAATAAGAAATACAAAAGGTGCACGAAGGGTCCGGAGTTATGCCTCATTGTGGAAGAGTCTACAAACACTTTACAAACGCTGGGTTCACGATTCTTCACATTTTCCGCAAATTCGGTTGATTACGTCATCTTGGGGAGAGGGGCGGGGGGGGTTGGGGTCAGGTCGCTGATTACGTCTTGACATGGGGGAGAAGAGGTCGAAAAATTCCAAAAACGTGATAACGTAATGTGTGGATGGCCCCATACGTAGGATAAATTGAAGTTTTTAATGTTTTTTTACGAAATCAGTCCCTGTTAAATTTACTTTAGTAAATATGTAAATTTTACTAATAACGACAGAAAAGCTTACCAGTATTGTCAGTAGCTGTTGCTAAATTAGGATATATTTTATTAAATAACAAATTCTTTAAGTTTACGATACGATTCAGTGTACTTGTTGGAATAAGTAAATAACATAAAAAAAATAAAATATATAAAATCTACCGTTACTTATAAGTAATTTTAACACTTGCTTTTGTAATTAGGTTAACGATATCTTTTTGGTTATTTTAACATTCTTGTTTTGTAGCGACATTTTACAAGAACATATGTTAACATTACAAAACTTATTTTAACAACGTTGGCATTGGCATCTGACGGGCAGGTGGCGAAGCTCGACGGTGGACTGTTTTGCCCTAAGTCTCCTGCGCTCACCTCACGGGAGACAGAACGATAAATTTCTTTAAAACTTCCTGAGGTGACGGGTTCGCCCGATCTAGTTGACAGCTCTAGTTAGGCGATAATTGATACCGGCTATGAGTATAAGCGAGAGATCAATCGGACGAAATACTCACACAAGCTAATGATATTGCGGGTCATTTCCAATTCACTCGAAGTATAATGACATTGTAACTCGGTCGGTTATTGTAACAGGCGGGCGGGTGGAGGAGGTGGCGGTGCAGGCTGCCCGTTATGGTGGTTTGATTTAGCCGCATCTCCGGTTACGGTTGAACAATAAAGTTTTTCAATTATAGTGGCGGTCGTGAGGGGGGTCGTGTGGGTCAAGTCGTGGCGTTCCGTTTCCCCTTTTCCGCGCTTAAAATTTTAATGGGGAATCTAAAGCCCCCATCAGAAATAATAGGGTTGTCAACTGGGGCCATGGAAATACCCATTATGGCGCTCGGCGTGGCGTATCTATACATGCGAGTTAGTAAGTACAACTGGAGCTGTCAACTGCAACGGGCGAACCAGTCACCTCAGAAAGTTTTAACTTTAAAAGATCGTTTTGTCTCCCTTGAGGTAAGCGTAGAAGACTTGGGACGAAAACAGGCCACTGTCTAGTTACGCCACTCGCCCATAAAAAACCAGCGCCTTACTGCGAGGTAACCAGGTTAATCACTCATTATTTATTTATTTATTTATTTTTAGGAAAACCAACAGCTCATTATAATTTAACAAGAAGACGGAGTAGTATAACAGAGAGCCAATTAAAGGTTTTCACGTTTAAGTAACGTTGTAGAAAAATATGTGATCTTTTTATTATAGCTATCGGTAAAAAATATATCAAAAAATATTCAAAAATTAGTGCTAAAGAATACACTGTTCAGCCGCTGCCTAGCTGAGTACTCGTACAGAATAGATCAAAGTCAAATCGTTTAATCAAATCATTGAAATTGTCTTTTGTTCGCCACAGAAATGAATTTTGCCTATAGTTGGTACCAGCATAAGGAACATGAAGAGCAGGGTTAAATCTATTGAGTTTGGAAGGAACACGGAGATTCTATTTTGACAACATTATTTTGTCACTGATCATATAACACTCTTCTGAAATTGTCAGCTGACATTGTCTGTCAATAAATTGGAGAAAATTGAGTAACGCAAATTTATAACAGTGATAAAATTCCTTCCTTTGAAAAGGAAAAAAACTCAGGAAATAAAAGATGAGTTAGAATTTTTATACAGTGAAGCCTCCCCTTTATTTAGAACGGTCAAACATTGGGTAGGTAGCCTAGTACAAACGTGGTCGTATGTACGATCATTTTAGAAGAAGAACGTTCCGGGCGCCCAAAAACCGCTACAACTTAAGAAATAGTCGACTTAGTGCATCAAACTGTGGTGGAAGATTATACATTGACTGTTAAGGCGACATGAGACCTCAGAAAAATATCCGAAATGGGCGTACATGCGAAAAAATAGGCGGGATCAATTTTGTAAGGTTTGACCAATAAAAATCCAGCGTTGACGAAGCGTCAAGCGCAGATCCTACGTCCGCTCGCGCCGGCTACTAGGGGCATACTTAATGCTCTATCGCAGAGCTAGCATAGAATAACTATCTTTACGCAGTTGTGGTATAAGGGTGTTAATGGCAAAGCATATTTAGCGTAACTCTCAGAGCGTTCTCAGGTTTTAATTAATTGTAATTAATTTAAGGCCAAAATAAAAAATGTGGCTACGTTCTGCCCTAGTCGATATAATGAAATTATAATATAACACACTTACAGCTTACATTGTAGGAGTAAACGCGCCTGAAAGTTTACGAAGTCAGTTTAAAGCCTTAATGTCCAAGGCAATGAGAAACTTTTTTGAGTCCAAATTTTAAATTGGTTCCTTGTCGGGGGATTCACTTAAAAACTTTTTAAAATTATTGCTCATATTTTTCAAAAAACTCATAAAACTAAAATTCTACAGATATGGTCGTTCCCAGGTATCATGTAGTCTTAAGGAGCTTGAAGCTCAAATATCCAAAGGACTTTTATGTTTGCATAAGGCGTACTTTAGGCAGGACAACATTGCCATGTCTGCGTGTATTGTGGGAGTGCATATTCTCATTTACCCCTTGGTCGTTATAAATATTGAATTTAGCGTAGACATATTAAAACATATTCAGAGGTAAAAGTCATTATTTTGAACTTAATACAATATGGTTCGCAGTGTGTGTCATGGGATACACTGTGCACTTTTCTGCAAAATAAAAACCCTAGCACCGTCTGTGGCAGTTTCTTATGAAATAAATAAATACCCCTTTAATACCCCGTTATCGAACTTTATCTACTCCTTGATTAAAATAAATAATACCCCTTTTTCATAGCATCATTTTCATAGCATCTAATCTCTCGGGTGCTATTTAATTGCTCCATACATATATAGTTACCTAAATTACATATCTGATACATCTAGTGTGAAGTCGGAAACCGAAAGTTGATGTCGCAGATATACCCAGTGCTAAATTGAATAATATTGTATGGTGTAATGGCGAACGAATTAAATTGAAAGTAATATTAATGTACCAAATAGCTAGTTTTAAGTTTCTACAACTCTTTTTTTAAAATAAACGAATTGCATTATATCATTTTACCGTTTATTTGGATGGGCGGTAATGAAGTTTTTTTATTAGTAGGCGTTAATTAATAGTAGGACCTTAAGGGTAAATGTTAATATTCAGGTTATATATTATTAATCTGAGATACACAAAATTATGTTTTTTGTAAATAATAGTATAAAAAGCTATGAGCACGATGCGCTATCTAATAATAGGTAAAATATCGCTAATACTGTTTATTAACGATATTTCACCTACCGCTAAATGGCGCAGCGCCCTGAACGCTTCTCAAACTTTTCTTCAACAGATATGATTTACAAATTTGACAAAAAAAAACTTTTTTTTTGTTTCTTCTCCATTTGCTTTTTCAAAAGTTGCTTAATTCGTCGTATTGATTCACCATCTACAAGTATGTCAATAATTAAAAACTCACCTGTATATTCATATTCATTTTATTAGTATACTGGTATACAAGTCAGATACATATTGGCAAACATCCATACATATTAGCAAACAAACATTTTTTTTATCGTAAAGAAAAAATAACAATAAACAAAAATTAAGGCGTCTCTTAATAACGTCAAGAGATTGCGCCTGCCTAATGAGCTAGCTGAGTTTGTTGTAAACCACTGGGCCAGCGATATAGGCTAGCCTCTCCGACTTGGATAATGCATGACTTACCGAACGTAGCAAGCTACGGGATGTTGTTGGATAGAGGTGATGCTCACCATTCACTTCGAAATCGGCTAGATTTCTGCGAACGAACAGCGCTACTTCCATTATTTAAATGGACGGCAGCGTCATGATGCAGAGATCTCTAAACAAAGGCCTAGCTGGCGTATCAAGCGCCACACGCGCTATTGTGCGGACTGTACGCTTCTGCATAACGAAGGCCCTCTGCCTGTCGGCTGCTCGCCCCCATAACTCCGCGCCGTACGTTAGCGTTAGTTTCTTTTCGGCCACTTTCTAATAATCGGCAGTCGCTCTCTGTGTTTTGTGAGATTTTTGCTACTTAGTAAGTTTATTTTTGGCCTTAGATGACCCAAAATCTTTTTGACGAAGAGTACCTAACCGAAACTTTTGAAAAAGCAGATCCGATGGATATCTAAACAGTCTTCGTAGAATGGTTTTTAAAAATATTTATTTGCACTACAAGAGATTATATTATCTCTTTTGACAGATACTTCATCGGTGGAACTGTTGATAGATTACTTTGGCTTTAGATGAGGAGAACGATGACGACGAAAGCTTTTGGATTTTTCCCGCGGTTACTTAGAAGCTGTTCGCGCTTAGCCGCTCCGAGTAATGCCCTGACCTTTATTGTTACATTTCTCCCATCGCATGAACTTTGAATGACGGCTCGTTTTTGATACGTAATATATCCAATTAAAATGTAAATGTATCCATTGTGGAGTAATTGTAGCGGCCATTCTTTCGGAAGTGCGATGGAGGGATGATACACACTAATCGGAATTATTTGTTGCGTTACATAGTCAGTCCATCCATAGCAATCTAACGATAGACTATACTCAAGTTATGGAAACGCGGTTTGAGAAAATAACAACAGAATATCGATATCTTGAACATGTCTTCTTGCGTGCCGTATTAGATAGCAAACTTAGACGGTCATGACTGCGATCCTCCCCACTCTAAAAATGAGTGGGGAGGATCAAAATTACAAAAGGAGTAGTTTTTGGAAAGGGAGCACAATTTTAAGGTTAACGAAGGAAAACAAATAAATAGACCAACATAAAGCGGATATATCAAAGTAGGAGCTATGAGGGCAGTAAATAATTGGTCTTTCTCACCTTATGTCGCCTATAATCTAAATCACTAATCAATTCTAAATCACTCTTTAATATACACACTATTAAAACGCTTTACTATGCCTACGTCCGCCCGCATCTTGAATACTGCTCGCAAGTGTGGAACCCCTCATTAGCCATCCACAATAACAGAATCGAGCGCATCCAGACTAAATTCTTGAAATACTTAAACTATAGATTTTACTTCACGCTTGACAATTCTTACGGCATCAACGTTCACCACTCGTACAACTTTACTTCTTTGGCTGATCGAAGGATGTACCATGATCTAGTCTTCTTACATAAAATCTTAAACAACAAATTAAACTGCATGGGCTTGGTTCAACTAATACATTTCCGGACCCCATCAAGAACGACAAGACAGTCCTCATTGTTTCACATTAGCCGTTGCAATAACAACTACCGTAAGAACTCTTTCTTAAACCGTGTGTGTAGGGTTTTCCGATATTACGGAACAAAACAATTCGTAAACAAAGAACTGCACAGCTCTATGTCATCTGTCAACGGCGACCGAAGAAAAACGAAAGATTTCACACTACATTTCACAACATTTATCTTTTTTCCCAAACCACTGGTAACTCGCAAATAGCGGTTCTCTATAATTTGGAGACGATTTAACATTATTTGTTTATAATACATAAACAGCGACTAGCATCTAAACAACGCGACGGCCATTTTTATCAACTAATATTAGACTACCCACATTATATATCGTATGCGGAACGGACGAACGAATGAGAAAAATTGTTTCTGGTATTCTAAAGTAAAACCGTTATTACACCAACGATTGCAAACTGTATTCCGTTACGTATTAATTATACAGAAAATATACGTAAGTAAAAAAAAATTCGTACATAAAGAGAAAAAAAATATAATAATATTAAAATGAGTCCCCGAAAGACTCGATCGCAGATGGATACTGATCTGTTTTCTATAGACCTAGATTTGACATCGAATCTGGATTGGGATACTGAAATAAAAAAATTACGAAAAGAAGTAAACACAGAACGTACGTTAAATAGACAGCTTCAAAAAGAAATAGACGATAATTCCGAAGAGTTCGATAAAATCTGTGAGGAATCGAATAAATTGAAGAAGAAGCTTAATACTCTGAAACACGCACGCGATACCGCAAAAGAAAAAAATCTTGAATTAGAATCGGAGGTGACGAAACTTACCGAAATTATAAAAGAAAATGATACGGTACTAAAACCCCTCAGAGATCAAATCACCTCACTTCTGGCTGAAAATGGCATTTTAAACCAAAAACTACTATTAGCAAACGAGGAAATACAGCATAAAAACACGGACAGTAACCTGAACCAATCAACAAAAACATCTAGTAAGAGGAAAAATGACAATAGCAAAGTGCAAAGCCAATCAAGTATTCAAAAACAATCTACAAAAAAAAGTAAGATCTCCAAAGCCCAAAAACCTGATAATGCGCACAAAATAACGAAAACGTCGATAAAAACACAAATAAGTACAGGAGGGAAGAAAATGCAAGTTGTTAGAAATGAAACCGAGAAGAAGCCGAAAGTGATTTTAATTACAGATGAGAACGGCAAAGGTTGCGCAAGCAAACTTAAATACAGCCTGAAAGATACGAATGTAAGTGGGATTGTAAAAACACATGCTCCACAATTTTGTCTCGGTGAAGAAACTGACATCCTTGCAAAAAATCTTGACAAAAAAGATTTTTATATTGTATTCGGAGGTATTCACCATTCCTACTTTCACAAAACAAAGCCATTATTATTGATACAGTCAACAAAGACAAATCTGTTGAGCATACTAAATGCTACGATACACACTAATGTAATAATAACATCAATACCATATAGACTTGACAACACGAGGGCAAACGAAGATATATATAAATTGAACATAATGATGGCCGAGCAGATTGCTAAATTTACACATGCCAAGCTAGTATGGCTAACTGACTACTTGGATGAAAACGACTATTCTATAAATGGCTCAGTGCTCAACTCTACAGGAAAAAATAAATTTTCTGAGTGTATAACATATGAGATCACAAACAGTAAAACCAGAAAGCCCTTTCTATATTAACTCCTCGGTGGAGGAGAACATAAACAAGGATAGTATAGAAATGACGATATGCCAAACACGACACAAAACTTTTAGCGAAAATCAAGGGGTCAAAGAAAATGAAAATTTTACGATGCAAGCAGATGATAAGAAATTAAACAGTGAAAAGCAGCTTGGAATCATGCATTTGAATATACAAGGAATAAATAAAAAACATCTAAGCATAGAGATCGTCCTTGAAAAATACCATATTCACGTGGCCTGCCTAACAGAGCATTGGATGCAGACAAATAACATCAATTTACTACATATTAACCGTTTCAAACTTGCAAGCTATTTTTGTCGAAAAGATCACATAAGAGGCGGTAGCTGTATCATGGTCAAAAATGAGATAAATGTCAAAACCAGGGATGATATAACATCATTATCCGTAGAACGCAACACGGAAATATCCTGTGTAGAAATTACACAACAGAAATGTGTCATTGTTTGTATTTATAGGGTACCGAACAGTGACTTTAACGTGTTCATGTCTCGCCTCGAATCGATTATGGACAAACTCTCAAACTCCTCCAAGCAGATTGTGGTGTGTGGAGATTTTAACGTTAATATCCTAGAAAACTCAGGCAATAGCAATAAGCTAAGAGACTCTTTTACATCATGTGGCTTTACAATGGCATTTAATACTCCAACCAGGATTAATGGACTCAGTGCGACCTGCATCGATAACATATTTTATAGAACGGCAAATTTTTGCTATATTGATAATGTAATTATACCCCTTTCGTGGTAAGCATTAGTCGTGGCGTGGACGATAATTACAATTAATTTTAAATACCACGTGATAAGATACAGTTAACATGCTCTAAGCGCTATTGCTAATATTAATACGAATTCCACCATATAAATTTCGTGACGACACACCTGTAGGGACTTAGCAATGATGCAAAGAATATTAAATGATAATGTATATTTCTCACTATAAAATGCAATTTTGTGTGCAATTTTGTTCACACAGTAATGCCTAATATAATTCAAAGAATCATTTAATTCGCGTCTTTCACGCGTCTTTCAAATTTAGCAGTATTTTATTAACGTAATTGAGCCCCTAACACTCTCTGGATTAATTCACACTGTTTACGAGTATATAAAGAGCTCAATGTAATTAATTAATTCACTTCGGTTACTTCGGTCACATCCGTCAATATACTCTCCTGGTAAGTCGCTCTCTCTCTCTCTCTCTCTCTCTCTCTCTCTCTCTCTCTCTCTCTCTCTCTCTCTCTCTCTCTCTCTCAATAACGTTTATTAAAACTGTTTCAATATTAAAACAATATTCTTAATGTGTTTTTTTACTTTCTGTATCCGTCGAGATACAAGGACAACATAATAGGACTCTGAGTCGTGAGCCATGGACTCCTTATCTACACTCAATAATCTACGGCCACGTTTAGAGTTACTATATAACCCTCCCCCATTTCCCCTCCTCTAAGGGTGAACTATTCTCACCACCGGAAGCTCTTCATCCACGGTCGTTCTTGTTATTCTTGTAATTCATTACCTCCGTAGGTATTATCATCACCTACGTAGACATGCGTAATTAAAAGAACGAATAGGATACATCCCATCTTCCGAAACAATGTACTGTCAACTTTTCGCATGGTGGAAATAAATGGTGTCTATCGATATTTTGCTCCCTGCTCATATTGCTAGAGGTTGCATGTTCCTGTGCCCGAAGACAATGAATACCTCCATTGGGCTCCCGATCTAGTGGCGTCCGCGTTGCGTCGATGCCCAGGCGAGGGCGGCAAATGTTTGTTATTAAACGTTATACTATTGTATTCGCTTATAAAGCCGTAACAAGGGGCTCTGCCATTACGGTGATTGCGGCATGCGGGACTGTGGTCAGGAATAGCGGTTCATGTGGACGGAGGAATTGTATTTTACATAGGGGCAATCCATAAACTGTGTGGTTATAATAATTTAAACAAAAAGTTTATTTTTATTTATTCAAAAAATCCATCTTCTATTAAATTCATTAAATTAAGGTGTAGAAACAAAACAAATGTTACTTTACCGACCCACCAACCGACGAGGAGGTAAAGTATTGTGAACAAGCTAAAAAAAAACAGATGACAGATATTTATACATTTCGACTCCCTCCCTCCGAGACGATTAAGACCATTTCCAGACTGAAACATTTCATAAATATCTGTCTGCGTGTATGTCTGTCTGTGTGTGTATTCCTTTACGATGACGCCCAAACGCTTCATCCGATTGAGCTAAAATTCGACATGCAGGCGTCATTCGGCCATGACAATACTTGAGTCCTTTAGAGGGCACGCTAGCGATACTTCAATCTCGATGTATTGGACTTGCCGATGTATTGACTTTACCGAATTTCATGTCTCTAAAGACATGAAATTCGGTACACTGATGCCTCGTTGGACCGAAATTACGTTTTAATTTTTTTATTGGAATATCATATTAAAGCTACACTATTAATATTTAAATTCCGTCATACATTTTAATCAAATATTAACGCCTAGCCGCCCGAAGCTACCTGAGAAACGAGACGCTGCTGGTCCGAAACTCTCGTATACAAGCGACACAAATAATATTTAAAGTCCGCAATATTTAATAAAATACTATAATACATCAATTTTGGAAAATACCATTTTAATACCACGGAAAAGTCTACAATTGGCGTGCAGGGGAAGTTGGATTGACGGGGAGGGGGGGGGGGTGGTCCACATGCCGGGAAAGTCTTGGGGTGACACAACAGATTTTTTAAACATTGTTTGTGAAGCAGAGTTGGTTGAATTTTATCAACTCTACTAGACCACATTCTGTTTTGAGTGATACGTGTATTATACTTTTAATTACATAGTTCACCTATTGTCAATAAGATGATTGACAATATAATATAAAAATTGAACAAAAAAAGAGACAAAGTAATTTTGACTTGAAAAATAGTGATGTATAAATATTTACCTACATAGGCAGTATAATACCATAATTCTTGCAATTATAATTCCATTCTTCTTATATTTACAACTTATATATTCCTATAATTACAATATAATTACAATGTATATCGTTATAATACAATATAATTACAAAACAATACAATCAACTACTACAGTAGATAGGCATTCCTACACTTTGATGCGTCACAAAATCAAATGCTTAAAAAATAATTATTAAAAACTATCATGATAGTTGTCATGGCTGTAATATTATATTCTATATTACCTACTTACACATAATAAAAATATACTAATGTGATTTAATAGTCAGGAGAAATAATATTAATGCAAAGCCAATTTTTCGTAGAATAATCACAGTAAAATTATTTTATTTTTAATCTAGCAATATGCCTTCGTATTTTTTTAAAAATGAATAGATGTAAAATAATTATATGACAATTAGAATGTCAGCTATATTCAATATATATTCTTATAATTCATTTGTACTACAATAATTACAATATACAATTCTTATAATTACAATAACATTTCATTATTATTATTCTAGGTAATATAATAATGTAGACTAATATAGTGAAATATGTGTATTCAGATTAATAGTATGTCCGTTTACCGAAACTAGCAGAACCTAATTTATTTTCGCTGGATCGTCCTCGGAGTAAATTCTTATGAGAGCGCAGTTCATCTTTTCTCTTATATTAATAAGTTATTTTTTTATCTAGACAAATCGGTTCTTTTTTTTTACTTTATCGCAATTTATCGCATGGGCTTTGCTATACTGGCCGCCTGTGCTACTTTCCAGGGCAGACAGGGACGCTGTTATCGTTAATAATTGTGATGGTAGGTAAGGAGCTGATGGGCCCAGTGCAGTTGGGCCACTATGACCCATGCGTTAGGGTCGGCCCAACTCACAGGTCAACACCCATTCGGTAGCCTCCACGCAGAAGTGCGAACCCGGGTAGGACTATGTGACTGCGGGCCAGTTTCCCTGGAAATCACCCTTCGGGCGCTCCTGGACGGTTTGGGCACCGTGCGGCGTCAGCCAATCGACTGCGCATTCCGACTGATAACCGGGGGCGCATGGGCGTCTGGAAACGGCTTTGTTTCCTATAGAGCGGGGGTTGCAACCGCTATTGTAACGACCAAACGGCCATTTGATTTACATGTGCCCCCACGGCCGCTTTTGTGACTACTATATTCTGCTATACTCTGCTTTGGGAGTTAATTGGCCCTTGCTGAGTTGGCCACGAAGACCCATTCTGTTCAGGGTTGGTCACACTCACGGGTCAACACCTATCCGACGGCCTCCACCTATCTTCGCTGAATCGAACATTGGATTCAGAAATTTGTTAAAGAGGGCGATATTTAACACTTAATATTTAAAATTTAATAATTATTATTATTTATAATTTATTACTTATTATCTACTGTTTGCACTTGTACTTATTCATACCAACGTACCTGTCTCAACTTCAAATATCGTACGAGTAAATTTGTTAAATACGTGGACACCCATCAACATAATGTATTTTTTTTCCTATGTTCCTCCTTCCCTTCCTGGTCCCTCCCTTCCTATCCTCTTTCTTTTCTCGTTTTTTTTCTGTCTCTTATCATTTAGATAATCTTGATGTTAACATTTAGTGGAAAATTTTCTCTGGTGTAATTTTTATATCTATCTTGTTTGGCTACTTACTTTTATACACTGTTATTTTCCTGAATAAAAGAAAATAAAAAAATAAATAAAAAAATAAAATATAATATGAGGTATGTTCTGAATCATTTTGCCTTGCGTTGTTTGATGTTTCCTTTTATCGTTGATCCACTTGTCTATTCCTCTCGCTGGTTCCGTATCCGTTTTGTTCATTTTATAAACTTCCTTCACAAATTTCCACATATTGGCAGTGTCCTGTGCCACTTCTCCCCACTACTATTTCGTTCTGTCGAAGTATACCATGTCATGATAAAGAGAATCTTTCCATATGTATCCTAGTAGGAGGTATCCTGAAGGTTAATTCCAGACGGAGATATCCTTCCAAACTGGTAGTCAGGGTGCGAGGCCGCCCGCTGGGTACCTTTCCCGGTGCCTCGCCGTAAGGCGTTGGTCTCTGGCAGGTATATTGGCGGAGCTAGACAGTAGATTTCTATTTGTCTCTAAGTTTTCTACGCTCATCCCATGGCTGAAAAAACGATCACAACCGGGTGAGTCGGTCTCAACCGAGCCCGTTGTAGTCGACACCGCCTCACTGTCGATTCTTGCGATGTATCTGCCAAGGGATTTCCCGTCGCGTATAGAAAAATTCCTTTCCACAGACAGAAGGGGACGGGGACACACGAGCGGAGCCTAATAAACCCAAACGGCCGAGCGTCAAGCGACGGGCGGTATTTATGTCACTGATTAGGTCTGCGAGTAATTAGCGTTTGCTTTCTTTGCTAACAACTACTCTTTCAAAAGTGTTACTATAAATTAGTTGATGTAATAATATACTCTTTCGCATAAAGGAAAGCTCTATGTGGGCAGTTCCGGATTAACTCATGTAGGGGGCCCATAGGCCGTCGAAATCTCAGGGGGCCCCGTTTGCACTTTTCGGAGCCCCTTTGGGCTGTCCAACATTCTGACGACGATGCAGGTGGCCCTAAACTATAGCTTTTGTAGCTTATACGTAAATCCTGCACTGGATTGTATTTGCTACTACAACCAACCCTAAACCCTGCGAAAATCCTGGTTATGTTTCATAAGCCATGTATACCGATTTCTTGCATCTAGTGTATTTAATTATCCTGTTGACCTTCCTCGGGCCGATATCGACGGAGTACACGATAGTTCGTGGCTAAATAAATATCTTATCACTGAAAAAAACTAACATTCATTCATAAAAATATACGCCTGTTCGCCGCGTACATTTTGATACATTTTTAATCAGGATAGGTCAATGAACCAAAACAGAGAATGATAAGCCGCTTCCCGTTCAATAAGTTATGGGTCGATTATTATATTTTGAACCGGTTGAATATATTACTGAGTAGGGTGGCCCAAGAGAAAATTTTAAATATGCATTTTTCAATATTTAACAAAATCTCTTTGCTTTCTTCTTGCTTCATGACACAATAATATTCTTTAACATATTGGAAATTTTACTTTCAAAACAACAAAAATAAAAGTAAAGTAAAGTAATTAACTTAAGTAAAGTAATTTATTTCATAAAAAGGAATAACTACGGTATGCTGTCGTTAACAATCAGCCCTATGATTCATCGTATATCATTGTAGATATTCACTATCATGGTTCGCTATCGGCTATGAACAGAAATCCGTATAATGTAATAATAATTTAACTATAACAATTTTTAGAATATAGCAAGTTGGGTTGTCGACTACAGCGGGCGAGCCCGTCACCTCAGGAAGTTTTAACGATTAGTCGTTCTATCTCCCTGGAGTGAGCGCAGAAGACTTGGACAAAACAGTCCACCATCTAGCTCCGCCACAAACCCGTAAGAGGCCAACGCCTTAACCGCGAGATAGCCAGGAGTGTTACCCAGCAGGCTTACACTCACGCCCTTACTTCCAATTGCGACCAGATTACTCCAGTCTCTCGATTGGTTACGAGTTCGAAGTCGCTTGCGCTGTTCTCTCCCTTACGAAGCGGTGAAACGGTGTATACCGAATCTATCGGGGACCACGGCATCCATTGCCCGGCTGTTCACCCAGGATCGGGTAGCCGATGGTCGTTTCAAGAGCAGTCGCCGTAAGGTCCGCAACCACCCCCGATCTATAGGAAACAGTACTGCTTCCAGACTCCCCCGACTGTTAATAGTCAGAGTTCGGCCACCGTTCGATACCTGGGGGTGACGCTTACGGCTTCCCTTTCCTTTCTTTCGCACGCAAAGATTACAGCCGAAAAATCCCGGGATCTATTCTTTGCGCTCCGCGGAGTGAGTCGGGCCGACTGGGGAATTCGTTTCCCGGCGGTCATGACTATCTATAAGGGCGTCTTCGTCCCGCGTGCGACTTATGCCGCACGCGCTTGGACGGAGTCTGCTGTTCCTGAGGCGACGCGGGTCGCGCTGCTGCGCGGACAGCGCATCCCTCTCGTGGCCCTGACCGGGGCGTACAGAACGACGTCCACTCTTGCGTTACCCGTCATCGCTGGCGTTCTGCCGATTGACCTGGAGATTCTGGAGCGTGCGGCGTTGTCGCGGTACCGCCGGGGCGAGCCGGTAGTCCTTCATGGCCTGTCGATCGACCCGGTGGCGCACCGAGCTGGGGAGTTTGCCCGCCTGATTCGGGTGGAGTCCTTGCGTGTCTGGCAGACTAGATGGGACGCCGGGGGTACGGGCCGCCTCACCCATTGCTTTTTCCCGTCCGTCGCAGTGCGGATGGCAAATTCGTTTCTGCGGTTCGACCACCATACCACGCAGCTGGTTGGGGGCCACGGAGAGTTCAGAGCCAAACTATTTGACTTTGGACTTGCCGATGACCCCCGATGCGCCTGTGGGTATGGTCGCCAAACTGCAGAACACGTAATTTGGTCTTGCCCAATTCTAGCGGCTGCACGGGAGAAATTGATGGATGCAGTGGGCGCGTGCGTTGGGTGCTCTCCGATTTGGTACCCGGATCTGGTCAGTTGTAGGAGCTGCTTCCAGTCGTTTGGCGAGCTTGTGGAGCACTGGGTGGCTTCTTGGGAAAGCATGAGGCCTCGGGATACCCCCCAGGGGGTACCCTCTTCCTTGGTGGCGTGATTCGGCGGCTACTTCCAGCCCGAAGTGCCCGTCTTTGTGTCCGTCTCTTTACCGCCCCGAAGGGCGTCTCGTTCTTTGCAGGATCCAGGGATTCCTCCCCCCCGTGGCTGCTCCGAGACCTGCCCACGGACCGTGCGCCTCCACCATCATCGTTTCTGGAGCGTCCTCTACCCCACTTACCGGCCCTAAATTTGTTATTTGTTGTTTTATTTTTTTTTTATTTTGTGAATATGGTAAATTTAGTATTATTTTTGTAAATTTTTACTTTGTAAATTCTTTTATTATTATAAATAAATGGGTTCTCGGGGCGGTACGGGGGGGGTGGTTTACCCTATTTCACCCCCTGCGCGTTCTACCCTTCTGGTACGCGCAGGGTTGTCGTAGCACGACATCCCGGGCAGACAAGACGACCCTCGTCGTTATAACTGCCCGGGCGGTGGGCGGGGTTTGCTGCCCTCACCTATCGCCTTGAAACTCTAAACTGTTAGTCAGAGTGCGCAATCGATTGGCTTAAGCCGCACGGTGCGCAGACCGTCCAGGAGCGCCAGAAGGTTGATTAACAGGGGAAACTAACCATAAGGCCAGAGTCCTACCCAGGCTCGCACTCCATGCGTGGAGGCCGTCGGATAGGTGTTGACCCGTGAGTGTGACCAACCCTGAACAGAATGGGTCTTCGTGGCCAACTCAGCAAGGGCCAATTAACTCCCAAAGCAGAGTATAGCAGAATATAGTAGTCACAAAAGCGGCCGTGGGGGCACATGTAAATCAAATGGCCGTTTGGTCGTTACAATAGCGGTTGCAACCCCCGCTCTATAGGAAACAAAGCCGTTTCCAGACGCCCATGCGCCCCCGGTTATCAGTCGGAATGCGCAGTCGATTGGCTGACGCCGCACGGTGCCCAAACCGTCCAGGAGCGCCCGAAGGGTGATTCCCAGGGAAACTGGCCCGCAGTCACATAGTCCTACCCGGGTTCGCACTTCTGCGTGGAGGCTACCGAATGGGTGTTGACCTGTGAGTTGGGCCGACCCTAACGCATGGGTCATAGTGGCCCAACTGCACTGGGCCCATCAGCTCCTTACCTACCATCACAATTATTAACGATAACAGCGTCCCTGTCTGCCCTGGAAAGTAGCACAGGCGGCCAGTATAGCAAAGCCCATGCGATAAATTGCGATAAAGTAAAAAAAAAGAACCGATTTGTCTAGATAAAAAAATAACTTATTAATATAAGAGAAAAGATGAACTGCGCTCTCATAAGAATTTACTCCGAGGACGATCCAGCGAAAATAAATTAGGTTCTGCTAGTTTCGGTAAACGGACATACTATTAATCTGAATACACATATTTCACTATATTAGTCTACATTATTATATTACCTAGAATAATAATAATGAAATGTTATTGTAATTATAAGAATTGTATATTGTAATTATTGTAGTACAAATGAATTATAAGAATATATATTGAATATAGCTGACATTCTAATTGTCATATAATTATTTTACATCTATTCATTTTTAAAAAAATACGAAGGCATATTGCTAGATTAAAAATAAAATAATTTTACTGTGATTATTCTACGAAAAATTGGCTTTGCATTAATATTATTTCTCCTGACTATTAAATCACATTAGTATATTTTTATTATGTGTAAGTAGGTAATATAGAATATAATATTACAGCCATGACAACTATCATGATAGTTTTTAATAATTATTTTTTAAGCATTTGATTTTGTGACGCATCAAAGTGTAGGAATGCCTATCTACTGTAGTAGTTGATTGTATTGTTTTGTAATTATATTGTATTATAACGATATACATTGTAATTATATTGTAATTATAGGAATATATAAGTTGTAAATATAAGAAGAATGGAATTATAATTGCAAGAATTATGGTATTATACTGCCTATGTAGGTAAATATTTATACATCACTATTTTTCAAGTCAAAATTACTTTGTCTCTTTTTTTGTTCAATTTTTATATTATATTGTCAATCATCTTATTGACAATAGGTGAACTATGTAATTAAAAGTATAATACACGTATCACTCAAAACAGAATGTGGTCTAGTAGAGTTGATAAAATTCAACCAACTCTGCTTCACAAACAATGTTTAAAAAATCTGTTGTGTCACCCCAAGACTTTCCCGGCATGTGGACCACCCCCCCCCCCCCTTCCCGTCAATCCAACTTCCCCTGCACGCCAATTGTAGACTTTTCCGTGGTATTAAAATGGTATTTTCCAAAATTGATGTATTATAGTATTTTATTAAATATTGCGGACTTTAAATATTATTTGTGTCGCTTGTATACGAGAGTTTCGGACCAGCAGCGTCTCGTTTCTCAGGTAGCTTCGGGCGGCTAGGCGTTAATATTTGATTAAAATGTATGACGGAATTTAAATATTAATAGTGTAGCTTTAATATGATATTCCAATAAAAAAATTAAAACGTAATTTCGGTCCAACGAGGCATCAGTGTACCGAATTTCATGTCTTTAGAGACATGAAATTCGGTAAAGTCAATACATCGGCAAGTCCAATACATCGAGATTGAAGTATCGCTAGCGTGCCCTCTAAAGGACTCAAGTATTGTCATGGCCGAATGACGCCTGCATGTCGAATTTTAGCTCAATCGGATGAAGCGTTTGGGCGTCATCGTAAAGGAATACACACACAGACAGACATACACGCAGACAGATATTTATGAAATGTTTCAGTCTGGAAATGGTCTTAATCGTCTCGGAGGGAGGGAGTCGAAATGTATAAATATCTGTCATCTGTTTTTTTTTAGCTTGTTCACAATACTTTACCTCCTCGTCGGTTGGTGGGTCGGTAAAGTAACATTTGTTTTGTTTCTACACCTTAATTTAATGAATTTAATAGAAGATGGATTTTTTGAATAAATAAAAATAAACTTTTTGTTTAAATTATTATAACCACACAGTTTATGGATTGCCCCTATGTAAAATACAATTCCTCCGTCCACATGAACCGCTATTCCTGACCACAGTCCCGCATGCCGCAATCACCGTAATGGCAGAGCCCCTTGTTACGGCTTTATAAGCGAATACAATAGTATAACGTTTAATAACAAACATTTGCCGCCCTCGCCTGGGCATCGACGCAACGCGGACGCCACTAGATCGGGAGCCCAATGGAGGTATTCATTGTCTTCGGGCACAGGAACATGCAACCTCTAGCAATATGAGCAGGGAGCAAAATATCGATAGACACCATTTATTTCCACCATGCGAAAAGTTGACAGTACATTGTTTCGGAAGATGGGATGTATCCTATTCGTTCTTTTAATTACGCATGTCTACGTAGGTGATGATAATACCTACGGAGGTAATGAATTACAAGAATAACAAGAACGACCGTGGATGAAGAGCTTCCGGTGGTGAGAATAGTTCACCCTTAGAGGAGGGGAAATGGGGGAGGGTTATATAGTAACTCTAAACGTGGCCGTAGATTATTGAGTGTAGATAAGGAGTCCATGGCTCACGACTCAGAGTCCTATTATGTTGTCCTTGTATCTCGACGGATACAGAAAGTAAAAAAACACATTAAGAATATTGTTTTAATATTGAAACAGTTTTAATAAACGTTATTGAGAGAGAGAGAGAGAGAGAGAGAGAGAGAGAGAGAGAGAGAGAGAGAGAGAGAGAGAGAGAGAGAGAGAGAGAGAGAGAGAGAGAGAGAGAGAGAGAGAGCGACTTACCAGGAGAGTATATTGACGGATGTGACCGAAGTAACCGAAGTGAATTAATTAATTACATTGAGCTCTTTATATACTCGTAAACAGTGTGAATTAATCCAGAGAGTGTTAGGGGCTCAATTACGTTAATAAAATACTGCTAAATTTGAAAGACGCGTGAAAGACGCGAATTAAATGATTCTTTGAATTATATTAGGCATTACTGTGTGAACAAAATTGCACACAAAATTGCATTTTATAGTGAGAAATATACATTATCATTTAATATTCTTTGCATCATTGCTAAGTCCCTACAGGTGTGTCGTCACGAAATTTATATGGTGGAATTCGTATTAATATTAGCAATAGCGCTTAGAGCATGTTAACTGTATCTTATCACGTGGTATTTAAAATTAATTGTAATTATCGTCCACGCCACGACTAATGCTAAGTGGGATGATTAATGTGATATGAATTTATTTGGATGGGAAACAGATGTATAAACCGTTTCGGTCGGTTTTTAACTGCGCTTTGCTGCGGCGCCTCGCACTGTCTCTCAACAACCAGACAATTTAAGATGACCATGACCTATTTAAGACAAAAGTTGTAACACAAAATAGTACACATATTAATACAAATATACATGATAAAGGGTTAGATACATACACATATACACATTCAAACATACATACATACATACATGCCTATACACACATACAAATACATCTGCATACACACATATTTGAAATTATTGTATGAAGCAATTCCATTTCAGTCTTTGCACGACGTACCTACATCGTAAAGCATCCATTTTTTACTTTTGTCTTAAATAGTTATGGTTGCTTCTTCCGATGACCTTATCAAAAGTAATTAATCGCATGAGGCCTTTTAAATTGCTTAAACACTACCTAGAACGAAATACAGGAAAAAGCACAAACATTCACGGCGATGAAAATCAGAATTATCTTTATTAGTATATTCATCATGTATTTGTAACGTTTCACTTTCCCGGCCCACCAAGCAAAAATTTTTTTTCGAGATGAAGACGGATATACCCATTTTGCCCCCCTGAGACGATTCAAACTGTTTCCAGATGGAAGTCACCTTGTGTGTCTGTATGTATGTATTCCTCCACGATAGCGCCCGAACGCCTTATCCGATTGAGCTGAAATTTGGCATTTACGCATCATTTGATCATGGCAAGAATTGAAACGGTTGCGGTTTAAATCAATCACCAGGGTGCGCACTAGTCATAATTTAATCTCGAAATATTGGACTAGGAGACTAGAAAGTTGGTACACAGATGCCTTGTTGGGCCGAAATCACATTATAAAATGTTTTTGCAACATATAGCATAGTTTCAGGACAGTTATATTGGATAGTAAATGCCTAAATTAGAAATTTCCAGAAATTAAAAAAAAAAACTAATTTGCAAAAAAACAAATGTTGAGTAAAACTTTTTACACAATAATGAATGGAAACTTATTCTTCGTTTGTTTTCGATCTAGTTTTTGAAGCCAGTTTTTTTTATTTATTTTAAAACACATTTTTAAACATATTTATACATTTATTCGTTTTTTTTAATCATAATTTGTCTTTGCATCAAAATGAAATTTTGTGATTGGTGCGTGGTAATTACTACAATATAATACGTTTTAAAAAATATTATGCTAATGTGACATTGCATTCGTAAGAAGCAGAGGCGACGAGATATTACTTGCTATTTAGCTATTAAATCTGATTGCATTGTTCGTTCGTCCGATGACGTATCGATTATGATATGATAGGCTTCCAATCTATTGGTGAATAAACATGGCCCACAACCTCACACGTCTGTAAAGGTTATCGCGGCCAACATTCATACATCATTATTCTCACCACGCTCATTTCCAGCGCAGGCATCTCAATAGAAAGAGATGGCAATCTACATATTATGGCGCTTCTCTAGGGAGGATCTGAGAAAGTTTATAACAATCTTATTAGATACTGTTCTATAGTATGATTAGTGCAGTTATAATAGCCTGCTCGCCGCATTTCCTAACAAGCCGTGAAGTACAAGTACCTAAATTTAGCAACAATGTGTTGATTCAATTTGTCTATATATTCCTCAAAAAAATCCCTAACAACTGTTGATGAATACATATTTTGAAATTCACAAAATGGCTGTTCAGGAAAATTTTTGGGTTTTTAGAAAATACTTCATTTCAATTACAATAATATAAAAATATCGGTTGTGTCACCCCAAGACTTTCTCGGCAAGTAGCCAAGGACTGATTTCATCTGAATATTATTTCACAAGTAAAATTGATGAGCGCCCTCTCTAGGCCGGCGCACGAACCAGGTTGGATTTCAATGCGGCGCCTCAGGCGGCGCGGTTCATTGGTTTGGACCAAGCGCCAACGGATGGCGTTAATATTTAATTAAAATTTATGGCAGAATTTAATTATTATTAGTGTAGCTTGTATATGAGATATTCCAAACAAAAATGATTTAGGCCCAACAAAGCATCTGTGTACCTAATTTTAATACCCTATGTCCAATATTTCGAGATCAATGTACGACTAATGCGCCCCTGACGGACCGATTTCTATCACGATCTTTTTAACTCTTGCCATTACCAAATAATGTCCGCATACCAAATTTCAGCTTAATCGGATTAAGCATTTGGGCGATATCGTGAAGGAATACTCACACACAGATGGGCAGAGAGACTTCAATCTGGAAAATGGATATTCCCGTCTTCATAGAGAAAAAGAAATTTTGCGCGTTCACAATACTTTCCCTCCTGGTCGGTTGGGAAACATCAATGCTGTAGAAAACATTGTCGAAGAAAATGTTGCCATACGTCTCCTGAATATTTCTTCACTTGTTACTGACTTTATAAAATCGTTCAATCGATTGTAAAATTACCTGGTTGGATTTTAACGCACTTAGTTAAATGTTAGAAAAATTAAAGGCTTTCCATTTAGCCTCGACGTAAGAGGACTATCGAAATCATATCATCATTCACGACTGTCAGGGAGATGTCACTTGTCGTTGCCAAACAATCGTACTACTCCGAGGCGTAAATTATCTCGAAATAATGACACCTACGGTAATTACACCTACGAAATAATGACACCAAAGGTGGGAATTACAGATCGAATGTTGAAAAGATTCAGAAAATTAATTTATATATTTATTCAATTGCGGGATATTCTCGATCTCCTTTCCTAAAAGTAAAAGTTATATGCCAATCCTTCATGACGTATGGTATACTTGGATGTGGAGCTTGCGGTAAAACCACTTTCCAGAAAGTGGACGTTGTCCAAAAGGCAACAATTAGAATAATGCTAAGGAGGCCAAGGCGTTACCTTTTCGACGACCTATTAGTTAAATACAATTGCTGGATTTGAGTCAGTTGTATTTCCAAGCAACTGTTCATTTCAAAATATCACTGCAGAATACAGTGAGAGAATAGGTCGCTACAAGGGAAATATAAAAGTACCAAAACCTACGTCTTTTGGACAACGTCACTATAGCTTTCTTGCTTAAAGAATGGCTTATACTAGTAAGTAGCTAATACTGGTAGCCTAAATATATACTAGTAGCTTAAAGGAAAACGTCATGTGGAAGTATTTTAACGCATTTAGACTTAATCTGTTTACCACATAATATATTTCTTAAATTTCCAGGTTATTTATAATACCAAGATCGCGGTGACCACCCGTAAGTATATCATCAATGCATATGCTTAGACCAAGTATTCTATATTAGAGAAGCATCTGACAACATCGTGGATATAACAATTGAAAAGTAGTGTTCCCAAATGTGAGCCTTGAGGCACCCTAGGTGCAATATCTGCATTAGTCCTCAGAATTATCTCTGCTAATTTTTTTAACAAAACAGAAGTTTACAAACATTCCTCACTAAATATTTACAATTCACATAATCAGTTGCAATCTGCGTCGTGGCTGTTGTCTAAAGCCTTATCTGCAACATTGTGGTGGGCCGTGAAAATAAATAGAAGAGTAAGTAATTACGAGTATATATGTATAAGATGTACTGAGTCAGACGTTGCACATACTAGCGCACAGTGTGCAAGATACCTCAAAGCCCGGAATGTTTCCTAGGTTTTTAGGTATGTTTTTTAAGGTATAGTTCTAAGGTATTTTGTCTTAACAGTCGGTATAATTTCGAAAGGACCTATTTCAAAAAGAGCTTTAAAAAGGAGGGATCATTAACTATTTTTAAAGTATCTTTTACAATGTCAACATCTCAGTAGGTCACCCGAATACAGCGGAATAACAGCGGGAAGGGTGTATCGCCACATGAGTAAACAAACGGAATTACTCATGTTGTATCGCTAAGAAAAAGAATTACATAGTGTGTATTTATTCCGAACTAAATGTCATGGTAGCTACTGAACGATTATAACAAGTAAATATATTAAAAAGAATAAAAAACACGACTGCCGTTACAGAAGGTGAACTATTGTATTTATCATTATTTTTTAAGAAATATTTGTGGTTAAGGTATTTATCCCTATAGATAGATGTATATTTCCGGAATGTACTCAATCAGACCTTTCATTTGATTCTAAACAAGATATATTTGTGGTAATTTATTGACGTTTGGACATTTAGACAAGTAGGTACATTTTGTGACATTTGGACAGTTTAGGTACCCTATGACACTCGTGATGACATAACGATTCTGAATCGGTTTACACTTGTAAATCGGTTCAAGCGTTTAGAGTTATGGTGGAATAAAGAAACGGAAAACATACATAGATGAATCCTAAACACATAGCACTCCTTTTTGGGCAGTCGTGTAAAAAGAAGTAATAAAATAAAAATAATCCCTGAAACCGTATACCCCCTCTCTCCCTCTCTGAAATTTTAATACTTATACTTTTCGATATTACTTAATAGATACGATCTACTTGTAATATTTCCGTAAGTTTAAACATATAAATATTTTGTACAAGCTATTTCTTATTTTTAAATATTGTAATGGCGGCCGTGGCGGCCAAAAGCTATATGAAGCATAATTTTGTGGCCTGGATGTGAGAACACGAAAAAAAAAAATATACAATTATGCCGGCTTTTAAAAACCCGGTCCGTAAGATATCATGTCGCCAAAACCAAATTGGTAAATTATTTCCATTTGTAAATTATGTTTATTGTGTTACTGTTTTCCAAAAAAAAAAACGGGCGAGATTTGTCTTCAGTTTTTGAAAAACCTAGTTTTTGATGATTCTTAATATTAAAAAATATTGTTTACACCAGCGTATGGTCTATAGTACCAAGACAGTTTTTGGAACTTCCATACAAAAAATATAAGAAAAAATTGTTTGAAATCACATAATTTCCAGAAATGTTATGGCTAAACATTATTTTTTTCTAGATACTTTTGAGTGATATAAAATTTATTTTATAAATTTAATTTATTGAATATAATATATTAATTAAAATTTATAAAAAAGTTATTTTATTATTGTAATCTAATTTTTACTTTATAAAAAACTATTCATTTGATAATTTATTGTATTATAATTGAAAAGCCAAATCGGCTATATTAGACGGCGCGATGTCCACTGCCAACGGTGGGACGTATTCCCTTGTCGCCGCGGTATACCTATACATCTTTATGTATAAATCGAAAGCGCGCGGGCGCGTGGCATTTCAAAAATACCAAAATTTTTTGTCGCGTCAACTCGGAAGGGAGCCTTACAAAAATGTTACAGAAAATCATTACAAAAATGTTTCATAATTAGTATTTTTAAATAATTTTCTTAACAGTTAAACCTTCCCCGAAGTATGACTTAACCAACACACGAAACTACATTAGAATCTGTCTATCGGTTCTTGAGTTTATCGCGATCTAAAAGTCGGACCGAATGTCTAACAACCGCACACACGGCTGATTTTCATTCGCTTAGCTTCCCTTTTCAGCCTCCTTTTCACAAGCATTATATTACGTGCAATGTTCGTATGTAAATTCCGTTTCAAAATTTGCAAACCATTTTTCAACCACATCCTGGTATCCGATCGAGCTGAAATTTGGCACACTTGTGTAAGTTCGGTGACAATGCAATATTATGGTACCATCGAGCTGATTTGTTAATGGAACCGGGATGTAGGGAATACAACCCCCCGATGGCAAATAGTAGGACAGTAAAATTTGAGCTAGTATGCTTTGTTATCATGAGTACTTTCCATTACACATGATGACAAGGGTCTGAAGATGGAGCCGGAAGATTGCCACTTGGACGTCCTGATGGAAAGTGATAATATAGTCGAGTTTGGGCTCGTTTGTGTTGTTGTCATGAGTATTTTTTATTACATACGATGACGAGGATGTGAAGATGGACCGGGATTTAGTCACTTAACCCCCTGATGGAAAGCAAAACGTGTTTTTTTTATATATTTTTAATTTATCATTAGATATATTGATGGCATTACACATAGACCCATCTCGAAAGACGCTCTAACGAACAGTGAAAACAACATCGAATCATGTCCAGCGCGACCAAATGGACAGACAAACGCCTTTTGGGAGATTTTATTTTATAGTTGTTCAGATTTGTATCTAGTTTTTCATTCGGCAATCCTACAAGGTACATAGGAAGTATTTTTTTTAAATCATTATTTAGATCATGTATTTTAATTTTTGCTCTAAAAGGTCTCAAGTATGAGATGTACATATAAGCATTTGAAACAGTTTAGTGATTTTAAAGGGGCATTTAAAAAACCCAACGTAAAATAAAAGGGAGTTCTGCTAAGGAAATAGCCACAAATCGATTGTAGTGACTAATGGTGATGAGCCATGGAACTTTTAATACACACACTTTTTTAAATCCAATAGCCAGTTGACTTAATTAAACAGGCAAAAACGTCGACCTGCCTGATGACAAATAGTATTCAAAGAAATAATAATATCATTTTTAAACGAGTCTTTCACACAAGGCAGTTTTATCATTGTATAGAAAACAACGTCTTTCAGGATCATCAGTTTTTATTCACATGAAATTTACCCTACTTGCAGCAATTCTACTGATATATAAGCACGTACAATTAGCATAATTATTCACTGTCATTGTGAACGTTAACACTGGTAAGCCATATCTCCTTAACTTCTCTTTGATTATTAAATGGTCTAAAATATTAAACGCTGTGTTTATCTACCGCATGTGCTCGCCGAGGAAACATCACGACACAAAGTGGATACTCTGATCATCGATAACTTACGATATTAGAGCGACCCGCACACGATCAAAAAATCGAGACTGACAACATTAATAATTTTAAATACGTTGTCATACGATATTATATGTAAAATTGTTTGTAGTGGAATTGGTGTTAGCACGTTAATGATTTTAATAGTTGAAAATTCTTCAATTTCGTTAGACTATTACTATTTCTCTTTACACTATAAGCTTGATAAATGGCAACATTGAAATTTACATATATGAATGTTACTTTTTTCTAATTTTTTTCAGGTAACTACATGTATTAACATAATAACTACCACACTGTGCGAGGCGTGGTGAAACATTCGCTTGAAATAGTTGGAAGATTGTTGGGAAGAGATCGCAATTCGCAATTGGCAGCTGTGCAGCCTGTTGCATCCTACATCACGGCGATATTACACGGTTAAATAAAATACCGATTTCATACAATACGACAAGAATATTTATTAATTCTTGTTGAATGTCATTTTCCAATTTATTTTTTTGGCGACATTACCAAGGATACGAAATGCAATCACGCAAATCGCTAAGGAAGATCCACATCATAAGATTCCTACTCCATCCTTTGCATCACAACTAGAAATAGAAGGTTCCCTAGAAGTCACACCAAGGAAATTAGTAATCCAAAACACAGTTGCCTATATAAGTTATTTCCACTTTCATTAATTTATAAAGCGATCTTTTTCCAGAAAGGTAAGGCTATCCTAAGGTTTAACATACTTTTTTGTGAATTTCGCTTTATTGGAAGATATTAAAATTATTTCATTTATTTAATGCTTGTGCGTAAAATGTAGTTACAATGTCACCAAAGTGAAGCAATTTAACATTGAAGAACAACAGCATAAGATTGACACAGCTGAAGTAACAAACGGCGCTATGCACATCTAATAAGGCTTCTTAGGCCTGTATCTAGATGTGCACTTATGGTGTAAAAACCAAAAATAATAATACTATATGATTATTAATCGAGAAAAAAAAGAAAATTATTAAAAAATAAATGATAACCCTCCACCGTTTTATATTAATAAATATCAAAAAATATTTTATGGAGATAAATAATAAATAATCACGCACATTATATTATATAATATCTATTTTTTTAATTAATTCATAGAATAAATAAAGTTTATACATAGGTACATCGATACAAAATACACATACATAGATACGAAGATACAAAAGATATTATTAAGATATTCGAATAAATAAACACTGTTTCTATTCACATAATATTGGTCCCTGTATTCCGTTTCATCTCAGTACATAATCGTCCTACAACTCGAGCTTCGTACGAATGTTCCCTTGCGCAGTGCGTACTCACTTCAAACCTCCATTGTTCAATCGCCTGCTACGCCTTCTAGTGGGAGAACAAGTGGCAGTAAAGATCCCCATAGGAATGGTTCTTAATATCTTATTTTGAAGAGCTAACTAAATTAGGCTTGGGAGGAACGAAATAATGACATCCTCATAGCTTTCCCTCTTTCCGCGACTTCTGGTAAAGTTAGCCAGCGAAACTGTTCAAAAGATATTTTCCTATATAAACGTGTCGCATACTTCTATGTAAACGAGTATAACGTAAAAGTCACAGCCCAACTCTAAGCTGCGATACTGCCGACTTTTAGTCTGACTAAACTTTACTTGGTTATCAATCCGACGACGTCAAATTGAAATCTTGATGATAGTATTGGGTGCTTACTATGTAATTGCTGTTTTTTCACACTGGCCACTTTGAACTTGAATAACTTGGGTTTGAGTTGGAATTTCAAATTTAAATCAATTTTAATTCAAGGCCATGTTTTTTTTTAAGAATCACCAATTTGTTTGTCTTTCCGTCGTTTGTTTTTGCTCAAATATTTTCGTTTGTGCAAGCATTTTCAAATATGAGATCCTGTTCCGGTGTCTATTACAGCTTCTTGCAGTCTGGCTATATACAGTTACCTTAAATGTGAACTGTTAAAAATGCAAACAATGATGGAGAAGTTCGTGATTAAATAACCAAGCCTGGTCAATCGCTTATCGCTACTGCTTCTGCATGACAACGTATAACCACAGATTTCACTGCAAACAGTCGCAAAGTTGCAGGAGCTGCGGCTGTAGACATGGTCACTCACCGTACTTGCCAGACCTTGCTCCAATAGAGTTAATTTTTTTTCAGAACTTGGATAACTTTTTACAAGGGAAAAAAACAACTTTGAAGAGTCGGTTAAAACGCCCTCAAAGCAATCATAGGTTCCTGTCCAAGGAGTCTTTTAGCAGAGGAATTAAGCAACTCCTATTAAAAGACAAATCTGCATAGATAATAGGGGTGAATATTTGTAATTATTAAATATATTTTTTTCACACAAAGTTTTTGGCCTTAAATTTCCTTTTAAGAACAGCAACTTCATAGATAAGGACCCAATATTTATAGAAACATGGAATTTCGACGTGAATACTTTTATAGATTTACTTTTGTACTGGAAGAATAACAGAAAATTCGAATATCATAATTGGAATAGAGTTTTTTGTTGCAGCTCAAAACCTATTGTTTATATTGAAAGTCAAAATATATCCAGTAATAGCTAAAAAATCGTAGAATTTAAGACGTCATGCGCGAGAGGGAATGGTCGTTTTACCGCATCTCGAAACTCTCACGCAGTATTACTTTTGACTTATAGAAGCTACGATGCTCGTTATTATCTCAATCGATTTTCTGGTCGTATTCGACATATTTACTTTATAAAACATTACTTTTAAGTTGTACTGGTGAATGTGTATTCAGTTGACGTTGAAAATAAATAAATTTCAAATTAATATCGGCTTATTCGTTGAAAAGCCAAGCTATCGTTGTATGTTAAGTTGATGTTGATGTATAATGTGGATCTAAAAATACCACAAATATTTTGTTTTGGTTTATCTAAGTTATGTACGATGGAATGTTAAACATGCACTTATTATGCACTTTCCGCGTAAACAGCACAATTCAATAAAAAAAGTAATAGGTTAGGTACTTAATAGGTTAGGCCCAATAAATGGGTTAGCCCCTCAAGTCTCGTCGAGGCTTCCGAAAGTCGATAGTCGAGAGTCGAGACGAGACTACATTTTTCACGAGACAAGACGAGACTCACCAAGTCTTGTCTCGACTCGTATCGATCACTAATTGCAATAACATGAAAGGTTTCGATACGCGTATCGATCTATAACGTTCTATGATTTATAACGGTTTATAAACCTATAACGCGTACCTATCATAAACCCTAACATTTTATAATCTTTCTCAACGATGACTTCAATTTACGCGTGGAAGCATGAAGTGCTATTCAAAATCACTCCAAGTCTCTGAAGGAGGAGCACTTTGCTAGAGATGTATTGTCAAATTAATAAGAGTAGTTAATTAGTAGTTAATCTTGTTTATGTTTCAAATGATTTCACCCCGTGTGCTCTAGGCTAATCTACCGCAGGTACCTATCTAATACCAATCGAGTGAAAAGTTTACGATAGAGTCTCCATAAGTCCTCGCCGACCGCAGAGGCGTTCAGGTGTGCAAAGTTAGCGTGCCGAGTGGTGCTAACAGTTTACGTGATCGCAGCCAATGCATCTAATGAGAGGACACTCGGCCATGACTCATACATCCCTTATCGTCGGCGTTGCCTCGTCCTTGCCTTAACTAAGTGCCCAGTCCCGGGCGGCAGATGTTTCTAGTTATATACTTTAGAGCTGATGGGCCCTGTTGGAGTTGGCCACGAAGACCCATTCGTTCAGGGTCGGTCATACTTACGGGTCAACACCCATCCGGCGGCCTGCACGCAGAAGGGAGAGCCAGGGTAGGACGCTGGCCTGCGGGACGGTCTCCCCTAGGAGTCAACCTTCGGGCGCTCCTGGACGGTTTGCGCACCGTGCGGCGTCAGTCAATCGATTGTGCACTCCAACTAACAGCCGACAGAGTCTGGGATTAGTAATGTTTCCTATAGAGCAGGGGTGGTTGATAACCTTATGGCAACTGCTCTTGAAACGACCATTCGGCCACCCGATCCCGGGTGAATAAGCCGGGCAAAGGATGCCGTGGTCCGCGATAGATTCGGTTGACACCGAATCACCGCTTTACAAGGGAGAGAACCGCGCAAGCGACCTCGAACCCGTAACCAGTCGGGAGACTGGAGTAATCTGGTTGCAACTGGTAGTAAGGGCGCGAATGTCGGCCCGCTGGCTGACTTACCTGGCTATCTCGCGATAAGGCGTTGGCTTCTTACGTGCATGTGGCGTAACTTGACGGTGGACTGTTTTTGACGGTGGAAGTCTTCTGCTCTAACCTAATGTGAGACAGAACGAACAATATCGTTAAAACTTCCTGAGGTTTCTGAGGTTTCCTGAGGTTACGGGATCGGGTGGCCAACGGATCGATTCAAAGGTTGAAGACGTCAGGTCGACAACTACCCCCCGCTGTCATAACAAATATATATCTCCAGACCTCCCTGGTTATTTTCCCATTGGGCATAAACACCTAGCAAACCGGATAGTCTACCAACCGCCTAGTTTTATCCGAAGTATTCTCCCGAATCCGTGATCTTCTGATCCCTACCGCCACCGACTACAGGAAGACAGTTGAGGCAGAAGCTCTCAGCGGCCCTGATAGGGTAAACCCCTCTCGAGGAGGCTGCCAGACAGGAGTTGAATCGTGGGTTGGGTAGGCTAGATGACAGTATATTAGAGCAGTTACAAAATCATGACATGACCATCTATTATTTCCGAACTCGCGGTAACCCTTGAAAGTATTACAAAATATGTCGGAGCGCGCGCCGCTCCACAACAATAACTTCATCAAAAAGACATTGAAATGATCATCGGGCAAAAAGTGTGATATCACCCAGGCAGGGTTAAACGATCTCCATAATAATAACGAGGGCCCCTTCCTATATGTAGGACATGTCAATTCGTCGCCAGCATTTGTTCAACTGTAAGCTTTTGTTATTATAATTTGTTATTTTGAAATTATTTTATTGATATACCTATACTCTATCCCACAAGAACGTTGGATGATATCCCGGAAAGTAATAACAAAAATCAGTCGCGATTTTAATACTACATAGGAGGTGGGTTATACTACGTCGCGTCACAGCGAGCGTGTCAATTGATGGTACTGCGCCATTGCAGTCAGACATAATTAAAAATGAGTTTCGCATACGTGAAGTATTTGAAACTGTGTTTTTTTGCACCCATCGTAAAAAAAACAAAAATAAGTAATTTAGCAGCTTTTCGTTATATAAAAAGTCGACAGAGTTCGTAAGGAAGTGGGTAAACCGACATAAAACTGTGAAAACGTTAAACATTTTAAGGAGAGAGGTAAAAGCCGTGTTACGGGTACTAAAGAGAACAAAACAGTTTTAGATTTTTTGAGTAAGCCAATAAATAGAACTTCATCTATTTATTGGCTTACTAAAGGGGAAGCCTGGTTTTGGTTCGGAAAGCCAAAAAAACATGTTTTTCGTGATTTTTGTTAGCTGTTGAAATTTAATCATGAATCTTTTATATCAGTTTGATTAACATTTGAAAATATAAATATTTTTTGCAATAGTAAAAAACCTTTTTTGGAGATATTGAATTGCAAATGTTCCTACTGCTGCAGAAATTACGGTATCTGTTTGCGCCGGTAATAGCGAGCGGAAGTGGTAATAGCGAGAAGATATGAATTTTTACATGTGTATTTTTTTTTAGATGAACTAAAAGCATAAACAAAAAGTTATTATATTTGTAATTTTTCAAGGATTTAAGGAAATAATGTCGATTTTCGCCCCAAAATATTGTGTTTAAATAGTAAAAAAATATATAAAGAAACATTTTTTCTACTTCATATAGAAGATAATTTCTTATTTGGCATAACAATTTTTTTTTTTTGGGACAACTCAATCCGTTTTTTATTTTTGTTTTATCACAGGCGCAATACTAAAAAATATGGTTGTGAGAAAAACGCGTTTAATGTTTTTTTTTTAAATCAAAGTAGTTTTTACACTTACAGCAATCTGAGACTATCAGGTATTCCAGAGGTTAAAATTCATGGATTTCAACTCGAAGTAAAAAAAAAACATGAAAAACTTGTTTTTTTTCGGCCGTCTAAACTAAACTATAATAAACTATCCCTTAAATAGTTTATTCCGTCCCAATGGTATATTTTCAGCTTTTTATCCAGTTTCGGTTGTGTTCCCTAATACATTTATTGGCTGACATAAAAACCAGGGGCGTAGCTACCGCCGTATCTGCCGTATCAGTTATACGGGGCCCCCGGGTCACGGGGGCCCCCAACGTGCGTAAGCAAATTTTTTTTTTTATTTCAGAAATGACAAAAGTCAAAAAAAGCAATTTATTTTTTGCACGCCTGTCAGACTGTCACTATTGTCCATAGAGGCAGAAACTTTAGAAAAACTAAAGTCATAATCAGCTATAATTGATTTATGAATTCAGTTTGCCGAAAAAAAAGGCAAGGAGAGTGTATATCTAATTTGAATTGTTTGTAAAAAAAAATAAAAAAGTGACAGATAGATAATTATGATGAATAAATATTTCTTTAAATTTTATGCAAACATTTTTTTTTCTTTTGTGAGAAATCTTTACCCTTCCAAAGGGTCCCCAAACGAATTTTTATACGGGTCCCCGCCAAGGCACACTACGCCACTGATAAAAACTATATTATTAGGTTACCTTAAAAGGGAATTTCTATTCTAGTTATTTCCTATTTCTATTTTAGTGCATGGACTAATTTTGTGACAATTCAAACAATCGTAATTACGTTATTCTGAATATTTTTCGACACATTGGGAACGGCTGATTTAAGTATGGGAATACTCATCTGTTCCTTAATTTGACCCGCATAGCAAAATAATGTTGTTGTACTGATGCACAAGCGGCAGTACCAGAATTTCCATAATTGACTCACAATGGGATAATAATATGCATCATTCTGGTAGAATTGAATTAATTTTGTATTTCTTGTATTTATTGCGTATATCTTGCGTAGGCATTTCTATTTCGAAATTCTCCAAATACCGCATTATCGTCCGTTTGAGATAGCTTTGGCCGATGCTTATAAATATGCAACGGCCATGTTAATTATTGCCCCTTTTACCAAACGGTTTATCTACTTATCGAAGCATCGATTATTCAAGACACTACTCTTCGCTGAAGAGGAGAAGCATTCCGCCATGGATAAATCGGGTAGTTGTATTTATTCACAACAGATATGACACGAACGGGTGTTGGCCTGATCGATGCTCTCCTCGGATATTTCGCGTTCAGAGGAGCAAACAAAATAATGTAAGTCCATCAGTATTCCAAAATACAATCAGTTTATGTCACTTTATTCGGTACAGACATTGTATACAGCGCGCCCCACTTTGTTATCTGAATAATTAAGATCAAATCTAGCTTATACCGATTATTTCAAACAACTTCTACTAAGAAACTAGATGCTTATCAAACTTGAAGATTTCAAACGGAAATGAAAGAATTCACGCTCGATTTTTCAGTTGTGTGAAATATGATGCACTTCGATACTGTACTCCTTGAATATAATTTCCATCACTCCTTCAACACAGTCATCCCGAGCGGAGGAGAATGAGACTAACACTGATCAGTACCGCAGACGCTGGAATTGAAGGACTAAGTGCAAAAATAACAATGGCTCTAGCAAAACCATTAGACCTATAGGCCATTTAATATGTGCGTCTACGAAATCCTGAAGAAGATATACAGCAACCAGGGTCTATATACGTATGCAACCACAGCCAAGCTGCTCTGAAAGCAATAAACGTGAGAAGAGTCACATCCAAACTAACCTGGAATAATCTCAAATTCATTATTGAGCTGTCTTCCATAAACATGGTAACCCTCGCGTTTTTTTTTCAAATAAATTCAAATCAATTTATTTTTCTAAAATACAGATTGTTGAATCTTTTAATTAAGACACAGCAATAGACAAGGAAATGTGGAAGCATATGCTTATTCATCCACTTGTATCGTTATAACATGTGTTCTTATGCTGATCTGAAGTATTGTTTTGTATCATGAGAGATAAAAAGGATTTTGTGGATAATTATGCTTTTCCACTTCGCTAGATTTTTAGAGAAATCATCCAAGTTTAGTAAGCAGTATCGATTCTTCTTTTTAATGCTATTTAGATGTTGTAAATGCATGATGATAAGCCATTATATTAGAGTCGTAACTCTAATACTTGATAGCCCCAAAAGAAAAAATGTGATCGTACAGGAAACAATATATGATACAAATAATACACGGTTTTTCGGTTAAATATATAAATAATCATTTCAAAGAGCCCTATATTATCTATCTCAAAATAACTGCCACTCTCCACGGCTAAGTTTCCAAATATTATTTTTAAAAAAGACCTCATTCAGCTAATAAACTATGAAATTGATGCGGGAAAATTTAGTTTTCTTTTGAAAAAAATACTATTATCGGAAACGCTCTTTTTCTGCCAATAAGATACCCATCATAGCAAACATATATGAACCGTAGACACGTTTACCTGCTTCATAAAATATCCATGGGTTGCATTTTTAAGTGTACAACGAAATAAAGAATAATAACTGTCAAGTAATTAAATACAACAGAGACGCCAAAAACAGTGTGTTCAAAATGACAACCAAGATCCGATTGCTCATTCGGGTGATTTTGACACAGTGTAATGACAGTAGCTTCTTTCGGAACAAAATTAAAATCGAAGCGAGTGACGTCAAGAGTCCCAAGTGCTCGCATATGACCGCCGACGTATATGACAGGCGAGACCTAGTTAGGATGGCTTTGAATTTTAAAAATATATGTAATATTATAGATAAATAAAGAATTTTGAATTTGAATTTGAATTTGAATATTCAAACGTTCTGGAAATTTGACAATCTCAACCCGCGCGTAACGCCAACTAAAGGCGTTCGCCGAGACATATCCCTCTAGTCACTTGTCTCGCACCCTATACCCGCTTCGCGCTGCCGCTCAATAGTGCGCATACAGTTCTAACTCGGTAAATTGTGATATGGTGATGCGAAGAATGGGGGAAGTGTTCAGTGTTTATCATGGAGCGCTTGCCTATAAGTAGAAACCTTTTTATCTACCTGCGCTTAAGTTCTTGTAAACGACTTTTGGCCGCCCAGATCGCTTAAATACTTCTGTGTACGTCGGTGGAATTACTAAAATTACAAATAATTATGATGACCGTTTAATTGGAAGTTTTAACCATGTTCATGCTTTCCACGTTCTGCGCGTCCGCGCCTCGCTCGCCTACATAACAGCGACAATTGGCTGCTATCAAATTTATTTATTTATTAATATTTCACACATTTAAAACACTAGGTTAATAAGATTGAAATCTACCTTGCTGGAGTGATGCCCGTACTAAGGTAGACTTTTATGTATTCATTTTTCTTTTTTTCTTTTTTTTGTTGCTAAGTGTAACTTAATGTAGCATTGTTTTATGTGGTAGCTCTATATTTACACAGATATTATATATACTTAGTCTATTTTAGTATGATATGCATAATAATATTAAATAATCATATATACACATACACATATATACATATACATCTATATATATATATATATATATATATATATATATATATATATATATATATATATATATATATATATATATATATATATATATATATATATATATATATATATATATATATATATATATTGATATTTTAAGGGTGTAAATTTTTTAAAATTATTTTCAATAATATATAAAATTAGATTCATGAAAAGTTACTTATCTGGGGTCCTGGTGGACCAGAAACATTTTACCGATAGTTAATGTCCTCTTTAAATACTTAGGGCAGCAGCACCTGTTTCCGCAATTATTGATAACTTATGATGTTCTTAGTTATTGCTCACTGCAGCCGAATTATTGTATGCCCTTGGATGTAATGAGTATAGGAGGATGGTTTCTGTAACAGAAATGGATGTTAGTAACTTATTTTAGAAGAAATTATATGACTGAGAATATTTCGACACTAGTCGTATTCATCTCTATGACATTTCTCTACATCCAAGGGCATACAATAATTCGGCTGCAGTGAGCAATAACTAAGAACATCATAAGTTATCAATAATTGCGGAAACAGGTGCTGCTGCCCTAAGTATTTAAAGAGGACATTAACTATCGGTAAAATGTTTCTGGTCCACCAGGACCCCAGATAAGTAACTTTTCATGAATCTAATTTTATATATTATATATATATATATATATATATATATATATATATATATATATATATATATATATATATATATATATATATATATATATATATATATATATATATATATATATATATATATATATATATATATATATATATATATATATATATATATATATATATATATATATATATATATATATGTATATATATTTTTTTTTTTGAAAACTAGGCATATTTATAACGATATTATAACGATATTGCAAAATATTATTAACCCATTTCTCTATGTTCAGTTTTTTTTAAATTTAAATTTTGAAAAAATTGTTCTATCAGAAATGTCATAGAGATGAATACGACTAGTGTCGAAATATTCTCAGTCATATAATTTCTTCTAAAATAAGTTACTAACATCCATTTCTGTTACAGAAACCATCCTCCTATACTTATTACATCCAAGGGCATACAGTAATTCGGCTGCAATAACTAAGAACATCATAAGTTATCAATTGCGGAAACAGGTGCTGCTGCCCTAAGTATTTAAAGAGGACATTAACTATCGTTTAAATGTTTCTGGTCCACCAGGACCCCAGATAAGTAACTTTTCATGAATCTAAAATTATATATTATTGAAAATAATTTAAAAAAAATTACACCCTTAAAATATCAATATATATATATGTATATATATATATATATATATATATATATATATATATATATATATATATATATATATATATATATATATATATATATATATATATATATATATATATATATATATATATATATATATATATATATATATACATATATACGGTACAACCTCTGTAATCCGGCATCTCAGCTCTCCGGCACTTCCACTAATCCGGCATTCTTTTCGCGGTGTTGACGCATCTAAATAAATCTGGCAACGTCGGCCACTGAACAGCTCGTGGATTCACCAGCTAACACACTGACGGCAGACGATGTAAGGGCGTGGCTTACTAGAGAAGAAGACGGGAATGATCAATTCATGACAGAAGATGAGATAATTGAGGAGGTCACACGGGAGGAAAAGGACGAAGACGGTGGGGGAGATAGCATGACAGCTGTTTCAAAGATAAGCCATGATGCGGCTATCGTCTCGTTCGCCACATCGATAGCGTGGGCAGAACAAAATGACGCCTGTGCTCATGACGTTTTAGTGTTAAAACGGTTACAAGAACAAGCCCTTAAAGGATCGTTCAGAAATAAAAAACAAAAGATAATAGACAATTATTCCAAGCCTTCCACGTCAATGGAATAACGTAAGTTACACTATAGTAACACCTTTGTATATTTTATATTGTTAATGTAGCCTACATTAAAACGAAAGTTTCTGTTAGACTTTTTTTTATTTTTCTCCAATAATCCGGCGTTTTCGGTAATCCGGCAGTGCACTGGTCTGGTATCTGTCGAATTACAGAGATTGTGCTGTATATATAAATATATATATATATATATTTATATATATATATATATATATATATATATATATATATATATATATATATATATATATATATATATATATATATATATATATATATATATATATATATATATATATATATATATATATATATATATATATATATATATATATATATATATATATATATATATATATATATATACAAATATTTGATAGTTTTGTGTATATATTCTTTTTAGAATTAATCAATAAGATGATTATAAAGTAAATAATTATAAAAACCACTTACATCGTGACGAAGGATTCCCTTGTTCGGATTCGGGAATGCTTTAGGTGTTAACGAGAATGATGAATGTCTCTCACTTGCGGAAAGAGAAGTAGGTTTAAATTGGGCCCATTTTACAACTAGTAACGCTCACCCTTCATCCAATTATCTCAAAAATTAAGCTACAATCCTTCTTTATACGTAAACTCACTCAATTTCCTATTATTTCAAGGGAAATAACAAGACAAGACGAGCTACTTGACAGATGGGAGAATTTAAAATTTCGAATTTCGTTTTTTTGATTTTCTAAAGGTGCGATATAAAGAAGCTGCGATCAATATTCAGCTGAAAACTTAAAACTAAAAGCGTGACATGCCCTCAAATCAGTGAAAGGAAGCAGTCAGGTCTTTCCTATTAGTTGGAAAGATTACCTTTAACCTAAATGGATTATTTACAATGAACGAAACATAAAATATGTAAAAATTAAATATTTTGAAATATTTGATAGTTTTGTGTATATATTCTTTTTAGAATTGATCAATAAGATATATTTCTATATATATATATATATATATATATATATATATATATATATATATATATATATATATATATATATATATATATATATATATATATATATATATATATATATATATATATATATATATATATATATATATATATATATATATATATATATATATATATATATATATATATATATATATATATAAATATATATATATATATATATATACCTATACATATATATATACCTAAAACGGCTTTGCCGAAGTGATCAATAGTTTAATTTTTAATTTTTTCGCTTAATTCGTCTCAATTGAAGGCATTTTGTGTTGCATAAGGATAAGCCCTATTTATGAGATATATGGATGAATAGTGATCGTTAGTCGACTGCAAAAGGACCTTTAAACTTACATTGCACCGTCGAAAGTCGTGCACATCCGTAAGTATATCTCATTCAAACATAAGCATTTCCCAATACAAGCTGGGATTTCCTTCGCTACTTTTTAAGTAGCTTTTACTAATTTTATTTTAAATAAAAACATCATATATATATATATATATATATATATATATATATATATATATATATATATATATATATATATATATATATATATATATATATATATATATATATATATATATATATATATATATATATATATATATATATATATATATATATATATATATATATATATATATATATATATATATATATATATATATATATATATATATATATATATATATATATATATATATATATATATATATATATATATATATATATATATATAGATATATATATATATATATATATATATATATATATATATATATATATATATATATATATATATATATATATATATATATATATATATATATATATATATATATATATATATATATATATATTGTGACGCAGGCGCGTCTTTTCCATGTGTAATTCACAGATTTTCCCCATAATTGGACATATTTGTAATTGAAAAGCGGCGTCCGCCTATACAACAACAAAACGTCGTTTGACAGCTCGCGGCGCGGCGACCAAAAACAATATTGTAGAGTTCGGCGGCAGGACTGCCAATCGGAGCAATACCATTTCGCATTGCTGCCAATCACAGCAGTAATAATTTTATTCGAAAAATATAAAATAAATAGTAGATTTTCCATTTTCGTTTATTTAATATAAAAATAAATTAATAATGATGAAAAAGTGGTTTTAGTAAATTTAAACATGCAATAAATAAAATTTGTTCAACGCACTCAATAATTCCTTGCGTAAAAATCCAATATCGCAAATTGTTAGTTTTCCGGGTTACAGCAGTACTCAAAATTAAATATAATAATTTTAGATTTAATTACTATATTTTTTAAATGAAATAATTAATACCGGAAGTCTTATAATGATGTAGCAAACGGAAGAGAGCTCGCAGATTCTGACTTTCTCTAGGTCAAAGTCATTCATTTTCTTTCCATCGTTCGAGAAGCGAACATTTAAAATTAATAATTTATAGTGAGAGTCCCAGAAGTTCCTTCAAAATTTATTAATACATTCTGGAACCCTAATTACTGGGACTCTCTTTTGGATCGAGATCAAGCTCTCTTTCGAACACGCAACACACCTTTTCGTAAGGGCAAGCGAAGACCACCGTACTCGGGACGAGGGGGGAGCGTTGTCCAGCATTCACTGAACGTCGTCGGCGAACGAAGAAGAGGCCCTCCCGACATTCCCGGTTCACCGCTCCATAGCTTCCGTGTCTTGATCGGATTGCAATTTTATCCTCCATTAACGGTTTTAGAATTTTCAGTGTCATACCCGCTATTACTTAAGATCGCGAGCCGACCCGCTCTACCGACTCGTTAATCCCTGTAAATTCCGATTTTAATAAATCTACTCATTTATGACAAACTGCGTTTCTATTTCACAATTAAAGTTAAAATTTAATGACGTAAGTGTCACAATATATATAAATATATATATATATATATATATATATATATATATATATATATATATATATATATATATATATATATATATATATATATATATATATATATATATATATATATATATATATATATATATATATATATATATATATATATATATATATATATATATACCTATACATAGAAGTAGTAATTTTATGTAGTTAGGTATTCTTATACAGCACTATAATTAACCAATTTCCCCGTTTCGTTCCTTCCTAGCTCAATCAACCATTCCGTCATAATTTTTCTTCCTCGTATGGTATCTAAACGCGTTACTCATCTAGCATTCAGCGTGTTCATACATCAATCTGTGGTGCCGCGGTGCATTTCTCGGGGCAATCGAGCCGTCCGGATTCCCGGCATTGTTCCCGTGGGCCGCGTATGCCGCTGTGGCCCCAGTCGGGGCTCGCGTGCCATAAATAAGGGAACAATTAAGATTGGCGATATCCGCGGCTGTCAGTAGGATGCTGGAGTGGCCGACTACCGCGGCACGCATGCGCACCGCATCACACTAATGGCTGATTATCGCGACGCAACGTCACTTATAACGTACACCATCGCACTCGTACATCCTGGCACTTTGCTGCTGAATCCTCTATTTATAGGTTCTCGCGCAGCCGGGCGACAGGACTCACACGACTAATCTCTCAAGCAATCACAGAGAGAGGCTCGAGCATGTAATATTGGAATCATATCGATGAAACTGTTGTAAATAACACATTTTACTTTCCCCGCCAACCAACCGACCAGGAGGGAAAGTATTGTGCTTCTGAGTTACAGCTTATCAAAAATTGGCAAAAATGTTATTGTCGCGCCATAATTCATATCACCAAGTGACTCCTCAAATCACGAAAATATTTGTTTTTCGAAGATCTTTATCTCGGCAACGATACTTGCTTTTAACTCAAATTAGTTTAAATGCGATCTACCTTAAAGTAAAAGGAGTAAGTTTTAGTATAGAATGTATACTCTAGGAGATACATGAGCCAAAACCGAAAAAAATGCAAACATTTAGCTACTTTTTTATTTATTTTTATTTATTTATTTAAAGCAATGCACATAATAAGCGACAAGCGTAACAAATTATATTTAATATCTACACTGCACTAAAACCCACAGCAAGTTGTGTCACGCTTATAGTGAAGATCGGTCCCATGTCGCCCAACTAAGTATGAACACTTGTTCTAGGGCAGACATATTAAACAAATACTAGTTTAAAAAGAAAACATAATCAAAAGAAAAAAAAAGTAGTTTAAACAAAAAGAAAAAAGGCGAAAATGGAAAAAAAACATTGAATTAAATATAAATATGCATAAAAATAAAATATGTAAATATATAAGTATAATAAAATAAAACATTGAAGTAAATAGATAATTAAATACACATATCCTTCAGTTAATAATAAACTATATAGTCATAATTTAAATTATAAATAAAATTTGTAATATTTGTAAGAAAAATAAAAAGTCACAATAAAATTATAATACCATTAATAGTAAAGTTTCTAAAAAAAATTTAAAGGTGGTCGTTACAATAGTAGCTAACATCAGGTCAACATCCACCCCATGCATGTCGATTACAGACTCCTCCAGTTATTCGCCGAAGTGCACAGTTTGACTAACGCCGCACTGTGCGCAAATCGCCTAAAAGCGCCCTAAGCCCCCCCCCCCCCAGGGTAAAACGATCCACCATGCATGCAATGACAGGCAGGGGAAACGGAGTCCTTACCGGGGTAGACCCTCTTCGAGTAGGTTACTGGATAGGAGCTGAACCGTGATGTGATCCGACTCCTAGATCGAGATGGGTCTTAGTGGCCTAACTGCACGGAACCATTAACTGACAAATTGGTCATTTAATATTTACGCGGTGACAGGCGAGGGTTGAAAACCCCGCCCACCACCCGGGCAGTTCTAACGACGTGGGTCGTTTTATCTGCCCGGGATGTCATGCAACGACAACCTCACGCGTGCCGGAAGGGTAGCGCGTGAGGGGTGAGCGAACGGAGACCTTAGGAAGGATTCTCCGGGCTTCAGCCCCCGCCGACACCCCGTAAACCGTTTATTTGTACTTCAAAATGTTTTCATTGATTCTTAATTTCAATGATTACTTAATTACTAAATTAAACTAGGCGACTAAGCGGTAACATATCAAATTGACAAATTGATAATTGACAAATTGGTCAATTAGCGGACTACCGCAGACACCGCCTTTCAACCGCGAGCCTGTGGTCTGTAGTCTGTAACAGTCTGGCAGACATTCTGTCTGGCGCGGCACCAAAGCCTCCAGCGCCCGGGACGCCACTATTAATAAGTAGTAGATACGGTGCATGGGCGGCGTGACCAATTGCCATAATGGGCATGTCTGCATATCCACTTGAGGCAATTAAACCCCTTTCGTTTGGCGACCGAGCTGCGCGCCCATTGTGGCGAGGGAGAAAGTGTACTGCACGCAGTGCCCTGCAAACTTATTTACAATATCAGTTTATGACTGTAAAGACTAGATCAAAATGTTATAATTCATTTGCCCTACCAGAAACATTCAAATTTCCCGCGCGCTGTATTACCACGCGTGACATCATAGAGTTAGATATATTTGTCAAATAACTTTAACGAACGCACATAAACACCGAGCGGACTCAAACACGTCGACTCGCCCGATAGTCTTAATTAAATAATCAGACGAACAACACACTACGTCTTCTTGCGTAGTGCACCTCCGGAAACCGCCCCTGACAAGCACCCCGAATTGTGATTACACCTCTACAACGGACCACACAGTCGCGGTAAAGGGAATACTAATCATACCTAAAGTGGTGACCCGACATCTCCAAAAGTTCATAAGCTCATTGCAGCAAAACATAAGGTGAATTGTGGAATAGTGGGCAGCTCAATTTAAACATGGTCATTCAAGTGTTTCATTGACGCAATGCCGAAGCAAATAAATTACAAAAATCGACGTAGGTATATATGATATAAATAAGCATGAACTAATTAGTAGGCTCCCCTTTCCAATTGTACAGCTGTTATTCTCCACGGTTAACCCTGCAAGGCTTCCAGATCTCGGCGACTCCCCGTGGCCTCGTTTTTTTGGATCCAGGATCCAGGATTAAGGATCGAGTTTCCTAATGGTTCCGTATAGCTTGAGTGGTGTTGGCCATTTTTATGTCACCTTAGCTTACCCAATTCACGGTTGAACTCCCATCCTTAGGAGGGACTTAATCTGACAGGGCTGCTGTTAGCTTTTGTAAAGGCAAATTAGTGGATTCATCAAGGGATCAGAAGTTTGCGGATTCGGGGAACACCTCAGACGG